>LQNS02277997.1:11483843-11494799 GCA_001587735.2 Parhyale hawaiensis | reverse complement strand
GTGTAGTAAAACGAGGGAATCAAGATAACAGTAGTATAGAAAGCGACAGTATCGAGATAAGCGTTCCTCTGCAGCGAAAAGCGGAAGAGGAACGGTTGTCTCGGTACTGTCGCTTTCTATACTACTCTTATATATAATATCTTTTATTACTATATAATAAAACACAGTTTCTAGGTGTTCTTAGTCCCGATCGGAAGAATCTGAAGGCCATTGCTTTGTCAAATGTTTTAGAGATCAGCACTGAAGACGTCTGAAGAACCTCTTGGTGGTGTCATGGATACTGGAATTTACTTCCCCGGACAACTTTTTTCTCTCCAAGCTCATAATACGAAAATTAAAAGAAAGATCAACGAAGAAGAAGCAGAAGAAGGAAAAGATGCTTTCGAGATCAGCATTGGAGAAAAGATGGGAATCAAAAACAAGGAGGCTTCGCTGAAATAATTACTACATGCCATTATATAATGGTTGGGCCTGCCACTAATATATATCTACCATATACATACTGTATATCTACCATGTAATGCAGTATATAATGGTTGGGCCTGCCACTAAGCCTGCCACTAATATATATCTACCATATACATACTGTATATCTACCATGTAATGCAGTATATAATGGTTGGGCCTGCCACTAATATATATCTACCATGTAATACTGACCGATGTGCATTATCTATTTCCAGCGGAACCTACAGAATATCCACGGTTAATTAATGTCTTCATTTACTTTTGCTTGGAGTAAGGCATGCTTCTAACATGTCCCATCTGAACTAACGTCCGTCACTCAACCCTGACGAACTCCGTCTACTGTAATGCAGTCCATCTATTTACCTTAACATACCTTGTCTAACCTTTCAAGTATTCTGATTTCATCTGCAAATCTCACATATTTTCTTTCACCAAAAAATTTGCACTTGTTAAAGATAGCAGCTCTCCTTCGCGCGGGTCACCAGAAGGCGGACATCGTTAGGTTGCAAAATGTCAGTTTATCAACGAAGAAATGGGTCGAAAACCGCCTTAAGAATAATGAAAGCCTGAAAGATCGACCACGTTCAGGCAGACCACAAGTTATTCAACGGAAGAATGTTCGAAGAGCTTTTGAACATGATCCGAAACTCAAAATGACTGAATTTGCGAAGAAGAAGAAGATGTCTTTATCAACCGTGTCAAGAGCTGTAAAGAGTAAAGGGGAAAGAGCTTAAAGCGTCAGAAAAGACCGCTGCTAACGGCTGGCATGGTTAAAAAGCGCCATGAGCGATGTTTCCGCCTTCTTAATGACTTGAAAAGTCATGGAAATCGAGTAATCATTTTCTCAGATGAGAAAACTTTCCGCGTGGATCCTGTCTTAAACAAACAGAACAATCGAGTTGTGAACTTTGGCAAAAGCATCTCTGATGTTCGTTATGCCTCCACAACAAAGCATCCGGCCTCTGTGATGATGCTTGGCGTTGTGGCCTCCAATGGAGAAAAGATACCTCTAGTGTGGTTCAAGGGCGGTTACAGGTAGACAGGGGCTGAATAAAGGGATATCATGGCCACAAAAGTTCTTCTTTGGATCAGAAAAATCGTCAAAGATGGAGATTACGTGTTTCAGCATGATGGTGCACCAGCGCACACGTCGAAAACCGTCCAAAAATTGGATGAGCCAAAGCATGACTTTCTGGCCCAAAGACTTCTGGCCCCCACAGTCGCCTGATCTCAATCCTCTGGATTACAGCGTGTGGCCGCATACAGAGAGTAAAGCATGCAAAGATCGCCACAACAACATTGAAGAGCTGAAAGCCTCTGTGAACCGCACTTGGGCCCAGATGAGGAAGGACTACGTCCGTAATGTGTGTAAGGACTTCCGACCACGACTAGGGCGTGTCATTGCTGCCAATGGAGATCCTATTGAATAGCAATGTTGTTTAGATCATAATAAACAAATACATTACAAATCTTGTTTTATTTCATTATAAACAAAGCTTCAGATAGCAAATTATTGAAACAGGTCAGGACTATTGCAAAGCCCGGTATAATATACAGTATGCATATAGAAACAGGCACAGGAGGCAAAGGTAATATGTGTAGTGTAAATGCAATTTCATCTCTGGTTTGAATCATTAGTATTCAATTTCAAGATTCTATATTTGTTCTGAAGACCTCTATAGTGCGGGAAATTACTGTATCACTGATACGGGCATGGAGTTGTTTCACTTTTTAATTGGTTGTAGTGCTCATTCGAAGCTGTTGCACTATTCTATTATTACAGCTACCTTATCCAAGATACCTGAAACATTCTAGTGCCAGTTTAAATAGTTGCTCTCGCTAAAAAATTGGTGTCCATCCTGATATATCTAAGGTTAGACTGAATGCAAAACGTTTATGTACATCTGTACCGATTGCTGACATTGCACTTTTCAAAAATGGGTTTGAGAATGCAAATTATTCACTAATCATACCAGCTACCAAGTCCCCCATCACCTAAACTTCCTCTAATAATGCTAAATTATGCAGTATTCACATCGGCTACCACCCGCCCATCACTAAACCAACGTATGTTCCTTAATTTACTGCTATTTAATAGTGTCAGAAATGGTTTTCACATTTTATGCATTTGCATTTTTTTGTTCTTAGGGCACTTACACTACTGTCGCAATGCACAATTTTATGCAACCAGCACATGCAGACAGCTATTGTAGTAAGCAATAAGACCGACCAGTCACCATCTGCACAGTAAGTTCATTTCCCGACATCCATGAGAGCAATGCCCCATTTTTTTTGGACGATGTCTGGAAAATGTCAGCTGGAAGATCCAAGCGTCTCAGCATCGGGGGGTTCCAGGCACCACAATGTAAATATACTCTTCGCCTTGACGCTTTTAAAGTGAAGTAGAGCCAGCTCGGCCACTCCCTTAGAGTAACTTCCAAGAATTTAGTCCAAAATATGGCTTGGCAGATGCAAGTGAAACACTGCGGGTACCGCCGGGCTTTAGTGATGACTAAAACGACCGCAAACTGGGGGTCGACACCGCGGTGCATTACGCCGAGCTAAAAGCAAACGTATTGTCACTGCTTTATTGTTGTCGTGAAACTTACGCTTGAGAGCGTCTTGTGTACTTAGAAAAATGCTGAAATGAACGCTACAAAATGAAATAAAGAGAGGCTTATTTTCTTAAGGATGTCAGCGCTTGAGACGGCCTTGTGTACTTAGAAAAATGCTAAAATGAGCGCTACATAATGAAATCAACAGAGGCTTATTCTCTTTAAGAATTTCATTGTTAAATCCTAAAGGCTTTATGTGCTTGGTAAAATGTTAAAGGGACGTTTCATCCCGCTGCATAATAATGCGTAATGTATTCTTTCGTTGATTGCTTTCCTGCTTGGTTTCTACGTCTCTTCATCAGTATTACGCGGGAGATATTCGTTTGCTCAACGGTAAAGAGTTCTATACTTTACCAACGTCGTAATTTTAGCACTGAAGATGTTTCCATGACTTCGCAGCTGTCTTACGAATGCTGAAAGTAACAACTCATTTACCACAACAGTTCTGTTAATTACCTCCGCCAAGGGGGTTATGTTTTCGTCATACGTGTCTGTCTGTCACCAAGATAACTCCCTATAGCTCAAAAAGTTATGGATGGATTTTGATGAAATTAACATGAGTTGTTAGATATATAACAAAGAGTAAATGACCAAATTTTGGTAATGATCTGTTGGTTCGTTCGTTCGTTTGTCACTGTTTTTAGTTATATGCTTGTTAGCACAATAACTCAAAAAATAATGAAGGGATCTTTATGAAATTTATATGGATTCTTAGTATTGGTAAAAGACATAAATGATTAAATTTTGGTGTAGGTCTGTTTGTTTCTTTGTATGTTTGACTCATGTTTATCATAACGTTTGTTAGCAGTATAATTCAAAAAGTTATGAACGGATCTTCAAGAAAATTGCACAAGCTGTTATTACTATCAAAAGGCACAAATGATTAGATTTTGGAGTTTATACAAAGAAAATTATGGTCTCAGAGTCAATTTTAATTTTTTGCTATCGTTGCCTCGCTTGGCGGAGGTATGCGCTCTCAGAGTGCTCTAGTGTACTCTGAGTTCATTAAGTGTAAATTAAGTAGTAGATCAACGAAAGAAAGGGGAAAGTCTACAGAGCTGATCGAACAGTGAAAAAGCGCAAGAAAAACGGGAATCTCGTTGAATTACTCGTAATTATTTTGCGCCAAAAAATTCAGGGTAGAATGAGTCCTTAGAAATAAATAAATTAATAAAATGAATGTGAAATGATAAAATGATAATAAAGTAAAGCAATTTACGGCATCAAATCATAAAATGAAAAACAAAAAACAAAAATAATTGCATTAAATACTAAAATGACTAATGATATAATATGAACTTATTTTCCACAAGGATTGAAATGATAGTTCCTGATAACTTTTTGCACTTGGGAAATATTATTATTACCATGAAAAAAAGAAGAAGAAGCTTGACCTGTACGAGGATCCACTGGCAGTTTAGGGGAGGTTACAGGAACATGTAATGACGATAAACTGGTGTGCCGTACAATTATAACCTTACGTCCATACATGCATCAACTTTTTATTGTAAGATTAAGCACGAGGTTATATTAATGGCATTTATTTTAGCGTGCATAGAAATTTAATTTTAGACGTAGGGACTTTCGAAGAAGCTGAAATCTACATTGCAACGTAAACGTCTGTATTAAAACAAACTGTGTATTCTTTGTGATGTTGTCATTGTACTATACACTTGGCAGAACTTTATGCCCTCGGTATATATATCCTCTGAAATTATGATGTACATCAGCCTAACCAGCTCCGTATTACGCCTGCATTGTGAATTCGTGAGTGTTTAACTAGCCTAAGTTAATTGAAATGACTGTGAAATAATGTGCAGTGTAAACATTTTATGCTACATTGTTGCTTTCTCTTTCTTTAAATTTTTTTGTAACACGTTATTAATTTTTTCAGACTTGGAAAAGCTAGAGTGTTTCGTAAAACGTGTTTACACGGCAGTCAAAGAAATGTGTTCGCTCAGCTAATCGACAGCTAAGAACAGATAATGTCATGGTTACCGCTGTTGCCCCGACGTTTTCGATACATTCCTACTTCGTGCGCACGCAGCAGCGCACGGCGAACATGAAGTAGGAATGTATCGAAAACATCATGGTAACTGCGGCCACCATGGCAGATAACTGCCCCGTTCTCTACGCAACTTATTTCAAGGCCAACAGTTCAGTGACTCTCTCTGTAAAAAGTAAAGATAAAGTCAACTTTGACTGTACCCTCCGCTGGGAAACCCACACGCACTGGTTCGTGCGGCGAATATAGAGGAGTAAGTACAGCTGCAGCCGACGACGGGTAACTTAGAACTATGGCGCATTTAGCGGAAGGTTCAACGACCCGCCACCCCCTACCCTAAGGTAAGTACCCCCACGATAGCTTTGCACACCAAGCAGGTTTTGCTGATTCAGCGCGCCTAGCTCCATGATAAAGATTGGTCAGCTGGCCTGGGGATCGTTCCCGGGGCCCTCAGCCCAACTGTACAGCACGCAAGGTCCGCTGCTACCGTGAGCAAACGGTTATATTTACACGACACATTAGGACGATTGTTTGAAGGAACACGTTTAAATAACTGTCATCTGAACTCACTTTAAGACTAGTTAGTTACCGCAATTCAGAGAGCCTAACCCTCTCTTTTGGTCCCTACAGCAAAAAGTTGCAATAACATTGTATAAGAGACTTACTTCTTGTATTGCAGATCTGCAAGCCGTAGAGCAACGCAATAATTTATCATGACAGAGAATTATAAATTCAAAACTGAACTGCTTTGATGGCAAAAAATTCATCAGCTGTGTACGTATAAAATTCCCCGGTAAGGAAATCAAGGTCGGTAAGCGATATTTTATGCCTAATAAGCTGAAAATTGTGATCAACTTTTGTTACGGATGGGTAAGTTTCCAGCTGTTGACAGCATACGGAAGTTGTAAACACTGGATATTATTTTGCGAGAAAAATAATAAATGGAGGAATATTTGTAACATTATGGAAAACTTGTATCTGCACATTAGGGAGCAGATCTGCTATCACTTGTTTAAGAGCCAACCTCAAGCTGCTGTCAACTCTAACCGTGTACTATTTTTTTCATATTTTGTGAGTAAATAGAAAAATAGTACTCATTAACTCACTTGGTCCGGAACATTTTCTAGATGTGCTAATATCCAATAACCATATATGGCTTCTTGTAGCGAAGCGAGAGGGACGTTGTATTGGCGACAGACAGTGCGGTGTGTGTGTGTGTGTGTAAGTGTGTGTGTAGGTGTAGGTATGTGTGTGTGTAGGTGTGTGTAGGCGTAAATGTGTGTGTGTCGGCACTTCTCAGTCCGGCAGTAATGTCTGTATGAGTCTGAGGGCCCGCAGCATGTCAGAGTGCTGTTGTGCTAAGCTGCAAGCTCTGTGTTTTCGCGGACACTCTTGTTGCAATAGTCAGCCTCATCTTATTATGTCAAGATTATGGGAAGAATTCTTGAAAGAATGTTTTAGGGATGACCCTCAAAAGCGGCTTAATCAACTTTATAAGCTCCCAGGGCACAAATGTTAATAAAATATTTTCTTACTGGCCATTGTGCAATCATATAGCATTGTCCTTATATAGGATTTCGTTTTCCGTGATTCCGAGGTTATATATGCATAGAGAAAACTTATTGTCACTTACCTTTATCATCGGTCTTCTTTGCGTCATCCTTGGTCTCCGCGTCTCTGACGGGCCTGTCATCATCTTCATTTGCATTCCCTTCTGGAGTGCCACGATTTCCATCCTGTGTGTCACGATTCCCATCTAGGGTGTGGCGATTCCCAACTTGGGTGTCGCGATTCCCGCCCTGGAATCGATTCACAGCCTTCTGAACTCCACTCGCGGCGAGGACCACTTCCGAGAAATTACGTGTTTCCTTGTTGTGATCCTCATCTCCAGATTCAATTAGATTTTTCTGATTTTCACGCACAACTTCTTCATCGTCGACCGGATTTTCGGGATCAAAATTTGGACGACGTTCCAGTAGACCGTCGTCATCTTCAGAGTCGAATTCGCTCTCGACCTCATTGTTAGAAGTTTCGAATCGCTGGCCAAGGTGGTGGGATGGAGAGTTACCGCTCATTAAATACCCAGGGTAATTTTCTACCAAGTGGTCGCGTGCACCATCCAATTCCTCGGCAACTGGTACTGCAGCTGCCACCATCAGATGCACCACCAGCAGCAGGTGTATTAGTTGGGCACCACTAACGGTGCGGGTTCTGGGCATCTGCAACAGATTAAAAACGGCATGTGAGATACAGCGGAACTCCTAGGCCAGACAGGCATATCATCTTAGTTTCAGGAGGAGTCTCCGTTTCGAGATGACGACAAGTTCTACAGCGTGCTTGTTTCCCTACATTCCTAAAGCATTTTTTCCCTAGCTAACGTAGCTGACGCCATAAGAAATCCTAAAGCTCTACAACTTAATATAATAGCAATTGAGTTTTACTGTTGCTGGTCACTCAATATAGCGTTGGTCTTATTTATGACGGACGGCGCTGTGTAGAAATAATTCCTCTCCCTTGCCCGCAAGAGTGTACGGCTGCAGACGACCATAAACATCTGAGCTATGGCGACAAAGACTGACGATTCATGACAACTCCGCCTCCTCGACCGTACGTATCCCTTTTAGTAGTTAGGTCAGTGTGACCTTCTAAAGAACTGTGAATGGCAACGAGCTGAAATTTAACATAAACTGTTCAGAAGAAAAACCCGATTCGTTCTGACACTTACAGCCCGCTGCTACTTGGGCATGTATAGACTGCGCAGGTGAACCTGCAGTACAGCGCGACCTCTCGCCATAAGAGCCACGGGACTCGGGCGAACACACCCTCGTATACTGGCACGGTGGAGGCTGCAGTAGGCTGTAAACATTTAATCGAAACCATCAAGACTCAAGGTCAAGTCTAGAGAAAGGAAATGGGTCTAACTGCAGTACCGACTCCTCTTGGTGACGTCACTTTGGTAAATCAGAGCATACCTATCCCAGCCTAACCTAACCTAACACAACCCAAGTTCTTTGTCTCCATCCCGAGAGAAGTTACAACAACAAAGTGGCCAGAGGAAGTACGACAGATTCTAAAACTGTGTCTAGCGACCACCTCTTTGGTGCGTTTATAGCTTGCGATATGAATAAAAGATAAATATTTTCCACGTAAAGTCAATGAGTGCTTGTATATTTATGTATTTATCTTTTATTTATGTAGCTGGTGATACGCTTATTTATTTGTTTGTATAGTTTTGTATTTATAGTGGACGGGAAAGATGGCGCATAATTTAGCCGAGAATATTTTTTCTAGAATTTGGAATATTCACAGGTTTAAGTTTTATTTTTGTACCTCTAATTTTATGACTGCTAAGTATAGGTATTATCATATTATCAGTGAATGCATCAGTGAAGCTTCTACTCAAGCCCCACCCACAACCAGGACCCCATGCAAGTCCAACTGCGGTTTCCATTACTTCATCAGCCACGATATTTCTGGCACTAATCCGAAAGATTATAAAACGTTTAATTAAATGTTGATTCAGTGCAAAGGAAATAAGGCAAATGAAGTCATATCCGGTGGGAAATAAAGCTCATAAAATGAGGAAGGTTATGAGTGAAAGCTTTCGTTCTGCACGTAAGTATACCAGTTCGTTTCACCAGTCTAAGGTAACTGTCAACGAAGAATGCTTTAAAACAATAATAATATGGAAAATTGAGAAAATGATACGCTGTGAAGCCAATATTGAGGTTTCATATATATAGCTAATCTTCTCAGGAAAAACCATAATCAAGAACAAATGTATAAGTATGAATATACTTGGTTACACATTTATATATAATTGTTAATGGATTTATTAGGTAGTAATATTTGCACATATTTATCTGTTGTTTATTTCATGTCTCGATCTTCGTCTAGAGCAAAAAGGTGTGGAATGTTTCCGATTATGGAATTTATGGAATATCCCCTCTTCAGCAAAGAGGTACGGAAGCGAATGCCTATTAAGTTTTTGTTGAACTCTTTTTGTAAGACCAGGACTTCAGAAGATGAAGTTTCGAAGGTGTGATACGACAATTTAGGGGCCGCAGTTGGAGTCATATGGCGACTCTTCACTTCCCCACAGCGATATTTATTGCTCAGAGTTGGAGTTGCTATGCACTGTTCTTCTATAAACGATGCTGGAAGTAATATAATCTTTGCCACTAGTGCAAGCTAATAAAACGTGCAGATGAATATTCTATGCCTTCATTTTGACAGCGCAATGCTCTGGTTTAAAATAATAACTAACCTAAACAATAGGAAGCTCCAGAGAGCAATAAATAAATAAATAAATAAATAAATAAATAAATAAAAAATAATATCTTCACAAATGTCCCAACTTTCGTCGTTTCAAATATTCCATTCTCAGCCAGACAGCATATCTCTGCCAAAGCAAAGGTAGCTCAAAACCAACTCCTGGGATTCATTACTAGGAATTTCGAGTATAAATCCAAAAATATAAATTCTACGGTAATACAAAGCAAGAGTTCGTAAGCCCTTGGCGTTTGGTGTTCAGTTCTACTCGCCCTATTTCAGTAAAGACAAAAAAAATTCACTTCAAAGCGTCAAAATTAATATCCTAGCCGACCAGTAGGTAGAGACCGAACGGGGCGACGATTCTGGAAGACCGGGGCCGGGGCGACCGAAAATCAAGTAGCCGGGGCTGGGGTGACAGCCAAATAACCGGGGCCGGGGGACTTTAACCCACACGTGATATTTTTAGTTTTTCGTGCTTTTAGTATGTTAATTGGGTCAATTCAAGACTATTTACATGAATAACGCTTTCGTCGCAAATGCTTAGTTTTCGAGATATATGACTTTGAATTGCGACGGAAACGTTACTCATGTAAATTGTCTTAGATTGACGCAATTAACATACTCAAGGCAAGAAAAAGCACAAAGACCATATGTGAGCTAAAGTAAAAATTACTAAATAAAGTATATAATCGGGAGCGGGGCGACCAACTATTATATTGTCGGTTTAGCGCCGTATTAGATACAATGATTACTATATAGTCTAACAGCGATCCAATTTTGCATGATATAGTTTAGAAGTTCAGTAGAACTCAGATGAGTTCTGTTAGAACTATGTATCTTGGCCAGGTGTACCATGTCTGGCAGGAAATAAGGCGCGAGCATCTGCAACTCCACACGCCTCGGCCGAACGAAATCGCTCAGCCTTGCGGCGCAGGGGAGGAGACGAAAAACGAAAAGAGAAGAAGACAGAAGAAAGTGCACACTCGTGCGGGGGGGGGGGGAGTCCCTTCCGTGGCCCTTTACACGGGAGCAGATAGGAGTCCCATGGGATTGGTCGCTTACCACCACCCACCTCGCGAAACAGATGGGGAAACATAAAGAACTACCAAACTTTACAAAACTAACTTTCTTAGCAGGAACTGCGGCCAGATGCTACTTCCCCTGCTGAGAAGGCACTTGGGACCCTTGCGTGCGTAAGGCCCAAATATATTGTGGCAGGGAAAGGGCCCGCCAAGATATACCTCTGAGGGTGCCGGGGCGACCAAAACCCAATAGCCGGGGCCGGGGTTTCTTGCACTGGCATCAGTTTAAGACAGTATATTGATATGATATTGATCAATCATAATGAGTCAGTTGATACAAAAAAATTAGCTTCCCCCAGAAAACTTGTTTATTATTATTATTAAATCACACCAGACTGGCGATGTAGGAACGGAGAAACTCCATGAGGTTAACAAATCCCCACGCAACCACCCCAGCGGGTGGAGAAAACAAAAGAATAAAAAAAAAGAAGATCCGAGATCACAGAATAGCTCTGTGTACAGATCGTTTAAAGCTGCCAATACCAGCACCAGCAAAGACAGAGCCATCAAG
>LQNS02277997.1:11447000-11479435 GCA_001587735.2 Parhyale hawaiensis | reverse complement strand
AGGTATACTCGGCGGATTGGTGCTCTTCATGAGTTTGCCTTGGAACCGTTACGATGCCGTACGGGCCAGTACTCCCGTTCGTTTTTTCCATCGTGTGTGGATGTTTGGAATGGTCTTGATGGCTCTGTCTTTGCGGGTGCGGTTATTGGCAGCTTTAAACGATCTGTACACAGAGCTATTCTGTGATCTCGGATCTTTTTTTTTAATTCTTTTATTTTCTTCACCCGCTGGGCTGGTTGCGTGTGGGTTTGTTAACCTCATGGAGTTTCTCCGTTCCTACGTCGCCAGTCTGGTGTGATTTAATAATAATAATAATAATACTGCATACCAGTTCCCCTATATATATATATATATATGTTCATGAAACGTTTTCTTTAGGTAAGACCGTAGCTAATCGTAACATTGAACTATAAAATGCACTAGCAAATAATTTACACCGCACCATTCTGATAGTCACTCAATATGGCATCTGTTGTTGGCAAAATTTTAGTTCTTGGGAGATTTTCCATTTTGTGAAGTCACCGTTTCAGCAACTCTCTCCGTTTTGGAAAGTTTCCTTTTGAAAAGTTCTACTGTATTAAGTATTTCAAAGTTTCTACCCATGCACGGACGATATAGAAATGCACTCCTGTGCATCAGCTACTCGCTCACAACGGAGGTGGACCGCTCTAGAAATAATCTCTGGTGTTATCCAAGAAAGCCACCGATGTTTCAACCAAAGGCGCTGCTATGCGTACATAGGTGGAGCATCGAAGATGCTCCAATACCTTGATTGATGTTTTAATTAACGGAAATTTAGGCGTAGGCCGTAGATTGATCATAATCTAAGGGCGAGTTCACACGTTATTCATCTCACACAAACGAACTGTGCGTTAACTTTTTCTGTCGCTGCGTTGTCCACACGCCGAAGTGTCCTTCATTCAAATGAATGATGTATGCCGCGCGTTCAGTTAATACAACGTTTTTTTGCATTTTTATGTTTATATTTTGCGTCTGTTTGATTTAATATTGGTATCTCATAATCTTATAGCCTGATATTGAGATGAGCAGCCTATTTCAAAAATATTTATAGCCTGATAAACCGATAGAAGAGAAATCATCACACTGTAATCAGCTGGGCTCTGAAAACAAAGATGGCGTCCGTGTTCTCACAACATTTTCAGGATTTCTAGTGTTATACTGGCTTATAATTGTTCTTTTCATTAAAGCGACGGCAAAAAATGGTAGATATTGATTTGCTCATGATCTCTGCCTCCTATAGAGAGCAAAAACAGTATTGGAAAGGTTTGTTTACTGTACTTGAATGATGCAGTGCGTTCAAAAATCGGACATGCTTCATTCTCCAGTCTCACGCGTTCGCTGCAGCCGCGTCCACGAAGCAAAGAGCGTTGCATTCTTTGCTTCCTGGCTGCGTCCATCAAATCAACGGGCCGCGTCCACTAGTTTGAGTGAGTGCATCGATATGAATGACGTGCGAACACGACCTAAGACGGGGCGCAAAGTTCCACCAGAAAGTGGCTACTCTGTTTAGGATAAGCTTTGATGGTATTCCAGATCGGAGCTTGGCACCTCTTCAAAATCCCTGGGCGTTGAGCATTTGTTCGAAATGAAAACGAAGCCCATGAGGAGGCAAGTCCATAGTAAACAAAAACTTTCAAGACGGCACTCCAAGCTTCTGAAGACTACATGCACAAAGAAAAAGACTCCACAATTGGTGTCAATTTGACCCGCAAAGTGTTGCCAACTGCGCGTCAGAAACACTAGCCGTTGCCGCCTAATGGCCCATAGTGTGCCAAATCTGCCCCTCCCGCGCAACGGTGCCACATCTCATTAGGAAGATAATCGTGTCATCAGACCCGGGATCTTCTCGACATCGTGAGGATCATTGCGGTGATGATCCTTTGTGTTTGATGGCTGAGCTTGAAGCTCTAGATCCCTGATATCGAGCGTGATCTTCACCTGGGAGTATTTCGCAGGTTAATTAAGAAGCGGCGTTCATTCTCACAATGTACACGAAAGAATGGCGTATTAAGCAGTCGAAGGCTGCACTTATCAATAACATACAGTAATATTGTAATACAAATTAATATCGTACGTTAGTTGAGGCCTCCCTATAGCTAACGTAAAAGTGTTTCAAGAGAGGAAAGGCAAGAAAATGCGTTCTAGCTGTCGTTAAGGAAAATTGATTGCGAGAGTACCCATAGCCGGGAAAGAAAAGGGAGACCAGAACAAAGTGTGCTAGTAGAAGCGATCAAGACTTGGTGGGCCAGTAAACATATACTTGGAAACTCACACTGTTGTTGCTAATTTTTATTTCTGGCACCAAAAAATATATTGAAAACGAAGCTCTAAAACGAAGCTCTAAAATATTAACAAAGCTAGCCACGATATCTGGCAAATTATGAATATAAACATTTTTTCTGTTAGCTGTAGTGGAGTAAATGCAAGGATGTGCTGGCGACAGCATGGTGTATGTGTGCTGTCGCCTCGAGTGCTGTGTAGACGTAGTTCGGTGCTCAGTGCCGGTCAAAGCGCTACCGCGTGAGGTTATGCAGTGCCGCGGGCCATTGGTTTCCGAGGTGGCTCTGGAATTTATTGCTGCAATTTACTCTAAAGCACTATACGACACAAATAGCAACGATCAGGGAGCGGGCATTATCATAATTACCAGTGCTCATTTGCATAACCCTATTTACACCGGCATCTTTTTTGAAAATTCTAGAGCTCCCTTCAGTACGATGCAACGGTGCTTGTTCTATTTTATTAGAAATGGTGTGTAATAAGCAATTACTTATAAAAACAAGAGTATTTACCATACCGTCGTCTCATCTCCATTGAAGAGTTAAAAAAAGAGCCGATCGCAGAGATTATTTTTGCAGTTAAAAACTAGAGAAATGTGATGCACATTTGTAAATAAATAATTATTTGCATACACAAATGTTTATTTGCGTAGTGTCGGATAAAGCAATCAATAATTTGCATAAAAGATGAACTGCCGCAGATGCTGCAATATCGTGCAGTGCGTGCGTTAGACGTCTGAAGAATTTATTGCTCCACAAGGGGGGAAGTTCTTTTATCAGTGTCGCATTGCTTTTGTTGTTGTCATTAGTTATTGTCGAATGTTAAATAAACAAGAAAGAGGATGATGGTATAATGCATACTGAGTTGGGCTGTTGCGGCCATTTGCATCCCAGCCGCGAGGCACAAAAAAAAAAACCTTTGTTGGCAGCATAGGCGTTGTTTAACATATGAGCTGAATATTTCTATTACTGGGTGTTAGTATGAAGCTGAATGTTAATATTTCTATGGTACTGGAGTTTCTAGTGAGACTGAGCATCTAGAATCAACTTATTTTTAACTCGTAACCTTCAAGCAGTTTATTGGTAACAGCAATCAATGTACGCCGTTGTTGGTTTTAAACATTACGTTTGTCTACGCACCCTATATCGCATATACCGTTATAGGCAAGGCCTCGATAATCATATTATTACCAGTGGACCCGTGCGGGGAAAAATTACTCGTAATAATCGATGTGTTTGCTGTTTTTTCTGACTAGCCGTTTCCATATTTTCCCACTCACGCCTATTAGCAGCTCTTATTCCCTTCTGTAATGTTTCTGTTTCAAGTCCTTGTCACTGTGTTGCATAGTCGCTTCATCTCTCACCATTTTCAGCACGTCTTCGTTTTCGAGACTGAAGTAGTCTCGTTCTTCTTGCAGGTGCGTGCATTTTCAAGGTAAAATCGTAATTAAAACACTACAATGAATTGAATGCAATTGAATCCAGTCAGCTTATATGCAACGTGAAGGCACCGTATCCATGACGCTCCCTTCCATATTTGAATATCTGCTTCATTGAAGTGCTGAAATTTTGACCTCTGAAGTGAAATCTACTCTCTGTGAGAAATACCGTAAGCTAAAAGAAATAATTGTCTACTGCCCGTGAAATAATTGTTGACTGCCCGTTGCGTGTGTGTTCCGTTGACCATCTGCCGAATTTGTACGTTGCGACCTGAGAGAATAAAGTTATAGAATTGGACTCCAAAAATTGCATATACATTGTTCTGATTTCAAGAAGTGTTTCAAGCAAGAAATGCGTTTAGATAAAGGGAGAGTGATCCAACTTTCGCCATCTTCTGCAACTTGGTCATCGATCACTATGCAAACGTAACTTGGTTACAAAATCTACAACCTGGCTTATTTTTCGCCTGTATTTCCTCAAGAGCGGACACGAAATAAATAAATGCACCAAGCGTTTTATTTTATTAGGATATTTCAAGGGTTGTTATTTTATATTCAACGCTCGTTTTCAATACAACGTGTTAACAGAAAACTCAGTTCTGCGCCAAGTTCACTTAGCTACTTCTGCACTCACGGTCTTTCTAACTGATGACAAATATCCGTCAATAGAAAACACTGATTTCATCTAAGACTTGTCAGCAGGCTCTCTTGTCGTGTACCAAGTTAACTTGAAGGCTTTTATAATTACAGCTCTTATAGGGACATGACTTACACCGAACATGCGGCCCTAATACAACTGGTCAGCTGGGACTGGTCAGCTACTGCAGCAAGTAGCGTAGACCAGCCCGTGAGCCCAGCATTAGATCTAAGGCCCAGCAGACCAGCGCTAACTGTGTGCTAAGGCACCAAATCACGGCTCTAATTCGTCTCTGGTCGCCGTTAATTTCATTGGCGAAGGAGCAGATCAGCGGAAGCTTAGCTAGTGCGTCCAGGCTCGAGTTGGAAAATCTTCTAACTGGGGCGTGTTCGAACAGCACACTTCGATGGACATCATGCAATAAGATTAGCTTCAACTTGTCCCCGGAGCTTCCAACCTAAGCGGTGGATTCGCCATATTGAATCCAGCTTCTGGAGTTAATCGCGAACCGATTATGCTCGAAGCAGGAGGACTGAATTTTTTGTGGTTTCAAGCGTAATCAGATTAGGCCTACAACTAAAGACTGATGTTCGAGCCACTTTGCGAGATCGATTGCTCAAGACACAGGTTGTGAACAAATGAAAGTTAATCAGGTTGGATCATCGTGATGAAAGTGGGTAAATCGATCGAGAAAAATGTCCCAAGTCAGCCGAGCGGGGTCGACAGTGCGCATTTTTCTTACTACAACTGTTAACTTTTTCTGCTGTTCAGCTGAAGAAAACGTATGACCCAAAGAAGTTATTTAACAAGCAGCCAAAGAACCAAACAATTAAACAAAACAAACGCACTAATCACCTAAAACTCAAGCAACACCTTGAGGAACCAATAATTTCTCGTTCACGTTACTACAGCTTCAATAATAAAAAAAAGACTACTTTTTAAGAAACTAGAGTCTTCACGGAAATCCGTAACTCCCAGCATAGCACAATATCAGGGGACAGCACCCTGACATATAATGAGCACTCAATCCCGAACAGACAATGTCCCACAGATTTAAAGCGCGGATACACACTTCATCACAGACAATAAAGATAAAAATTTAGACACAAAATTTCTAACAGCGCTTCAAATCCTCATTGAGCCCGCTCCGTCAGTGTCATTGTCATTTGCCTCTCGGAGCCAGTAACATTATCGTTATTGACAAGAGAAACGATATCACCAATTACAATTCCAATTTCAACGAAACCTGTTGCGGTTCAAGAATAACTCTATATATACATAACACTGGTATAATGGTTACGAGCATTTGATGCACTCAAGAGAGCAAGCGACCGTGGCGTAATCCACGGAGGTTTAATAACATAGAAGAAGAACGCACAGCGGGATTTCGCCGTATTGGCCAGGGAATTTCATTTTACTTCAATGGCTGCTTCATTTCCACCAATCACTTGCTCCCAGAGATCGCTTCCCACCAATCACAAGCTCCCAGCCTTTGCTGCAACCAAACAGGGAGACAGCTCAGCTAAGTTGCCACCTTGGCGGAACGTTGAGAGTCTGTTCTTTGCAGCTGCAGCTCCCTGCTTCTCTTAACCCTTTAATTAAAGCTCCTTGGCGTTATCGTTTTCACAAATTTTCTTACCAAAATATTGAAGAAATGGCAGTCGGTGCCCATGTGTCCGCACTCCTCACTGTCGCCTAGACTACCTCCTATCCGGCCCACACTAAGTGCACATATCCGTTCGCACGCACAGTTTGATGCGAGGACGTGAAGCTCGCATGTCATCCCGATACATATTTAAAGTCGGTAACGTAGATACGGTAGCATGAACGACGTGTGAGTTACACATCCTCGTATCAAGTTGTGTGTGCACATGCACAGTGTAGCCCGGCATTACGCTCTCCTACAGAGGCTTACTAAACCACGTACAAATTACGCAGGTATAAGAGCAACATTGTCAGCTGAGGTAGCCGCCGCACAGGGTTCTCAAAAAAAAAAAAAAAAAAAAAAATTACAGCTATGCCAAACCTTACCCGTCAGTCCTCTCCACCTCTCCCCCCTACCTCCTCTACCACACCCAGAAAAAACAGCATGGCAACACGTATGTATCTGCATAACAGCAAGACAACGTTTTGGGCTCATGTAACAACAACTTTAACTAAAAAAATAGGTAACTATAGTAAAAAAATAAACCAATAAAAGAATAAACAAATAAATGGAGAAAACCATTCCCTGAAAGCGAAAAAAAAAAACGTTGCCAACAAAACCTTTTGGACTCGCTCAACCAAAGAAAAAATAAAATACTAAAAAAAAACAGCTCGAGAACTTTTGCCACGACTCGTAGCCAGCACATCAGATTTTCCCTTTGGTTTCCAGAGAGGCAGAAGTGTATTATCAAGCTTGTTCTTCGAGGTCATCAAAAAGTTTTTGCATGATCCACGTCAAAAGCCCGAGCCTTTGTTAGGTTTTTTGACTTTTGGTTTAGAAATTTTTCTCTTAGCGACACGGCGAAAAGTTACCATTGGTTTGGAGCTGCTAAAAGTGCTCGTGTTGCCCAACAAGTCTATGTAAGAATATGTCCGGTGTACCTTATATATGTTACGTTTTGTCCACGTTTATTAAATTCACTAACATTGTATATTTTCATTTTTTTTCAAAGAGTTTAAAGGTGTTGCTAACAGGTGTAGAAACTTTTACGGTGTAGGTACTGAATATTTTAACTCGTCGCCTACACTTGGCAAAGTTAGAATTTCATCGTTAAGAAATGATGCCAGTCAAGTTTCCTATTTAAAGAAAAATATTATATAGAATCTCTGTGTACTGCATGTGGTAAAAAATAGAGTATGTCACCAAGATTTTTACTATCTCTTTTCTTATAATAACCAGTAAGCTGCGTTGATTTTACACCACATCATCCGTGAATATTTTGTACTTCAATGCCACATATCATTAAAAATTATAGTAATTTTTATTATTATTTCCAATGCTGGAAATAGCCGGTGTCAAGTTCTCCGTAGCATCAGGGTATGTTTTGTAGCTGATGTACTATTTTTATTGAAACGCATCTCTATTTATGTAGGTATGCAATTGGACAATGTAGTATTTATTATTTCAGTTATCAGAGCAACAGTAGACGTTGTCCAGCAGCCATCAATGTTCATTTTGTACTAAAGTACCGCTTAAATTTGAAATTAAATATATTTAAGCTTTCATTGTTAACATTTCAATCATTTGACCGGAGCAGCACTAGTGACTAGAGATACCGTCACTGTAGCGAATATGCTGAACAGCGTCGCCCTAGCAAAATTTTCAGTCGGCACAGAAGTTATTTCTTTACTTTAGCTTCAAGGGCGGCTAAGGATGCTGCTAGGGAATAGCTTCCAGTACAAAGCGGCTCACAAAGAAGTGCATCACTTCCCCGCCTATTTGTACGCCATTGTAGCTGCTGCTGCAGCAGAGCGGAAACGACAGCTGTGCAGTCCACACCCCGGACCCCGATGTCAAATGTCTGTTCGGGAATTCAGAGCCTGCCGAACGTTCGGACTGTTGTATCGTGAAGTTTTGCTATGCTACAGACGTCTGGTTGAGGCAGAGCCCAACATAATTGGCAGAGCCCAACATAATGTTTGATAAAATAATACCGAAAATAACATCAATTGACATGTAAGGTCTAAAATTAATTAGTAACCTTACTTAATGAAAGGCTAGCTACACAAACAAGGCGCACACGCACAACTTCTAAGGCACCTCCAATCTTCCTTGATAACACTGTGACGTCATTACTGTCTCCTGTTTGGCCGAGCTAACAACGTCATCACTATAGACAGGGGCAATAGTCTCAATCATTTCAAACAAATTCGAATACTAGAGCACTCTGAGAGCGCATACCTCCGCCAAGTGAGGCAACGGTAGCAAAAAATTCAAATTGGTTCCGAAACAATAATTTTCTTTGTAAAAACTCCAAAATCTAATCATTTGTGCCTTTTTATATTAATAACAGTTTGTTCAATTTTCTTGAAGATCCGTTCATAACTTTTTGAGTTATACTGTTAACAAACGTTATGACATATATAAGTCAAACATACAAACGAACAAACCGATCTGCACCAAAATCTGATCATTTATGTTTTTTAACATTACTAACAAACTCTATAAATTTCATAAAGATCCATTCATCATTTTTTGAGTTAGACAAACGAACGAACGAACTAACGGATCATTACTAAAATTTGGTCATATACTTTTTGTTATATACCTAACAACTCATGTTAATTTTATCAAAATCCATCTGTAACTTTTTGAGTTATGGCATCGAGAAAAATGAGGCAGACAAACAAACAAACAAGCAAATGGACATATCTTCACCAAAAGTTAATCATCTGTTTCTCCTAACATACCTAACAATCCCTGTAAATTTCATCCAAATCGGTACATAACTTTTTGAGTTATCTTGGTGACAGACAGACAAACACGACGAAAACATAACCTCCTTGGCGGAGGTAATGATTTAACACAGCTGAAGAGGTGTTTACATAACACCTGGGGCATGTCTACGAACATACCGTTTGATGTAAACAAGCAATCGATGTATTGTGACGTCATCGGTGACCCAAATTTTCTCATGAAAATATTGAAGAAACGCTCTTCTGTGTTCATTTGTCTGAGGCGAGCTAATGCTGCGGCTAATGAATCAAATTAATAACTGTTGCGCCTATACTTAAGGGACGTCTTCCATAGTCCCTTTGAGTTGCACTGTGTACAGAAGAAAACTGTGCATATTAGAGTTTAATATCGACGTGGCAGTCAAGAAGCGATCGAGACGCCCTTTTTCTCTACAACGAAAAATTGACTGAGGCCTTCAACCACCGCTGGAAAAATATTGCCATCGCCATCACATCTAGTTACCAGGTATTGGTACGCTGATAAGTACATTGAATACACATCAATCTGTATTTACTCGTGCTGAGCGTGAATGGATGGGCGTGTGAACAGCGTGTGCGTGTGAGACGAAAGTTACGACGTTACTGCCCTATTGGGTACAATCTATCCGGCGTGTTAGAAAAGGGTGTGGGGGGGGGGGTAAAAACTGACCGAAACCCAGGCTTCGTTCTCCTTTCTCTGGGTATGGACCTCGCAGTTTGACCAGTGTTCAATCTATTTCTAAAATTATGGATCTCTTAAGTTCTTCTGCAACTTCTATCATGACCACATTTTTCTTTTGCTTTATGGAATGTACATGAAAAAATATAAATTTTAGTTACTGTAATTAGAGTCCACGCGGACATTCACAGCCTGTTACTACGAGGACTAACTATCGTAACTTAACCTAACTCAAAAGAGATCACCTTATATACTTTTCAGTACCGGTCTTCACTTATAAGATTGTGGTCAAACGCGTGTACATTATTCATATATAAATTTACAGAGAAATATAATTCCTATTGTTCGTTCAGTAGTAAAAACCAATAAATACCGCCAAGTATGTATAACTTTTTTCTTTTTTTTAGCTGAATTTTTGAAGTCTCGGTAATGAGTAACTTAGCATCGTATAGCCAACGTTTTTTTTCTGTATTTTCAAAAATCTTGGGATCCTGTCGGAGTCGTATCTTTAAATTTCTAATTTTTTAAGAATCGAACACCTATGAGAACCGCATCAATCCTTCTGCTCATTTTCTTATATCCTCACGGAATAGTCAATATCATTAAACCACTTTTTTATTTGCTTAAGTTTACTAAGACTTTGGGAGGCAGTAAACCAACATCGAGTATAAAATTTATTTAGTTTTTTAAATCCGTGCCCAATTTTAAGAAATCCTCGCGAACCTATCGGTGTCATCCGCAGCTGCAGCAATTTCTTTAAATTTACAAATCCTTGCAAATAAATGGGTTTTTCAATGTCACGCTCTCTGCGCCGCTGGCCACTTTCTGAAAAATCCCATTTACCCATCATTTGTTCCCATTGAGTTTCCCACGCACGTCACAATATTTCATTCCATTTTCAGCAACTTCATTTCATTGGAAGGAGTTAGGGAGTAAATCCAGCCTGTCCAGGAGAGGGGTTCGGTCGGGCCCCCAGGATATTGAAAAATCCCCCAGTTCGGGATATTGGCCCGGGCCAAAACACTTGCCCCACCGCCGGAGTTCTGTGAGTTCGGGCTGTGAAATTTACTTACGCGGATGGGTAGTTCAACTGTACGCTCATGGGTAGTTTCACAGTCCACTCATGGGTAGTTTTACAGTCCACTCCTGGGTACTTATGCAGTACGTTGACCGGTAGTTCTACGAGGTGTTCATGGGAAGTTCTGCAGTACGCTCAAGGGTTCTTCTATAGTTCGCTCATGGATAGTTTTGTAGTATTTTGACAGGTAGTTCTTCCGTTCGTTTAAGAGTAGACTTACGACACGTTGACAGGTAGTTCTAAAGTTTTCCCATGAGTAGTTCTACCTCACCTTTAATGCCAGCTTTACAGTAGACTATTGGGTAGTTGGAGCGCCGTCGATACCCTCAGGTTAAGCAAGAGAAGAAGAGGATCTAATCCCATTAGCTTCATTATGTCAACAACATCCATTTCGAACGTTCGTCGCTTCACTACTAACCATCGATTTTCAGGTGTTAATCTTAAACTCATTGCGCCTGAGACAGCTGAGATTTCACACCTGCCCTCATTACTGCTTCTATAACACAGTAGCATAGAATACTTCTTTTTTATTTTATTGATTTTTGTGATAGTGGTGTGTGCACAACTTGATCGGTGCACACACAACTTTTCCACCAACGCATTTTATCACCTATCCTTGCGAATATTACTAATATTATTTTAAAACCTGTTCCTGTTGCGTAAGACATTTTTTAACACAACAGACAGAAAAATGTCGCGCTTCCTTCACAAGTTTGGGTAAAGTTTCGAACAGCTGCCAGTAAACTCTAAAACATCAGAAATATCTTTCAAGCTCTACAGCAGCTGTCCCTTCTGCAACTCCCGCGGATTGGTGGTTTTTCTAGTTGAACACCAATTCTTTACCTTCACTGTCAAAAGACCCCTAAACTGCTGAAGATGCGTGTATATTTTGAAAGTTTGCAATTTGCGTTGTTGTGGACATAAATCGTGATATTCGACATTTTCAGCAAATTCCTGAAACATTCAGGAAGTCGATGTAACAGTTAAGTCAGAAATTTAAAAAGCAATTTCATACAAGAACTATTGATTTTATTCAGCAGATGGATTCAACAATTATACACAGTTAGTAAATTGCTGTACAAAATACTGAATAAACTGATATAGGCAATAACTTTCCAGTGAGGAAGTTACTATAACTATGCGTTACATTATCACAAATTAATATCATTCAATTTTCTTCAATCAATCGTCACATCTTTTTGCACGCAATACAAATAATGCTATTAAAGCCACTTCATTAAACAGCAATATTTTCACAATTTTTACCATTTACCAGGAAACTAAAACCATTGTTACAAGCATAGCATAACTGATAAAACATGTAATGGTCTTAGGCTCAGTGCGACAAGAACTGGTCTTAAGCACACTAAGCTATTCAACTTGGCTTCTATAGCACGACATGAAAATCTGCAATTTCATGCAACAATCTAATCAAGAAACTTGCTGTACACAGTGTCATTCCACAGTTTTAGAGCAGTTCTACATATAATTGATACCTCAATGTCATAACGCAATTTTATGGCATTTGCATACGACTGATTTACATCGAGGTTTCATAATATCGTCATGCTATTTTGTGATGTAATTTAAAAAAATTAAAAAGTAAGTTGACCCTAGTTTACGTAGCAGTTTTATTATGCTCTTTTACATTGCAATTTTATAACACAATTTTACAGCTCAAATTCCTGTGTCGCTCACCTATATATACCCAAACTTAGTTTAAGAATTCGGGTGCTGGAGACTCTCGAATGCGGCCCAGCACTATCACAAGTCCTAGCAGAGCTGTAAACTTGTGAGAGAAGCTGCTGCAGATCTACAATAGACAGCTGCTAACAGCTCTCGTGGGCCCAACATCTGCTGCAGGAGCTACAGCTATACAGCAGCTTGTTGCGTACGATAAGTCTGACTTGTTCACTTGTTCTTAATGCAGATTTGTTCTTGTTCTTAATGTAAACGTAGATATTTTCATAGCGTAGACATGAACATTTTTTTCAACATTTATGTTTAGCTGAAGGGGATACCAAGTCAGAGGAGGTGGATTAGAGCACCCATGCATGAGTAGGCAATTTATTATTATGAACAGGAATGAACAAAATGTCATAATACTATTGAGTGCAAAATTGCCTTTTAGCACTGAGTGTAAAGGAGATTTTAATTTCTCGTGGGCGCAGCACAATTATAGAATTTGTTCTCCCAGATGGGGACAGAAATGTTAATGAAAAACAAAGGATAAATTAATAATAAAAAAGAACTGTGACTCACATCTTGATTAATTAGTGAAACATTCAGATGAAAGGCATATATTGCAATAATTTTAAGTTACCCAAAACAGTGTCACTTGCAATGCAAAAGCTGTTTCAATCGTTGTACGACATCAACAACCAAAGAAATTTAATTTTTTACAATTCTACATTCCAAAACAGCAGGAACATATATACTTGCCCTCATGCAACAACATTGTGCCAATTGCAGAGCCCAAGCTGTTCCGACTTCGTATGAAATCATGCAAAGGAATTGTTGCGTAGTCAACCCTTGATCTACTTTAACGAGGATCTGACCAAAGATTTTTGTCGCAAAATTTCCCAACAAATACATTGCACGGGTTATTATAACTCTTAAATGTACTAACTTCAACTAATAGAGACAAATTAGTTCAAACTTTTGGACTGGTTACATGGGCGTGCCGTGTGGGCCTCCAGAAACAGAAGCAACGCTCTACTTTCGATAAATACTGAATAAAAATTTATATTTGTAAAACTGATGATAGAGCAGCGAGAAAAAATAAGGTCACACCGTGCATGCAATGAGTTCAAAAGCGTTCGTTAGTATTTGTACTGCCATTATCCCATCAGAGAAGCCGAATCTGAAAAGAGATGCATGCCTATAAACAACATCATGGTGGTGCGGCACTGAAACCAATAATTAAAATTGAAAACTTTCAAGCTCATGAGCCTATTATTTTTATATAACACAACAATGAACATTTAATGAAAGGAAAGACATAAAAACTTTTTAGCAATCGTCCAGTTTCCGACATAATTTTTTCCGCAAAGCTCATGGCCCGCGCAAAAGAGACTCAGGGGGAAAATTTCATTAGAGTGCTATTCAAGTTTAAGCATTTTTACTACTTTCGTAGCATAATAAACACAGAACGTTAACACACTCACAGCAATTCCCCGTGATATTTACCATTGAAAGAAAGTGTGAGATAATTTTTTTTATTAGTGAAATAAACTGAACTTTCTCTCAGTATTATTATGATATTAAAATTATTTACTTTATTCTTGAAATCATATAATAACGCTTTTTGTGTTGTTCTTTACAATGATTTATTGCTTGAGAACATTGTGATATTATATTAGACTTCTATGTTTTGATACATAGCATATTTAATGTGCATTACTATCGTTAGTAACGCTATATTGGTGTCATATTTACATGGTTAATAGCACTTTTATAACTATGTATTGCCATGACTAGTGAAAGTAGATACTTCTTCTTCGAACGAGAACTTATATTACATGTCTGTCGTAAACAGGCGATTAATCTGGCCACTTCTATGTCCTATTCTTCTAAAGCTTGTTCATTATTGCAACCGTTTCTAAAACATATTTTTTCAATCATATACTGACCCAATTAACTCAACTATTTTTTTTTTGTAATTTTTTTTTTCAGAGGACAGATTGTACGTAGCTCAGCATAATCCACAATTTTTTTTACAATAATACAGTTTCATTGACAAAACCATATTGATGAATTGATGAAACCATATTGATGAATTGATGAAACCATATTGATGCATCGATGAAACCATATTGATGAACTGATAAAACCATATTGATGAATTGATGAAACCATATTGATGCATCGATGAAACCATGTTGATGAACTGATGAAACCATATTGATGAATTGATAAAACCCAATTGATGAATTGATGAAACCATACTGATGAAGTGATGAAACAGTATTGATGAAGTGATGAAACCATATTGATGAAGTGATGAAACCATATTGATGAAGTGATGAAACCATATTGATGAATTGATGAAACTATATTGATGAAGTGATGAAACCATATTGATAAAGTGATGAAACCATATTGATGAAGTGATGAAACCATATTGATGAATTGATGAAACCATATTGATGAATTGATGAAACCATGTTTCCGATAAAATGTAGAGGACAGGTTAAGATTTCGTGACGTGCATCAGTAATAAAGTTTAGTCGAGCCTCAAGGGAAGAATTCAAAGGACGGGTCAGCAGATTTAACCCAAGAAACTGAGATGCAAAAAAAGAAGGCAGCAATCCATTACGAAGCTTGAACAAGCGTCGATGTCCGTTTATTGAGAGAATTTAGTGAGCACTTTGTAAGATAATCAAATTAAAATAAGTTTATCTTGCCCGTGGATTTTCCTCAGCGAAATGAGCTGTTAAAATAATTATGTTTTCAGATAATGACTCCATAACTTCTAGTAAATGTACAGTGATCGAATAAGGAAAGTCGTTCATACGCTATAGGACCTATTTTTTTTAGATAAGGATAAAGTAATATAATGATGGTAAAGCTAATTTTCTACGAGTGAGAAATATGTCGAAACATGTCTAAAATTTATATGTAATTCAACCCTAGTGAAAATGCTGTTTTATTTCGATTAAGAATAATTATTTTACTTTGTTAAATTACCTGCTTCCCAGCAAGCGACCGTATATGTTACTTATATTGCCATTCTGATAAGAGCTTATATCAGGCATCCTGTGAAATGATGACTTTGAGCTTTCAGTAGCTAAGCTCACTGAGATCCAAGCAGGCTTCCATCTCTCATCAAAATAGTTCTATTACTGAGTACCCGAGTGTGTAGAGTGGTCATAGATGGCTTTCTATAGCTATAGCTACCTATATCTTAATAATAATATATATACCTATCCTGAGCAAAACAGAGTTGAATCATTATTGTAGACAGCTAAAGTTGACAACAACTTTGTACTTGTACCATTTAAAACATACAGCAATTCTAGCAAATGTCATATTTTTTTACGACTATGACGGGTTTAGTTTGGGCCCAGGCTCTGACTTCATAGAAATATTCCGTAGGTCTTGCCACTGTAAGGCTCGAGTTTGACTTACACAGAGTTGCATGTACATATCAAGATCTGGCAGAGCTGCTTGCAAGCAATATGAAATAAAAGCACAAAAAAAAAAAACAACAAAAGACTTGGCCTTGGTAGGAAGGGAGACGAGCTCGACCTCTGGCAAGTCTTCAAGCACAGCAGATGAAAAGAGCAGAATTTTGAAGGAAAACTTTTCTTTCAAGTGTCAGCAAAAAAAAGATATATTGGTCAAATGATTTCAGTAAGCGGAGTCTGAAAGATTTGTTTACGTGACCGTAAGAAAACTTCCCATAGAACGACGATGAAGCTGAAATGAATGCAAATAATTAGTATGTAACAACCCGTGTTATTCTATGTAGAATAAGAAAGATAGAAGAAATGAATTTTTTCAATAATTGACTTGTCTTAATATTCGCTTCTAGATAAAATATTTATGCATGCCATTGCTTACAACACATCGTTAATACACATTATTGATTTATTAACACAAAGGAGTGCTGAGAAGTTTTTGCTTTTGACCGCATCATGAAAATAAACGAGGCATATACGCTCACAAGAGAGGCAGAACCAGGACGTAGCAGTAGTCGGAAACAGCATATAAAAATACACATATATATTGTAAGCTTAACGTGTAACTCGGCTTTATTTCCCTCCACACAAAGCACACAGATGTCTCAATTGGAGTAAACTATACATTTTGCTTTTAGATGCTCATGGGCAATATACTATACCTCTTTTGAACGGGTAATTTCACTGTCCGCCCCAAATAACTCTTTGAGGAAATATGTTCTAACTCCTCTAAAGTTATTATGTATGGTCTTGTACTTGCCCTGTTTACTTTCAGAGATAGTGTACTTAAACTTTGAAAAGTTATTATGCTGTTGCGCGCTCTATTAAATTTGAAAGATAATGCAGCTCAACTTTGTATGATAAATTTTATTGCCACTCATTCTATAATTTTCGGAGTGAATACACTAAGCTGTTTCTCTGGAAAGTTGGTTTTGGTGAGGTGTTCCAAGTTTAACATTCGAAGATATTGTACAGTAAACTATTTATGGATTTCTTATTACATGCTCACCCTAAACAAATTACATTATCGCACAAATGGTCAATTTCATATCAGAAGTGAGAATGCAATAAATTCCAGCAATTCAGGGTAAATTGAGCAAAGTTTCCCTGGTAGGTTGCCAAGAAGGCGGCAGCAGCACCACCAGCTCTGTCCATAAATTGCGTTATATTTTATAGAAATACCCCAAGGCCCTCTCGCTCTATTTATTGAGCTACAGATCTTGTGAGGGGTGCTGAAAACTTCATGGGTTGCAAGGATATCGGGCCGTCTTTACCGAGAAGGTTCACGCTTAGGCATCGGAATAATAAAAATTCTTATGAAGCATGCGAAAAAAAATAATAGAAATTAAATAAAAAGTTATAACTAACACCCACTCACTAAAAGTGAGATACGAGAGTGAAATCTGTTTGACATTTCTGTCCATCACTATAATATCCACTAGATTGCATACACCAAATCCATGTTTTTGTCAGGATTCACAATGTGGATAGCGAAAAACAGAGCTGCGCCAGCTGAAATTATTTTTCACCTGTATATGAAATTCAAAGATATTAAATACTCATTCATTGCTTCTCGAACACTGAACTGTGAATAACATTCTGAACTACAGCCCATTGAATCAATGAATAAAAATACACATCCACTCGTTATCAACATCAATGCATTGGCGTTTCTGGATTAACAAAAGAAACATGAGCAAGGTAATCAAGTCGAATTTCACATTTGCTTCTAAATTCTTTTCCATAAGACACTCACACCACAGGGGCTATTCATAGCTGATCCTATTCGGAATTTTACTCAATGCCGTCGCTGTTATTCGGCCTGGAGAAAAGTTGAAGTGGCCGAGCAGGAGAAGTGATTGGAGGGTAACTCAATTAAAGAGCCAATCGTAACTTAACACTGTTGGTTGTACAGGTGCAGAGATCGATGCTGGTGCCACGAGGGAGAGAGAGAGAGAACTGAATCTGACCATTTAGTTCTCAGATTGAGGCGTATCCGAACACTCGTCGGCATTGTAAATGCGTAGGGAAACGATGGAGGTAATGATATTTTACTGGTGAAGGGACTGGTGGAGATGAGGCAGGAGAGAAATGAGTTTCTTTATTAATATGTGTTATTGGTGAGATACATGTAAAAAAATATGGATAAAAATAGATATAAAGTAAGGTAGATAATTTTAAGATATGTCATCAACATGATTCTACACACATTATAATCATAGGTTCTCTTTGTGTTACCTATATCGATCTACTTATTCATAAAATATTGATGTTATTATTTACTATTATTTTCATTATTATGTAGGTCTAACGACACATTGCAGCTACGGAGGTACAAGAAAAGAGTGATAGATGACGAAGGAAATACATTATGCGATAGAGTACAGGAAAGAGATCTATGATAATGGCAGTAATATATGGTAATGTGCACGCACTGTAATTCTGTCATTGATTCTATGATTAAATCTATGATATAACCCAATCGAATAAAAATACATCCCAATAAAAATCACGCCGTTCCAATACCACAATTGAGAAAACGAATAATTACTAAAGCGATAAGATTATCGATGAAAAAGACATAGTCAATAAAAACTGGATGTTTTGACCTCAGTTATTATCAATCGGGTGCTACTATAAAGGTCATACGTTGTCTTCTCTTCCCTACCTTAGTCAGCAGAATAATGGCAACTGTACCTGTAAAATCATGAGTGCTATTAAGATTAACCCTTTGGCTGAGTTTATTCTCTACATCTTCTTTTTTTCCTCAAATGTCTCTCTGGTTCTAAGTTGGTAAGAAAATATCACGGATTCCCTGTATAGGAAACCTTTTCTTCCTCTCATCCCTATTTTTTCCGTAAGAATACAATAGGTCACACAACACTTGTATAGCAACATATCACAGGCTGGCATGCAAAGATTAATAATACTTTTTTTATAAATGCTCAGCATACCACTGACATGAATTATAAATTGGTATCCCCAGAGAGCTTCAACACGGAAATAACAACATAAGGAAAGAAGTGCAGCAAGGTGGCAGAGAGCCAGCAGCTGAAGAGGTGTGCACACTAAGAACAAAAGTGCACTTCAGGGAGCTGCAAAAGAGCCGACGATGGCTCTGCTGTTCTTCTGAATACTGTTTGGTCCGCCGAATTTGCAGGAAAATAGCGCCAAATCGCCCATGCTAATCGCATCTTTTTCTGTCTGTTCCTGGAATGGTGGGAATGTGTCCTGCGAATCGGCGAAAAGAACGAAATGGAGTAGCGGCACAAAGGGTTTTTTATACATTACAGGTGGTGGGAGAAACGCTTGGCGAAAGTACGAGGTAATATACGAGAGCAAGCGATCATGTTCCATTAATATACAGTGAAACACGAGTAAAAAAAAACTTAATTAATGTACAAAGGAATCTACGCTTGTAAATGATCACGTTCTTTCTATAAATATACGGTGAAAAGGCATAAAAAACGCTTGATAATAGAGTAAGAAGGCAAAGGACTTTAAAATGATCATCTTCTATCCATTATTATGCATTAAAAGAGGCGGAAAAATATTTGAAGAAGGTGCGAGGGAGTATAAGAATGCAAATGGTTATGTTCCATGCTGTGTTATACATTTGGAAAAGTAAGGAAAAATGTTTGTTGATGACGTAAAATGGAGCATATATACATCTTATACGACTGTTCCATCCATTTGGTGATTAGACTGATAATCATCGGCAGTTCTGTAAAAGAGTCTTTCAGGCCATAAAATCCTACTATAATTTATTTAATAAATGTAAATAGGTTACGAAGCTTTTTCCTTCATAGCTACTGTTCTCTATGACCAGGTCTCATTATAGGCCGTTGTTTTCATTATTCAAAGTAATGTAACATCATCCGATATGCTTCTGCATAGTATTTTTCTATCACAATTCTTACCAGTAGGTATTACCTATTCAAACATTCATCTGGCGCTGCGCACTACAGCAGTCATTTTCGATGTTATTGCACCAGATGAGAAGGACGACCCAATGCTAGAAACATTTCTGTAACGGACGACCATATCAAATATAAACAACAATGCTGGGGTGACGAAGTGGTCTAAGAAAACGACACTGCAGAGACCTAATCTAAGCGCGTGGTATTATGAGACTTGCTGCAGAGCATAGAAGTTGTTGATTTTATCCGTAAGGTTTTTCTCCGTAGTAAAAATCACATGATACCGTGAAATCAGTAATCAACTAAACGCTTAATTATTATTATTAAAACTTGACGCTTGAGTTCATACGGACAGATAATCTTGCAACACCGGGAAGCCCAAAACGCTGCTAGAGGAAATCCAGCAAAAAAACATTAACTGCTGACTTAAACGCCTGCAGGCCAAACGACCAAAAGCCGATGCCGGCAATAAATTCCAAACCTTAGCCGACCAGGGCATGAAGTGTATAGTTGTGAAGCTGTTGGCGAAGCCAAGTGTTAAAGCTAAAACGTTAACTTTACCACATATATATATGAGTTGCGTTGTGTCTCAGATATATCTGGGATTGGGCCCAGGGAAGTGGCCGTGAAGTCGACCACAGCTTTTATGTTTATAGCGTATGAAACGCCGTGGTCTCAAGTTTTATCTCGATTGCAAAAGAACTAGTCAATTTCTCTTTATGTAGCAGAAATGCAAGAAAAGATGGACCTAGAAACGGCCAACAGAATTACTCCAATAAAAAATCACCCCTCATCTGCATTTCGTCGCCGGAAAAAGATTATTCTTGATTCAAGAAATCTAAAATTTTTGAAACTAAGTTGCCTACAAATGTTGTAAAGATATAAGTGCATGCAAAATTTGTGGTGCCATGAAGTTGTTCTAAATTACGATGCATTTCATAAATAAGATTAGAAGCGAACCAGCATCGAAAAATCCCTTGAGACAAGCCGCTGAAGCTGCGATGATGACATGCATAGACATCAGCAAAAGTATGACCAACAGCTATCAATTATTCATCCTTGCTCGCCCAAAATTATTCCTTAATAGAGTCTTGACACAATTTGCATGGCTTAATTTTTCTTAGAAATTCGAATGAATAGTAAGATAAACTTAAGTTTACCACAGCGAAGATATGTCGCTGCTTGGCCTGGTTTATGTTAAAAAATCAATGAATAAAACGCTTCAGATCTGAGGTGCTCTATACTTAGTCTAGATGCTTCAATACATGAATGGTAATGTAAACTATTCACACTTTAGAATGAAAGTAATTTTATGGAGTAGTTAACAGCTATAGTGCGGTAACGTACATAAGTTCGTACTAATGGTCAAAGGTCCAATGGAAAAACTGGAACTTCTTATTCGCTGAATTTCATGAGAAGCAAATTTCAAGACACTACTAGAAGCGCGTGATGAAAAGTTCGTAGTTATTTACAGATAACCGATTTCAAAACACTGCAGGGAATGCAGGACCGAGTGATTTAAATTGTTCACGACTATCACATTTTATAGTGCAATGACCGTGAAATTAACAGCTTTCAATTATTCACTATAGGGGTGAATTGCAGCTAGCTGTGCTCCAATGAGTACTGAGTAGTATTATTCAAACACTGCAGTTCTCCAATAAATATAAGTGCATGGTACTATGCAGGGATGAATAGTTCTCAATAATTTTTGACAATCAAACTACTGCCCGTTGAAAGACTCAGTAGAAGCATCAACTCTCTGTCAAGTAGGAATAAAGTTCTCAATACCGGGAACGACAAAAATTCAGAGCGCCGTAAAAGACAAAAGAAATTATGCCGTCGCCATTCAGTCCAGCAGTAAATAGTTCCTCAATTTCCAATAACGACAAAATTCCAGAACACCGCTAAATAACAAAGGAAATTACGAAATGTCTCATTGCAGCGCTAATAAAGTTCTCAATTACCAATAACGCGTGAAATTTTGGAGTGCCGTTTATAGCGAAATAAATAATCGCCGTCCCTTAGTCAAGCAAAAATCAAATTCTCCATTATAAAAAAAGTAAATTTCAACGCTTCATTAACAATGAAAGAATACCGCAGCCGTCTATCAGGTGAGCGGGAATAACAGATTGGCATCGTTCACGAAGTACCGAGCAGGTTGTTTACACTATTGGACAATTTCTGGACAAAGAAATGGCTGCCGTGTAAACTATTTACTGGTTCATTGCCGAATTCTCACTTGACTGGAGCATGACATTTTTCTTATAGTGCTCTAAATGGTTTTTCATCATCCCCCAGTTTTCTGATGGTGCAGATATTCTTGTTAGTCAAGTTTTCACTATTCATTGTCTTATGTACGGTTTGGAAAATCATGCACGCGTGAATATGTCAAACTGTAGCAACGGAAAAGGAATACTAAAATGTTTTAAGGGGAAAGCAGCATAAAATGTGAAAATGTAGTTATATGTTTACATAGAAAGATGAGCAGATAGTTATCAAAGGTAAATAAACGAAATCGAACTCTGTATACCGTAATCAGTACTGTATAATACTTCACATCGTGTTTTTATTCATTTACTTATTTATTAATACATTTAAAATTTTCCTGCCACGCTCTATGGGAAAAAGATAGGAAGAAATTCAAGTGCTGAAGACGGTATCTAGGATACAGGGGCCGCACTCGGGAACTCCAGCTGAAGGACCTGAGTTATTGCGTAAGAAACATTATGACAAACACAAACACAGAAACGAATCAACCGATCTGCACCAAAATTTAATCATTCATGTCTTTTAACATTACTAACAATTTCTGTAAGTTTCATAAAGATTCACGGAAAGCTTTTTGAGTTATTACGCTTACAAACATAAAATCAAACACAGCAAGAAACATACGGACGAACAAACAGATCATCAAGAAATTTGCTCATTTACTTTTTATGATATACCTAAAAATTCATGTAAATTTCTTAAAAATCCGTCCATATCTTTTTGAGTTAGGGCATTGAGAAAAATGAGGCAGACAAACAAACAAACGGATGGACGGATCTTCACCAAAAGTTAATCATCTGTTCCTCCTAACATACCTAACAATCCCTGTAAATTTCGTCATAATCCGTCCATAAATTTTTTTAGTTATCTTGGTGACAGACAGACAGACAGGAAGACAGACAGACAAATAGCCAGACAAACCCGACGAAAACATAACCTCTTAGTGAAGGTAATAATAGTTTAATCATTATTAGAAACTTCATTCCCGTTATAGCAATGTATACATATACTGCAAGTTTCAATGAGCCTTACGCACTTAAATGCACCACTTTTTTGTATTACGCAAAAAGTCCTACCTACATAAGTGAAACTGTTGTAGTAGTAGAAATTTTACCAGCGCTGAAGTGAAAATGTTGGGCAACATTAACGGCTCCCACACTTTTCCAGGCTGTGGCCTCTTGACGCTTCCAGCATATGGCTTTCCAGGGCACGACTGGTTGACACTGCCCGCCGCCATCGCCATTGACACCACCACTTCCCTAAATATTGTACCATCATCCCCGTAAAGCGTCGGTGTCACCTACGTTGCACTGTAATTATTGTCTACGTCATCTAGCTACTATCCAGCATTGCCTAGATAACATGCAGAATTATACATCGATAAACACCATGACAACCGTGCTGCCGCTCTATCGACCCGTTACACTAGTCATAAAGATGTCCTATAAATATTCTATTGCGCTCGTGTTCACTACAAGCTAGGCGCACTTCATCGAAATTTTTTAGAACACTGTAAGATTTCTGATAATTGCACCGTGAAAATCCATGCTATTTATTAAACTAATAAGAGGGGTGTTCGTCAGTTAAGGTCAGGATCAGGTCAGGTGTAAAAATGTTAATGGGTAACCGGGATAAGAATTAGCAGAATTGGAGGAGGGGGAAGGTGGAGCAAGATCTGTGACGTCTGCGGTGCCAAGCACTACATTCACAGCTCACTACCAAAAACTCAACATGAAACAAAGTTTTCGTATAAGCTTATGAATGAGTTCTCTAATTGATTAATATATCCAACGCAACGTAATTTCCTTGCAATGTATTATTTAAGTAATTGAGAATCATAAAGATGCAGTAAACAGTGTAATTCGAAATCTGATTATTATATAATTGTGGGAAGGGTAAGTTACTCGTAAATTGAATTACGTATCAGCCGGCTGATACTTTCGTCTAAAATAACACGGCACTTCTGTTCTTGCCTCTAGAATGCCTAGACCACCATTAAAAATAGCACAGGACTCTCCTGAAACGGGATGCAGGTATTGGCATCAGGGTATGAGAATAGGAATTGTCACCTCCATGGAACTGGGATTTGCTGTAAACATTCTAAGCACTTCCTGGCAATCTTCCATTAGCATTACATTATTATCTATCCCTTTACGTATAAAAAATGTGTTTCAATTGCTCGAGAATGATTGTAAAGCGTATCTGGGTTATTGTTTCCATATCCTAGGTGCTACTGCCTTTGTCGTAGGCTGTTTCCGGGTACTATTTTAATTAATATACGCTATCATCGTCTGTTCTGCTCGTTGATGCTCTTATACCTGCAGCACTCTGTCCCTGTAAGAAGATCTGGGCTGCTGCTGAAGCTTAGACTGTAAATACAGTTACCCCAACGGAATTTTTTTTGCCGCTAGCGAAGCTGAAACATGATTTTGTCTTTTGGGGCATCCCAAAATTTCATTAGGGTAAATTCTATCGCATTGTGTCACTGCTGGTATGGTAAAGAATCGTACGTTTTTTTTCATTGCGCGAGAGTTAATTTCTGTACGTATCTTGGATAACGAGCCCTGAAATATGGTCTTGGATGTAGTTGGTGCTATGTAGAGCAGCTGACACTTTGTGTGTATTTTGCCCGATGTACAAAGAGCTATCAAAATATTTGTTGTGAAAAAGTAGTAATTAGACTCCATCTGTTACGAAGAAATACTTAGCGTTTGTTCAAAGAAATATTAATTAGCTGGGTAGTTCCTACGATGCATATAATCATTAAAACAAGAACACACAGCAAGCATTTGTTCAAGAGAGTTTTACTACCAATCAACGTTTGCTACAAAGAACGTTAGAATAACATATTGCCCATTAATACCTGTTACGACGAAGATAAGCATTCACCATCAGTTACGAAACTTGTTAACCAGCACTAGTTACTAATATAAATGAAAGGCACACTAAATGAGTAAATATTGACGAGCAACAAAGGATTATACCAAAGCAAGAGGGCTAAAGCGAGACAATACAAAGTTGTTCTCAGAAACTGCGAGGCTTCCGCACTGAATAATTAAAGAGGCATCGATTTGCTGTGTGCTCCCTTTGAGCATCTCGCTGTAATGTGATGGATCTCCTAAGGAATAGTTTGTACAGAAAGTGAAGAAAGAAGTGAAGCTATTAATTGAAGCCTTTTCGTAAATCTTTAAGTACGTTGGGGACGGGAAGGTATTGGTGATCCGGCTGGAGCGCTAGAAGACGCTAGTAAAATGCATTTGTAGATAATTTGCTATATTCGAGATAATGAGAAATAGAAACTGTTCGTGAACGTGAAGTTCAATGAAGGGATAATTAACAAAAGTTATAACAACGTATTTGTAAAGAATTCACGAGCTGTTGGAAAACATTATTGAGATAACTAGGGTGCCTGTGCTGTCAAAAACGACACCGACAAATTTGTGATACATCTTTATTGATTATACTTTCGTTATCAAATGCATCAAAGGAACACGCTACGACAGCCAACTCCAATGAGCAGTACTCTAATGAGCAGTACTCATCAATAATAGTCATCTCCAGCACGCTCTTTCATTCCTTTAGATGAAATGCGATAAATTAAGCTTTTATTAGTAAGCGCTGAAATATCAATGAATTTAACTTCCGCTGCGTATCCACTATACACAGTGAGTTCGACAGAATGAAATTTTCGCGCCCAAGCGAAAAATCCTTCGTCAAAAGAAGACAGCAAGCTTGAATAAATAATTACTACGTCTTCTCTACCATGAATAGTAGCATTGGAAGTTGACGTAGTATTTACAGTATCGAAAACGTGGCTGGACGTCTGTCGAGGTTCATCATATTAGGTTATTAAGAACTGGTAGAGACATTAGATCTGGCCAAATATAAGCTAATGTATCTACCAGTCCTTAATAACCTTAATAATCTAATAGTATTTAATGATACTATGTAGTATACACCAGAACCTGTCGAGAACTTTGCTAGATGACGTAGTGTTTTCATATTTAATGAGGTTTGACACCAAGATCGATAGCTCCTGCATGAAGGTGTTGCCTCAACTGGGAATAATTTAATTTAAATGGGATTCCATTTACGTTCCAAGAAACGCTAGTCCTAGAAAATTTGATGCTAAATTGTTGCTGTTAAGGTGAAGCCGCGCAGCACAGTCGCACGGTCAACTTGATAAACGAATGTGCAGCTTGCGCCCCCCCTCCGTTACACATAGTAAAAGCCGGTAGCATGGATACGCCACCAAGAACAACGTGCAAACTTATGTCCGGTCAGCAGGTTGGGCGTGCGAACGCATAATATTGTTCCGGCATAAGATGCGCTGCGCGATGAAACTGAGCGTAAGAAATAGAACGATTAGGAAAGGAAGGCGTGTTGCGAGCAAGACAGGAACGCATACAAGGTTAACTCACACGAAAGTACTATAGTATGCATGAAGAAATTCTATAAACTGTCGGTTAATAATGCGATAGCATCAATACAGTATGCAGAACATCGGCCGGTTCAATTGTAGAACTTTTTTGGCCATTGTTGAAAACGTTGATTAACATCATAATGTCAATCGGCTGCGTAGAGGTCATTACCCATAATTTCTACTGGCTACTTGAAGAACGTTATTCAACCTTGTAACATCCACTAGCTATTTTTCAGAACGTTATTCTTAGTGTCAGTTTTTCTAGGAATAAAAGTCTGATAGTTTAAACCTAATAGATTGACCTCATGACATGCCAAATAAAATAAAACTTGTGTAGAGTCAATACTATTTTAGACGTGTAAGTAAGAAGCCCACCCAAGCACCGTACACGCACTGAGACGTGTCACTGTGTATGCCATCACATTCGTGAAGAATTTCCATTATCAGTATGCAAATTAATGGGTCCACAACACGGTACCATGCCATTGCGAGTCCAGCTGGTCGGTAGCCCATTGTCATACATAAACAATGTCAACATCGCCTGAGTCATTGTCTACCATTCCGATGCGACTCTGTGTGGTGCTCAGCAGATCGATCGCCCGGTTCTTTGACCTAGCCAAAGTACAGAAGGACGTATCTTTCTGGACCTTTCACTAGAGGTCAAACGGAAATTGTTATGGAGAACTGCACTGCCGATCTTTACAGCGCTTAGCCCTTTGGCTAGTTTTTTTTTTTGTAGCTCTTTTGATTGCATTCAACTGGAGAACGCTGTAGGAAAATGGGTTCAGAGTTAAAATCTTTATAGGTATTTAGGCGTTGGTCAAAGAAACCGTTGGTTATCTCTGATTCGGAGCTATAGTAATTTTAATCAGTTTCATTATAACTCCGATGAAAGTACAAATACACGCACGATAAGTGATGGCAATTTTTAAAGAAAGTTTCGGGTTATTATATATATATATATTTAATACTTGCGATAGTCTGCCTACGATTGAAATTATTCATACAGGAAGTTCATATGCCAACCCTGCATATATAAAATATAGTTAACTGATTAAATACTGCGAGTTAAGTAAGGATTTGGACTGAAGACCACCAGATTATCACAGCCTCACAGGCAACTTGAAAATATTAATGATATCTCAGTGATATTCAATAAAGCCTGCATAGCAAAGCTGCCATCGAATTATACGCTATAATTATCAATATTTATACGCCAGGACCTATTACTGCCAATTTTGTGGAGCACTACGCGAATATAAGCGGATTTTCTTGTTGCAGCTTAACTGAAGCAGGAAAGAAACAAGTATGTAAAATGTCAAGTTGGTCTGTTCTCGTTATTAGTAATTGTTATTGCTTGTGCACCAAACTAGCTAGGCGAGTATGAGCATGCGGAGGATATGTATAGGGCAGGCATAGGGCATGTGTAAGACATGTATAGGGCATGAGAGGGACATTAGGCCAGGTATAGGGGAGATGAAGGGTGCATATACAGTAGACGACATGGATGCATATAGGTTAGCTGGGGACATTGGTGAATTGAAACCGACTACAAGGCCGTAGAAAATAAATAAAGTGAGTCCAGCTCCGAAAATCAAAATACAATAAACTAATTACTGTTCAAGTCCCGAAACCACATATCCACACACAACGAGTAAATATATATATATATATATATATATATATATATATATATATATATATATATATATATATATATATATATATATATATATATTTTTTTTNATATATATATATATATATATATATATATATATATATATATATATATATATATATATATATATATATATACATATTCATTTTCTTTAAATGGTGTAAATATACTGTAGAAATCAAATTTCAACTGCTTGTCATTGATTTGTACTATATATATTTTTTCTTTTCTAAAAATAGTTGAACCTGCAACGATATATCTCGTGTTGTCGGGCATCCGGTAGCGTAGATTGCTGGCGCTCTAGTTTGTAAAGTTTACGTTTGACATAGCGTATAATATTTAATTTAATGCAGTCACAGAAGATTGGATAAGAATAGATACTGGACAAAGGACCGAACCAGAGGCCGGAGCATTCCCAGAAAAGAGAGAATGCCTAGGCTTCGGTCTTCTTTCAGGTGCTGTCATTACACAGCAGTCAAGCCTTTTTACTTCCCTAAAAGGCGTTGATACAATGAACATATTGGTTAGTAAGATATACGCCATTGCGGGGGTGCTGACCTTGACAAAATAACGACTGTCGAAGATGCACACGATGGTGTGTATTATGTAGTTTGGATTGATAAGTAATCAGCCACAGCTTGTGTATTGCTGACATTAAGGTCTAATGCCCTCTGTAACAGAGCGAAAGCAAAGGATATATGGGCGACAGTGATATGTGTGTGAGTGTGTGTCCATGCTCTGGCGACACTGTCTGTTCGGGCCCAAAGTCTGCCAGGGTGTTATGCATGAGCGTGTGTTGCGACACGGGCCGTGAGCTTCTACAAGGACTGTAGTTATATCTACGGATCATTGCTTTTATTGTTTAGTTCTTAGCGAGCTTTTCACAGCAGTAAATTGTCCCTTCACCACATTTACGTATGCTTAACTGCCTGGGACTATACGTGTTCGCAGAGCTATTCAGGTTCTTCACTTGTTCATATTCTTACAAGGATCATGTTTAACTAGAAATGGACAGTGACTTTGCTCAAGGACGAGTGCACTCACACTGGCATGTGAAAATAAAAAGTAATTTGAAAAATAATATATGATAGAAGCTATTAAAAATAACTTAAAATACGACGACAAAAGTGACTAGGAACTTGTAATAAAAATATTGCAAGTTATTTTTGAGGCAACTATAGCAGCAAAACTGTCAACATGTTCTCTGCACCGCTAAGAAAGCTACTGCGGGTACAACGCATCCTCGTAAAAAAAAAATAGCTGAAATAACGAGTGCCTTGCGACGGTTTCTAAGGCTCATAATGTAATTATCGTTCCATCGTTAGTGTACACGTAGCTACCAATTGAGGAGACAGACAGAAAATTTATTTATTATATCATCTGGATGCAGTACCCAAATGTTAGGGGCGCAGTACCCTGAGGTATTCATTCTGGAAGCAAACGTAAGAAGAAAATTTACAGATGTCATCTGAATTTTTACAGATGTCATCTGAATTTACGCTAGTGGATAGTTACTGCTTATCCGTTATGAAAGACATAGTACAAGCAACTAACTAACAAATTTTTTAATATAATGTCAGCTGACTCGACAACCTTGTAGCCAACATAACTATTACATCGAAAAAAAAGAAAGAAACGAAAAACCGTTTGACGGGTAAGGGAAAATATCGATGTAAGGTAAGAAAAATAAAAATTCCGGTAACGAAGTAAAAATTTTCCATTCTTCCCATGGCGTGTGAGAATTCGCAAGAAACTGCCACTTTTACAAAAGGGGGAAATATTAAATCGTCGACTTTGCAGTAAAAATGTGAAGGTTCGTCAGCTCTTTGATGTTGATTGACCGAAATCTTGTGGTTTAATGAACGTTAAGTTGAGAAATAAAGGCAGAAATGTGCTGTGATTGAAGAGAAATGACATTTTTGTAGGGCTCACGAGAAGCTATTTCATTCATAAATTTATATTAGGGATAATGAGTAGCATTGAGAAGTATTGTATGTCTACCTATAAAATTATTTTTTGCCTCTTTATGATAACGGGTGATACAAATCAGGCGATTCTTGAAATTCTAGCAAAATAGGGAAACCCAAATCACGTAAAGAGTAATAAAAGGAAATTAACAATATTGCCCTATAAAAACTAGGATTAGCGTCCACATTATTAATGTCTAAAAATTATGTCCTTGATATGATCTCAATTTTTTGTTTGGTTTTCCATCTCTGTTGAATCTTTGTGTCTCTGTGTATATGACTGCATCTCAATACACGGTACATACAGTGCCTAATCAAAAAATAGTCTGAAAAAATTAATAATCTCTGTTTTACTCAACGTTTTCTTTTCGTGCTTCACTAACCAAAAAAGCTGCGCACTAATTGCATTTTTTGTCTAGGTATTATTGTGTAAATTTTTGGTAGATTTTGTAGATGTCCTGCTTACTATTCTTTGTAGAGGAATATTTAAGGAATATAATATTCATGAAAAACCAATATGTGATTTAGATGTAACAGGGTTAGTCCTACCATTGAACAGGTGTATTTCAGAAGCACGGGGAATGTTTTTGCGGGCAGCTTCAGACCTGGCGTGTTTGTCAGTTCATATTGCATGGAAATCCAATAGCCGTGAATAATGCCCCACTTTACCTTCTCAAGCCCAGGTAGTTTTTTCCAAGGTCTTGTTGAGGTGATAAGGGAATCGAGAGATACGGTAACTGTCTTCCGGGAGGGTGAGCTGCACGTGCGGTTGAGTGCAAAAAATATCACGAAAAAGAATATTTTTTATCAAAGAGATGAATACGTAAAGTTTGTTGTGGGTGAAATTGGACGGTAAGAAGGGATTTCAGTAAAGTATGTAGTGGTAAGGAGAGATGCAGTAAAACTTACAGTGGAATTAAAAGAGAGATCTTTGTAAAACATATAGAGGTAAATAAGGAGGAATAATGTAGAACTCATAGTGGCAAGGAAGGCTTTGAATAAACTCATAATGGTAAGAGGGCTTTGAACAGCACCTAATGATGTGGACTTCGAAAGGAACTTATAATGGTAAGGAACATTTAGAGGCAAGAAAGAATTTGGCTAGAGATTACATACCTTGCATAAATAAAGCATGGGTTCAAGTTAGACAGAATGGTAAGAAAAGGCATAAAAATGAAGACACTTGAAGGACATTGCGCAAGCAATAGGTAAGCTGCAAGCGAGAAGTATACCAGTAAAGTAGTTATTGTAGGTGATGTAAAATAAACAGTTTCGAATACTAATAGTGATAAGTGAATGACCAACATTTAAATTAAATAATACGCCATGTAACAGAAAATACGGGTGTTTTGAGCTTGTGGCCAACAGTTTCCATTTCATTCTATTAAGAGTTGGGCATTTGCGGTCTTTTGCAGGTCAGCCACACGGGCAAAAAGGGGAATAATCGGCCTTACTCACTTTATCACAACGCTGCAAGTGCCCACCTCTAATTTTATCCAAGCTGATTTTGAAATCGGCCATCCAAGTTGCAACGTCCAAATTTTCGTCATTTGAAGTATGGTTTCGATAGTTGATCATTTATCTTCGGCCAATTGACTATGGTTACTACTATAATGCTAATCCTGCGGAACTGTTTCTCAGCCGTCCTCTAAGGGACTTATGGTAAGCGTAGCTACTTTTAAACATGTAATACAGCACAAGTATTTGTGAACAAAAAGTTGTGAAGAAAGCCGCAACATAAATTATATTTTTTCGGCACCCAGAAACTTAGTGAAACCAACGGTCTGCAGAGGCTATGAATACTAAAGTGAATATCGAAGTAGTCGTGAATGTAGCTCGTTGCCTTGACTTAATAGACCACAGCAATAGGCTATGACTATATGAGTGGGGAGTAGTAAAGAGTATTGCTACCCCTGGATACACCAATACATTTAGGTCATGTCCATGGGAGTGATGTGTATTGAAGAGAATCGACTATCGTAGGAATACCCAAAAAATACACTATAACATGGCTATGAGAATGACGACTATTGAAGAGCTTGGCTGCTTTGTAGATGGGTACACCAATACTGGGTCATGACTTTGCATATGAGCAAGGAGTAAAGAATACTTTTGATCATTTCACAGATACACTTACAGTCCACTTCAAGCGTGACTGAGTTTTCACTACTTCAGAGTATTGACAAACGCATGACTTTTTGTAACATGGACCAAAAGAAAATAAATTACAAAAAATGGTGTACTTTTAAAAGCAAAAGAAGCAATAAATGAATAAATAAAGTGCAGCCAAAAGCCCTGTCGATTTGCTTTTTTCGTTGATATGTCCCGCATTGGTATCCGTGGAAAATGCCTTCGGTGGCTTGAAGCATTCCTGTCAAATAGAACGCAGAGCGTAATTGTCAATAACAAAGTTTCATCCAGACAGCCGGTACTCAGTGGAG
>LQNS02277997.1:11352117-11446115 GCA_001587735.2 Parhyale hawaiensis | reverse complement strand
TCGCTGCTGGCTCTCTCTTTGGTCGCAAGTTGCGGCACCACAGAAGACACCCAGCAGAGTGACTCCACACACGTGGGGTGACGTGAACAACGTCACCTGGACTTCTTCCGAAGACTCTCAAGGTACTCAAGGTAAGGTAGGTATGTGTTGGACTAGCCAGCCGCCTGTACCTTCTCTAGGTGTATAATCTTAAGCGTTCGAGTCTCACAGTCGACTGAGTTTCAGGTGTAAATCGAAAGCCGATTGCGTTTTAGATGAGAAAAATTCAGGAGGAAAGATTCCGATTTCAACCGTTTAAGCAGTAATTACATTGCGGTTTTCACCTTAAACTCGATCAAAAGTGGGAAATAGAGCTTTCAGGGTGCGATTCGGGGCGAGTTAATGCTAATCAGATTAAATTACCTTAATCGAAGTGGCTGAACTCGCTTTCTTCATCAGCGATTCCCCCCCTTCTTCTCCCCTGGAGGAGGAGTAATGGTAATACCCGCAGGGGTGACAGGGACGATGGGTGGTGCTTAGATTACTTAATTACCAAAGTAACACTAACATGGACCCTTATGGGAACCCACAGCCTGCAGCTTAGCATAACCTCGCGCACTGACAGCGTGATGGGCACTGAGCTTGAGAGATTGGACCGAGGTGCCTTAGCTTGGCACGGACACACGAGTGTTTAGAGCGGTACTGTTGCCAAGATATCCTCGCTTTCGCCACGCTGTTGTTGACTGTAAAGAACGTATACATGAGTACATAGACTGGGGTTAGGAGGATAGGAATCCACGTACTACCCACATTTGGCACCCGCGCAGTAGATACCAAGTAGCTACCAGGCTAATACCCACTTAATAAAAAGTAGTATTTATCTAGCATAGCACCCACTTAGGACCTAGGTGCTACCCACCTATAAACCACCTAGCACCCAACTGGTACTCACATATTATCCACTTTACTCCCGCATGGTACCCACTTATTGTCATCCACCTTTCACCTAGGTTGTGTCCACCTATCATCCATCCAGCACTCAAGGACCTTCCTCCCCCCTCCCCCCCGAAGTGTCCGGGACCCCATATGTGCTCTGCTCTCGACTCTACAAACAGCAGCGCCATAACTCAATAGATGAGAGTCTCAAATTTCCCTTAAAACTATTTGCAAATAAACTAATTGCAGTGCTCAAAACCAATGTCAAGTTCTAAGTCCAATAATAGCGGTGAAACCTTAAAACCCTTGAGAGTAAAGGCTTGGCATAATTTTTGATATGACTCAAATACCTGGATGACGACTCAAAAACGTTGTTTTCACAAAATCGACATCACTTCTTACAAAAAAAGGAAAGAAAATGATTTCCAAGTGCATTCAAAAGCTGCTAGGACCAATATAACCGTAATGCTTAACAACTGTGCAATAGTGAAAGTAATGCTAATACACAGTATGCGAGTAATTCAAAAACGATGTTATTCATATACCAGAACTCAAAATATCTTCTGGTAACAATATTAAAAACAATAAAACTTCCAGCTGAGGCACAGAAAATTAAAATATTTTGTTACATGTAAGGCATTAGCAATAACTTCCATTACAAAATATATATATTTTCCTATAAAGAAAGAATTTTACGGCATAAAATAAATTTGAAAGATGCAGCTAGTAAAACTCCACATCGAATCGCTCTTAAAACGCAAAAAATTTTGCAAGTGAACCTAATATTTAGCAAAATATGTAAATTATACTAAAATGGCGCTAGAAGTGTGAAAATGATAAAAAATAATAATAATAGATAAACCACGCCTCAACTCTAACATTATAAGGCTAACGCACCCTTTCTCGTCACAGCCTTAACAGTCCATACAAGACTGTCACAAAACCTTACCGCAAATCTCAGCTTTTAACGCTCGGTCAATTTATTACCAAAAACGCAGCTAAAATGCCCCTATATACACTTCCTGATAATTACACGCTGAGCCACTGTGCGGCATTGTTCATTTCTCGCTGGCAAGTGTAATTTATCACTTCGCTGCTAGGCAATGTGATCAATCAAAGAGTTTGAAAGCTGCGGCTGCGTGGTGACTGCCACACGTGAATGAAAGCCGGTGAGTGGGGGTGAAGGGGGAGGAGTGATATGAAGGTGGGGGGGAGTGTGAAAGTGGGGAAAGCAAAGTGTGAATGAGAGGCTTGTCTTCAATGAGTAAGCATGATGGTGCGACTGTGAGCGTGGAAAAGTATCTGATACGAGTATGAGGACATTGGTGCAGCCATCAGGGGAAAACTTAATGAATGAATGCATCTGCATAGGTGAGTGTGTGCGTACATGTGTGTGGAACAAGCACCGGGAATGGGACCAAGTCGGGAAAGAAGAGGAATAAATAACAGAAGCAAACGCTATCAACAACTGTTAAAGTAGGAACATGAAATAAAGCGAAGTGGACATGAATTGCAAAAAAAGACAGAAGGGCAGCATTGCTCGCTCCAACACATTACGATTTCGAATTTGCTGCACGCTAAGATACGTTGCACGTTTTTGAAATTCGCTAAGGCCAGGACTGAGATGGTAATGGAGCTGCATCCTGTATACAGATGTGCTGTTAGACAAGCAGAGCTCAGAAGGGAATGCAGCTTGGTTAACTAGTTGAATTAATTGCAGTTAGCATTTCAGATTGGTTTTTCGTTTGAGTAACTCGAAAAAGATAATGATATACGTACACTTTAATGGCATGTGCCTTATATAGGTTGCCAAATAGTAAAAAAAACTTTGGTGCTACTAGAAATATGCCCTGGTAGTCTCGTATTATATCAGATATCGTACGCTTGGTTGGAAACCTAGTTCTAAGTACAAAAACAACACAAAAGCAGCAATAAAAACATCTGTTTAGGGCATTTAGACCAGCCTACTTTCGATTAGAATGAGAATCAATACAGATGCAATTGAGGAGATAAGACGAATCATTTAATTTGTTGTGCTTATCAAACTTTTTCCAGTTGTGGGCCAGGAATCCTAACAATAGATGAATAAACTGAATAAACTTTAATAAACACGACTGCTCTCCAGTAGAGACACATTAAATACCTATATCCTACGGCAAGAAATTTAGTGTTATCTGTATTGTGCTTCGTGCTGCTGATGAGGTCCATGTAGCGATATATCAGCGTCTAATAATTGCCAATGTGTTCTACTTATTGATCTGTTAATTTGCTTCTGTAATATATTCAGCAAAGATGTGGTATGCCAAGGAACTATTCAAACAGAGAATTCGTCTGTCTACCCCAGAGTACTTAGCGGAAATGAATCTATTAAGTCAAGTCCCGCCTTAAACTGCAGTATGTAACAAAAATTACTCCAGGAATTCAAGTCAGACATTGAACTACAGTGGCTGAAGTAAGTTATTCTAGGAATTCAAGTGAGACCTTGACCTAAGTGCGCGAGATGACAGCGTCAGCACTGTGCCACGTGTGCCCGAGTCAGCATTACGTAAGGAGCAGTACAGTATTCTCGTAACACGACGAGTGGTTGCAATATTAAAAGTTCCACACCACAAACTTAATGTCCCTAAATATTGCCAGAACTGAGAAGGACATTTTCGTAGCCTTTAGATTTCGTGTTTCCGTTTTTGCAAGACGTACCTTTTTTTTTTGGGGGGGGGGGGGAAGATAGGCTAGAAGCTCCACTACAGCATACATGCTGAAATTTTACGTCACATTTACCCTGGCTTTTTTATCGGAAGAACGGCATTGTAATTGTGGAAATTGCGCCCTATACGACGTTGGCATCTGCCGAGCTGAAAAGTAATATCACTTTTGCTATAACTGAACGAGCACATCGCCGCTGATCTCAAAACCTACTAACTCAACGTCTTACTAGTATTCGATTTGGATCACCGGATGTAAGGCCTTCGAAGAAGGACTATAGACCGGGGAAAGCTTAAGACCAAAGAGAAGGCCGCGAAAAGGCCACGCCCAGCAGTGACTGTTATTGAAGCGCGCAATGGACAAGTGAGTTTCGACGCCTTTTCAAGCCAGACCAGTTGGTGTTCCAAAACAAGGACTTCCGTTGGACACCTGATATTCTTTGTAACTTAAAGTGAAGGCGATAGTTCAGAGAGGGCCTGCCGGTGGGCCTCGGCTCCATCCTGAGAATGGGCCTGCTGGTTCATCAGTTGCTGTTCTATTAATTTAAAATTCTGCAAGATCGTAAGTCGTAAAGCTATTACGTTACGAATATACAGAAAGAGCGACCGTGAGAGTTGTATGCACTGCACGTCTCCCAGGCACAATCTCGTGAGATGATCCATCCAGACATGATCCTCGGGCAAACACTCAAGCAATTTCTTCAGTTAGGGCGCTAGCTCTTGCGTATTCGTCTCACTTGGAGCAATTTGCAGAGGCAATTAGGGATCCTTGCAGCATTGCAACACTTGCTATGTCCCTGCAGGGATGGGTCATCACTCACAGAGTGACATGACCATCTTGCCTAAGCTTCAGTTTGTGTTCTGCGCATGCGCAGCATTTGTAGGAAAACCACTGCATATTTTTTTCCAATATCCTCTAAAGATTCTTTTTAAGATGAATATCCCTAAAATAATAATTTTGGAAACGTTGTCTTTGCAGTTTCATCATGGCACCAAAAAATTATGATTTGTTAATATTTGAGCAATGATGGGGTAAAAATTATTTAAATAAAAATAACTTTATAGCAGTGGGACCGATGCTGTTAATTTTGAAACATTTCAGTTATAGTCTCGATAAAATGTCAATGCTGATCGACATATTAAGTAAGAAAGGAGATAAAGTAATAGAAGTTCACTTGGTGTGATTGAGTCATAATCTTACCTTATGGGTCTCATTACCTAATCGTAAGACTTCTTCCCATAACCTTACATGTTGTACTAATTCTCAAATGATGACTGTATGAGTTCCTTGCACTGATTTGTTGCTACAGCTAGGGCGTCCAGTCGGTAGCTTCGAGGTAAAGATAAAGAAATAAGAAATGTAATAGCTATTGTTAAAATCATAATTCCTTGAGGTAAAAATTTTCCTTTTGACCAATGATAGCAAGTAAAATTTTGTCGCATTTCATGATAGTGGTTTTACCCTGCATACACATAGTTGTCTATAATGTTTTTATCCTCATAATGAACAATGTGTTGTAGAACTATGAAGCTGCAACTATCTATCATATACTTAAACTCTATGAACTTTATTTACTAACGTGCTTATTTACTCGCCTGTTTGCACACACAATTTTCACTTTAGGATAGGAAGAAATTCGAGCGTTAAAGATTTAATTTGATTGTATCCGCCATACGAAAGATGAATCTAACCTCGTCTGCATAACTATGTACCTGAAATTGAAATGTGATACGGGAAATACAACTGTCACATATATTTATATTTCTCCATGTTCACAGACAGAGTACTGAATATCCCTGTCAGAAGCAGAAGTTATGGCAATAGCTCAAAGAGGTATATGGCAATAGCTCAAAGAGGCAGGGGTGTTAGTCCCGGTGTCTCTTTGGGAATGGGCCTCTTGGTTCGTCTACTGCTGCCTATCTAATCTAATCTCATCAAAGAAGCCGGTGTGGCTAACCAGTACGGGCAGGAATGGACGGTATAATAGCGTGTGCTCTATGACCAGCTGAACAACACCTATTTTTTCGAAAGCAAAGAAGATTGTGATGGTGACCCAACGGGTCACGAGCAATCTAGTGTACTTATAAAACGATAATAATTTTGTTTTCTTGTATTTCACCGAGCATACAATTTATGCATAAGGAATAAATTTAAAGGAGCTGGGAGATTTCAGAATAATTATGCCTCAATTTTTTTAATTCATCATTAAGAAATACGAAAAACCTCTGCATCCTGGATACGGCTCGATAGCACTTTTATTTCAGAAAAATATTCGTCTTTCTGTATTTTGGTATATACGAAAAAAATCTGGTATAACCTATTCCAAGTCCACGAATATAGAAAAAGAAAATGGAATACAAAAGATATGTTTTTAGTGATCCAACGGATCACGGGAAGCTTAGTAACAATATAAAAAAAAGCTGATGGAAATATACATATCAACACTTGATAAAATTCGTAAGTTTTCGTCACGGAAAATACAGTTTTTATGAAAAAAGTTGAAGCAAAATAAAAGCGATTTTCAGTTTGATAGTGCCACTATAGGGCTACATTGAATTGCCGCCGACAAAAGTGAGTTATCTTTGGCATTAGGAATGCAACGGCAGTAATTTGCATACACTTTGCCTTCTTATCTTGATACGCTCTCCCTGTACTGACAAAAGTTACTTAGTGAGAGAAGTACTGCAATACATTTTTTCTGATTACATATCATAACAGAGAAACAAATTTATGAGTCAGATAGCGGCATTCCTTACATGCATATTATTTTTTATTCCGGAGGTAGGAACAGTGAAATAAACGACATGACAAGCAAGACTTAACAATATTATATATGTATATTACAAAAACTATAATTTGGCTGCTCAAGAGAATAGCTTTGGTTTATACAAAAAATGATTAGGAAAAGAGTAGAGTAAAGAAGAAAGTTTTCAACGCATCAATATTATAAAATATTTGCACGTTGAAAATGTATGGCTATGGCAAAACATGTTTATACCAATGTACCCGGCCGTCAAAGATAACGGGGAAGAATTTAAAATATTTCTCCACTGTCACATTTTCGTTAATGCAACTGCCATTTTAATTAAAGGATTCTTTTTTAGCGATGAACGTTTTCAACTTCTCACCTGCTGAGCAGCGAACCCCTTCTTTTCTTTCTCTGACTGGGAAACAAATTATTTGCTTATTTCAGGTAGTCAGTCATCACTTGAAACATTACTTTCAATTCGGCATCATAGATACGCCAGGATGTCGTACACGTTGAAATTTTTTTCGCTCAGAGAAAAGCTGTTTCGTCGACGAATGAAATTAAGCTGGATAATTATCTGCGGGAAGAAACCAAGAATGTGAGAGAGTGCTAAGAGAACCTTCAAATATCTTCAGTGCTTCGATTTAAAATGTTATAATATATATAGTAATACAAGACGTAAATTCAGAGGCTAGGTTTCCGTGTACTGTTGCCATTGTCTGCATCTTGGCCTAATTTTTGCCTATCTGGTTTCTTCAAGCGTGACACGGAGGGGACAGATAAACAAAGAAGTAAACAAATAAACGCGTAAATCAACAGATAACACACATCGGTCCTTATTACGAAGCAAATGTGTTACTTAAAAGAGCATGCAGGCTCCTTTTTTAAATTAAAACGATACAAATTTTAATACTTGCTAATTCGAAGTGTGTCTTTACTCATATCCAGAACGAAAATTCTAGGTGAAAAGTCGATATCTATGAGACACTTAAAATATTACATAATACCAGCTGCTGCCCTGAAACTTGTCAACTGGGTGTGAGCTTCTAACCGCAGCAGAGTTCTTAAAAACCTTTTAAAACCAGTTAGGTTTCAGAAAGACATTTCAGATACGCGTAATTTATTGAATGAAACTCCTAATAAGTGGAATTTCATTACTTTTAGGCCATGCATATTTTATATACCATGAGATGTTCGTATTTTGTTTTACAATAGCGAAACAAGAACATTTCGCTAGAAGGCAAACCAACCCTTCTTTTTCAGGCGTCGGGAATATCCCATTTAGTAAGAGCGTCTCTACATTCCCGAGGCTCATTATTCCGAGGGAAATTTTCTAATTGTCCCCGTCACTGTCGGGAGCTGAAACAGCCCTGAAGTAAATGTTCACTAAATGCGAGCTTTTAATTCTGCTTAGAGCGCCGCATGAAAGCGGCGGCAGGACTGGGGGAAAGGGAAGCAATCCATAAAGCCACCTTCCTCTTTTACTAAAATTAGCTTTCCAAGAACTTGTTTGTCCCATCCTTAGAGCAATTTTAACGCAGGAAAGCAAAATTTCGACCTACTATTTGGCTCTACAAGAGATTGTTTAGGTGTATGATAGAATCTCTGATTTCAAGAACTAGTTGGTCATATATTTCTAGTAATTTTGAATCAAGACAGCAAAAAATCTGCAAATTATTCGGATCTTCTATGAAGAGAAAGTATTCTTTGCATGCATGGTAGAATGTTTGCATCCAAGGAATAGTTTATCCTTGATCTTTCCAAGAATTTCAACGCAAGATAACAGAAAAGTCAGTTAATTATAGGGCCCTCCAAGAGCGTATTATTTGGGCGTAAGGTAGAATCTTGGCTTTCAAGCTCTATCTGTAGAATAACACTTCAGCACCAGACTGAAGAGTGTCAACAATTACTCTTACTCGGTGGTAAAATGTCATTATACTTTTAATTGGTTTGTTTGTAGCCTAAGATCAGCGAAAATTAACCAACGGTGATAGTATTGAACCTATCATTGAATCAACAAAATATAAATAAAATGCTTGTTATAAGTTGATTTTCATTCTCTTTTGATTCCATACGACTGCGACATACAACATTCCTTAACTTAGGAACTGGATACGAGTTGATGAGACATCAAGGAGTCCAAATAATGTCAGATTAGATAGCTGGTAGTAGACAGACCAAGAGGGCTATTCCCAAACAGCATCCGAGACTCACGCTTCGGCCCTCCATGAGCTATTGCCATTGTATGAAGAAAAGAAGAAGAGATCGTGCAAGCATGACTATTTGTTGCAGATCCGCGGCTTTCGAAAACGTTAAATTTGTTACAACATGAAAGATAATGGATTAGGGTGGCTTCTGATCTTTAGCCTTTATGATTGTGATTCCTGGACAAGGCGTTCGTAGCTGTGGAGAGAGTTGTTCCTACTATTTATCAAGACGATTTTTAAACGCATTGACTGCCTCTGCACCGAGAACTTAGAAGGGGAGTCTATTCCAGAAATTCACCATGAAATTCGGGATGAACTGCTGGCTTAGAGTAGTTGTTTAAGTTTGAGTTTCTGGCTGTTGGTTTGCAGGCGATCGTTAAAATCTCTCTGTCTATGAATAAACTGGGCTAGGAAAATGCGCTATAATTAAGTAATAAACAATGGAAACATAAGCAATTGCCTACAAAAGTATTCACCAATGCCTCATCAGTACAAACTTTTAGGTGATATAGCCATTTAATAACTTAACAGTACCAACTACGAGTATAAGTAACTGAAGTGTGATGAGTTATGTCCGAGGATCTATTGTCGACAGTCCCCATAAGTAAGTAGGCTATTGATAAGTATTGTAATTGAGAAGTAGGAAGCAATGACTGATATAATAAATGAACTTTTCAAGATGTAAGGTATCATGCAATATTATCTTGTATGATGTGAACTTAAGAAGAAAATGATTTATTTTACTATTGGGATAATTGAGATGATAACAATAGTGTATTTTTTTAAGAACACTGCAGTAGGCTCTCAAGTATGCCTACCAGTTCAAATTAATCAGCACCATTACACTAGGTACGGGGCCCACAGACGCATATATAAGTGGAGGACACGCACAAGATTAATAATAATTATTAATTGTCTAATATGCAGTGGATGCTGTTAACGAGGTTTTATTTTTTGCATTAATTCTAGCATTTTGAGGTTCTGGGAACGTGAAGTGCAGGAGACAGTCAGTGGTAAGAGTCAATTTGAGAGCACCTCGCCATGCTTCCCCTCGCCTCTCGGTGCCGGAGTGCTCCGCGCAGTGTAAATCCCTTGCTTTGCGCCCGAGGCTCGAACCCGGTTCCGAGCGTGCGATGCAGAGACTCAGTCACGTTGCCACCGAAAGGGCATAGGAGAAGATATGAAAATTATGAAATGCCAGCAGAGCTTCCACCCCCCTCTACAAAAAAAAAAAAAGGCTGCAGAGAAAGGACAACTAAAGTTAACATATTGCTATCATCCGACCAAGCTCAGCTGTATCCATAAAAATAGTAGACTATGCATCTGGATGCTAGATCTATTTGTACGGTAGATTGGAAGCGTGGTAACTATTATTGGCTTGTAACATTGCAGTGTTTTACCTATAGTAGATCAAAGAGGACAAAAATCAGTGATACAGCCATTCCAACTTTTGGCAATGATTCTCAAACGTCAATATTACTAACAATAGCTTTAATTGCACTAATCCAGTAGCCCTAATAAAAATTGCAGCGTTTCGTCGGTGCAGTTCACTGTGGTACAGCGTTCGTCAAAATATTTTTTTTTATTTAAAAAGGCCGCTCGTAAACAACTGGTCTGAGGTTTACTTGATTTTGGCGCAGCAGTCTTGGCACTCGTCCCACTAAATGCCCGCATGCTTACTGTACGTCGAAGAGAACGCAGGCTTTCTTTGAAATTGCTGCTGAAGCCTTCAGGTCTGGCAGCCGGGTGGCGTGCCAATGTCTTATAGAGCTGCTCTGAAATTCATAAAACTGCTGAGCAGGACGGTATACGTTGCCATCCGTTGATACTTTAGAGGCGAGTTAAGCTAAACCTTATAGCTTACCATGTCTGGAACTTCAGAAAGAAGCTTTGGTTTGACCCTCTGGATCGCACTGCTGATGTCAGAAGCAACCCAATTACAATTGAGACGGCTGAGAACTGCATTTTTTTGTACACAAGAGGAATCACTTTGAAAAAGCCGTAAGTGCAGTCAATTTAGGGTTAACTCCTGGAACCCAACCCAAAGAAAGAAATAAACTTCAAGCTTTGATAAGTTAACCTATTGGCTCAACTCAAATTTGTCGCGCTAATCGATGGCGCCAATATGTCAACTATTACGCTGGGTCAGATGCCACGAGTTATTCTTCACCTAAGAGTCGTATCAAAATACTAACGTACCTAACTGATATGTAATTGAGATGAACGTTTACCGAAATATTTATCTTGTACATAAGGTTATTTATATATCGCAGTATAAAATATTTTACCAAATGATGATCTAAGCGTTGACGTTCACACTTATCTCTAGCTGCCATAAAAATAATTAAGGTAACTAAATGATATTTAGAGGACTGTATCCAGTAATGCTATCCACAGCACATGGATATAACTATCGATGTAAAAAGAATAATCCGATGTCCAGATGGTTGATTTCAATTTTCTAAGAATTATATAATCTCTAATGATGATGATAACAACTGGAAGATTTATCCATATCCCCACTACAATTCTACCTTCAAGGGTTACCAGACTTCTTGAACGGTACGTCCATTGCAATAACTGTGACGTGAAATATATTCATTTATTTCGTACTATTTGGAGTTAAATAGCTGTTTCAATTAGCCTTCCATTTGTTTGTGTGGCAAAAGGGAATGAACATTATCTATCTCTACCTGTCAGACGCATGCGGATAATAATATTATCTTTATCAGTTGCTAAGGGCATGAAACCATTATTTTTTTGGTCATATGAAAGTGGATGATAATTTTATCTTTACGATTTATTCACAAGCGGATGGTAATTTTCTTACGAGTCATATTATATAAATGGATGATGTTATGTTTACAATACATACACATGTGGATGATTACATCTTTATTCGAGCTGTAGCATGCTGTTGATAGCACCCTTGTGAGTCATTAAACAAGCGAATGTTAGTATGTTTATAAGGCATTATACAAGTAGATGATAATATTTGTTTTCACGACTCCTACACAAAGGAATGATGTCGCTGCTAGTAACCTCAAGCTATCAAACTAAGCAATATTGCAGATCTTATATTCATGAAAGATTAAAAAACAAATTGGTTTCAGGAATACGACCTTCTCCGTTTTGAAGATTACGTCAAGATCTTCTAGAATAAATTAATGCAACATATGCTAATATTATTCCAGTTATGTTTCTTCAGGCGCCTCGCGAAGAACAAAGTTTATTAAATTCGTTGGCTAGTCTCAACCTGAGATGCATTTGCTAAAAACCTCAAGGAAAAATGAGAAACGCTTCCATTCTAAGAAAACCATTTTGAGAACTTTTGAAAATTCACGAAAACATTTTACTGCGTCTGTTATCTTACCTGGTCCTGTAAAGATGTAAAAAGAGCGCAGCAAATATTTTACTGTGCCTACCATCATACCTGGTAGTGCAACTAATTAATATACAGCACAAGGTTGAAATCAAAACATGACTGTTACGCCATCCGCAACCTGTTGCGCTCTAGTATCATTGAACCGCTGAATTCAGCAAATAATTTTCAATAGAAGCGTAAATATTTACGCAAAATAAATTTAATGCACACTGTAAAAGTTATGAACTATGTACCAAAGGTAGAGATACAACAAGTTTGGTTTTTAGAGCAAGATCAAACTGACGCTGAATGTTGATGCAAGTTTGAATGTATACCGGTAATACTGTAGTCTTATTTTACGTGCTGCAAAATGCAATAGAGGAAGAATAGATGTTTTGTTAGAGTAAGATTATGAGAGCAGTGACATTGAGAATTTGCAGAATCTTCTTTTTTCACTCATTCAAGACTTTTCTTTGCTTTACATAATCTACCCTAGTTTAACCTAATATATAGCACATTATCTCACAGATTTATCTAACCCAACGCACCTCATCCAATTACACAATATGCTCGATATTCAGAGATTTTTTTAAACCACTGATTTCACAAAATCATTGTAACGTAAAGTCCCCTATGGTTGTAGCTGCGTTTTAATGTTTTTTTTTTATGAAATTTAAGGTATTCTGTCCCTTCATTAACAGATTCCAGCCTTTATACCAAGAACCAAATGAAATAACTAGTTGGTCAGTGGAAAAGAACAATGCCTATCTTAATAATATACCCTTCATATCCTCGAAAAGCACCTGGCTATTGTTTTGTACATGTTTTGAAACGATAAAAAATGATTATAGGTTTAAGTTTTGTATATTCAGTGCTGAAAACGAGCACTTGGTTGGCGAAGTAGAGGCTAGGTCGAAGGTCAGAATCCTGTACTCGACATTTGTGTTGCCAATAAACTCAAAGTGCTATTCTCTTAACTCTGCTGAATATGAAAGTGGACGCATTATAGAGTTCTTTGACGGTTTTAAAGGGCGCGATGCTAAGCTTCCTTTGAAGGTGATGCAGCGTGTTTGGAAACACGATGCATTCTAAAAGTTAGAGCTGTGCTATTGCTATGTACTATAAAGCGCGTAATAAAATAAAAAAAATCCGTTTCACCAGGTGAAACAATCTCCTCAGCGAAATTTAACACGGAATTCCTTTTAGAAGTTTTTCAAGTGTTACAGATGCATTTATAAAAAGTAACTCGTTGTTGTTATCTGAAAACTGATGCCATACATAAAAGCTTTGAAACATGTGATTATCTTTTATCAAGACAAGCTAAAGTGCACTTCCCGATAAACATTTCAATATACAAAAAACTTTTCATCCTTGAACTCGGCACATATAAATTTGTCCCCCTTATGACTTAATTTCAGGTAGTTTGTGTGTAAAAAAAAAGCATAGAAAGGTACTGATGCTATAGCTGAATTTTAGCAGCAAAAAGGGTGGATGATAGATTTAAAATAAAGTAAGAAGGCTACCAGTATATACCCCTAATGACGTCAGACCGAAACCGCATGTATACGCCTGAGCAACATAGCTCTACAGAGCGCTCTAATTAAGGCCCATCATGCTAATTATTATTACGGCAATTGCCGTTGCCAAGCCAATTATGGAACTACTACTTCCTAGATATCCGAAGCTTACGTATGATTTGCATCATTTGAAGCTGTCGATTCTGTAATGAATGTGAGTCAGAGAATCCTGTGCAATTGTTTCACTATAGTGATGGTGATTGCCGCCATTTTGGCTACGTTATGGTTACATAAAAATAAGAATACTAATATTATTAATATACTAATAGCATCAGTAGTTGTAACAGTGCTATATTAATGAGAAATTCACTTACATGAACAGCAATATGTTTACATGCATACATACAGGAAGAAATTTCAAAGCTTCACTGTATTGTTTATCATAAATTCATAAATCATACGCAACTGCGTAATGTTATTTCTGGAGGATAGTTCCGATTCAGTCTATAACCCTGCTCGTAAGAATAGTACTATAACCGTATTATGCACGTATCATGTATAATAGACGTTGCAGTAAAGGGTTAAGAATAGTGTCAATCCAAGGAGCGACATTAAAAACACATTTGATGGAAATAATAAAAAACTTAACCCTTTACGGCGTCGATTATCACACACGATAAGCACTCAATAGTTTTGTTCTTGTACGAAAAGGAGGATTAAGTAACGCAAGGAAGGATTACCTTAGGCACCACAATGCTCGATGACGAATAAATTAAAAGCGTCTCCAATAAATCCGTTACCGTGACATGGATATATGTATATTAGTTATAATAGCAGTGTTATTTACAGGACTAGTGCAATCTTAGCTAGTCCCTTCCATCGTCAAATGGATCCTATTGTGAACAATGTAACTGCATGACAAAAGATGGCAATCCCAGTGTTTTACGTCGTACGTTGGGCCAAACCTCTACTTTGTAAATATTTAAACGGAAACACAAGCTACCTAACCGGCAGTCATATCTCGCTCTCTAAGTGTTTCATGATAGGATTTTCGGTGTTGGCAGTTCTAAAACTGTAAAATTTTTAACTTACAGAGTTTTATGTACGAGTACAGTTTTCTCTTTTTTATTTTACCGATTACTGATGACAACCAAAGAGCCAAACCTCCGGTTGGGTGTGAGCGATGCTTATATCAGTAGTGTATTTCATTTAACAATCAATTATTTTTCAAGCAACATCTTTATTGTATTGCACGTCGCTTGTAGTCATAGTGTGGCAGTGGTCTGAGGGAGGTAAAGTCTTGATGATCGACATTGCAGCGTCAGCGATTCTATGGTTCGTATTTGGCTGTAAGGCAGCTGGCCTAGCCAGCTATGAGGACAGTTAGGCGATTGCAACCGTCATAATTTATGAAACTTCCATCTTTTACACCATAACTTCCTCCAATCTGTGGTGTCGACTGCAGCCGTGCGGGCAATGAATAGAACTATAGATATGCAGACGAACCTGTGCATACGAATATCCTAGTTATTTTGTGCAATACCTATAATTTATGCTTCATTACTTCAAATTTTCATTCGTACATATACATTATTTGAGAGGTACTGAGGATATACGAAGTCCCAAAGTGTTCATCGATTTAGAAAATTGGCCAGTTTTTCATTTTATTGATGATTTTAGTTAAAATAAAGTAATTGTTTGTGAAACTGTAGGCTCTCAATGTTAGCTCACTGCGTTGTCATGCGAGCTCTAACTTCTTGAATCAGTTATCACATTGGTGGCGCCTAAGTATAGTCAGTCACAAAGAGTGTCGTTCAATACCACTGAATCTACTTCACTTAGACAGGCACGTGTAAAGCCCGTCTCACACTAGGGAACTTTTTCCTTGTGTGCGGCACAAAGTCTCCCAATACTTTGTCCCTTCCTTGTAAGTGTTGGAAGAGCGTAGTGCTTTCTGAGCTCTAATTCACTGTAAATTTGATGAAGTATCCGAAATTTACCAGAGACACTTACTTGCTAAGCAAACTGAATAATTTGACGGGCATTTTTGTATGCACAAAAATAACAAAACCTGTGCACACTTTGCGCTGCATCCTGGGAGCAGAAACCTGCAGCGTGCACCCGTCTTTGGAAACACAGCAGCAGAGGCGCGAAGAGATGGTCTCTTGAACCGATCCTTTTATATTTTTTAACACAAAACTCGCCTCACTTTCGCCATCGCCCACTGGTCAGGAGTCTCAAGGTTCATATCACAAACAAACACACCACGTGACCGGCCTGCCAGACTGTAATGTATGCATGAATGCCAGCGGCATAATGCTCGGGTGCAGCAGCACCACAAAGGCATAAAGAACGTCGACAAATGTGCCCAAAGTGAGTTACTGGAAAATATCAACGGCAGAGGGCGTAAAGTAGCGGGATCCACTCGGGCCAAGTGGCCATAGAGGCGGCAGAGCGATAGCTTCGAGTCGAGTTAGCCAAGTACGACAGTGTGATGAATGTGTGCAGTAACGATACCCTGGGAATGTGACTGTAGTGCTCTTAGTGCATGTCATCTATGCAACCCAAGTCCAAATGGGATCCATCTGGGCTGCGTGCATTTGTTTATCTCATTACACCAATATTAGGCACTACTGTTCTCCTCCGTTAAAATAATAATAATAGCGATTTGTTTCAATTTCGGATGTAAATTCAATTTTAGAATGTTTAGAATTTAGAAGGCTGAGAATTTTTCTCTGTGGCATAAGAAAAGTGAAAGAAAACTGTCGAATAGAAAAATTCTTAAACTATCTAAATTCTAAGAATTCTAATGATAAAATATGGCGAAGAATAGGCACTGACGTGTCAGTCAGTTCTTTATTGTGATGATTTTACTAAACCTAGAATGACAACCGTGTCATGCATACCCCTGGAACGTACTTTAGGCAATCAAGCAAAATGAATGCCGAATTTGAGAAAGCGAAGATTGCTACTACTCCTTGGCCGCAGCGCGACACAATTCCGTGCCGTTGAAATATATACGAACGAATCTCTGAATTTAAGTCGACTGCTGGTAACTACAGATGCTACTTCTAACCTTACGACCGATTCAGAATAATTATTATTGCTTAAACGAGTTCTTCAAGCAAACTGACCGAACGCGTGGCTGTGTCCGTTTATGTCGCAGAATAACGAAAAGCGCCAAATTGTCTGATGGAAACCATACCAGCGACACTCGTTTGAGCGAACCAACTTGATGGATAACGTTTTAGCAAATATTTTGGTAAACTCACAATTCTGTCTACACGAGTACAACATAACAATTAATAACATTCAGGAGATTAGCTGACAGAGCACATTCAAAAGTCTGCCATTTGAATAGGTCATTTAATAAAAACTGAAAAGAGAGGGGGAAAACATAAATATTTAATCTACAGAGAGGGAGGTGCCCCGGAAAAAGTACACCTATATGAAATTAAACCAAGACTTCTTGAGGCATGTTTCATTTCTTTGTATCACTTCAAGCATCAATAAAACCATGCGCCTATGCTATATGAAGTTGAAAGCTACTTTACATCGTCTGCAATGGATTCTACTTTGCGCTGGTTTTATCATCATCTACGTCTGTCATTTCGATGGTCAAATTCTTCACAACTTCTTCTCAAACTCTGATTCAGAAGCAACTCGACCAATATGATCCTCTGGGTCCAGGATACACCTGGGACAGGAGGTATCAATTCATCCCAGCGTGCACAGTTTTCATAAAAACAGTTTTTGCAAGCAGAAATAATTTACGGTGAGCGCAATTGGAACTGCTTAAAAAAGACTGAGCTCTCCGAATTGAAACTTGCAGCAGTAATCATTATTATTTAAGTCAATACTGCCCAGTGTAACCTTTTAATATAGAATCATCACCACAAGTGTTAGTGATGAACAGATGTCGATGCTTGTTCTTTTTCGTAATTTTTGACCTCGAGATGCTCAAGTAACAATGTCAATAACAACAGATCACGCAGTTAAAAATTTGACCCGTGAACTAAGGAAACAAACAGATTTACCGGTGACGGATGAACAATGTTTTTCACAGAAATTTAATCGCTTAACAACCCCGCCCTCTCAAAAAAAAAAAAAAAAAAAAAAAANAATCGCTTAACAACCCCGCCCTCTCAAAAAAAAAAAAAAAAAAAAAAGAGAGAGCAGCTGCGCGTCTCTAAATATTTTGCCCGGACTCCTGCGTTTCCTCCGCAATTGACATCGGATCCTTTAAAAATTTACCGGCCAGTCGCAAAAAAAAAGAAGAAACCGTGATAAATGGACGAAAAAGTTGTTGTCAGGCTGAGGGGTACGCGGTCATTGGACATAATATTCAGTACTCTCTTACTCTGGTCACCATTAGAGGGAAAATGGAATAAGAGCAACTACTTTTTTTTTTACTAATTTGAAGAATCGCGTGTGGCTAGGTTGAAGAGCTTTGTTGCTGGGAAATTGTTGCAGCTTGGAAGATGAAGAATCATTATATTTGTTGCGTGTACGACTATGAAAATATTCGGAAAAAGTAAGCCAAGACGACTGTTTGCTCGTTACTTACTGTATATCAAGCGCTGTATATTTCCCTTCTAGCAAACTACATATTTTAATCTACATATTTATAATAGAAAATTTGAATAACTGACCTTGTCATGAGTTGGCATGTATGTTCCTGGCAGTATGAAATACAGTATAGGCTAATTCAGTTTTTATTAGTATATGAGCAACAAGACATTGTTTTTTGCCTGAACATATTTACCTCCTCAGAACATAAAAACTGCATATACGATTCTGTCAAAATTCAGGTTCATATATCATGAATGGAAAAAATACTAAAACCACTAAAACTAAGGGTTTTCCTGTTTCTTCGGACCACACGTGTTGCAATTTGCTTGAAAGAACAAGAATATTGTTCTCATGTCGTAATAATGGAAGCAATTGAAATACACTTTGTAGTTTGGACAAACTTTTTGTCTTTGCATATAAATTTTCAGCTTTAATTATTAAAAGTTGCCCGCTCATTCTTCTATTCTATTCAACACGGATTCAAATTTACTCTGGGGAAACACGGGTCTGGTTCAGTCATGCCAAATGTAACCTTAGGTTTCTCCAACTAATTATTTAACACTCATACAAGCAAGTCTACTGGGAGTTATATAGTAAAAATAATACTATTTTTCTTCAAGTTCATTTCAATTTTACACGATATGGAACAAATTAAGTGTGTTAGAGTTAAAACTAAATGATTAACATGAGTTTTTCCATACGTGGCAATAAATGTAGAAATATAAATGGAATAAAGTGAGCGTATCTAAATAAAAGTGACTTCACCAAAAGACTGAGGAGTCTCTAGAAAAGAAGCAGGCATCGCTAGCTGAAGGTTTATGCCTCGAGGCAACTTCAACGGAAAAATATCGGTAAATCTTCGAGCAGTTTGGCAAAGCGAAGCGCAAGCGGTATTTTTTCCCCAATTTTAATTATTTTGCTTGGATTGGGCTATATTGGGAGGGTAAAAAAGCAGAGTGACCTAACACCATATCAAAGGCAGGGTAGTTAACTCACTCTGCCTTCAATTCCTCAAGTGAAGTTTTTCTTGACGGGCAGATATTCATTGCTTTAGGCAATAAGTTAATAAATTGACAGAATGTTTAAAGCAATTTGGCACAATAAAAATAAACGACGTCTTTTTGTTGTGGAGAAATTAACTGTTTTGTCAACAGATTAGGTTAATTTTCCGAAAAAAGTCTTTTTATAGCTGCCACTACTGACATAAAGTGAACAACTTTTACCCAACCCAGAAAGTTCTCACGTTTTCTGTTATGCCGATGCCACACGCTAGCCAAAAGAACGAGTATCCAAGTTTTGAGCACCGTATCGACTTCTAAAAACCTGCACACTCTCGCTTTTGCGCAAAATTTTATGGTGGACCATGCCGCACTTTTGCGCTCGATTCACTGGTCAAACGCGCAAAATTTTGTAAACAAGCCGCCACCAGAGACTTTTTACGGCGTGTAGGTTGTTCAGTTCAGAACATTTTTTTTTGTTTTCAAGATAGTTTATAATAAAATGAGACTTAATGTTACTTTTAATGGCAATAGGTAGCATCTATTATAATATTCTGCTCGTCAGATATATTTTTGTCATGGTGTTGAGTCCGTAGCCATGACAACGTCGCTTAGATGAACAGAGCTCGAAGTTTTTTGACCATCGTATCATTCTCACGTGTGAATGAAAAGGTGCTCTATTGAGCAAAATATTTTACGCGCTTGCGAGAGTTTCCTCAAGTTTTGGCTTGTGTGTGTCACAGTCATTAGACAATTCATCGCAAAAAAAGCGTACACACGAACATTCCTTGTTTCCTGATATATATATGGAAGAAAATGGGATGGAATGAATAGAAAACAGATGTCAACAGGTAAAATTTGAGCTGATAAAAACGCGTGCGTCGAATTTACTTAGTCTTATATGCAGCACAACATTGTTTCTCTAATTTAAGTACTCTACCCCCCCCCCCCTCATTGAAAATAACTGGAAACACACTGAACCTGTAATTAAAAATTGGTTCACGTTACTTGATTGCACACTGATTGATCACAGTATAATTCTATTGAGCTCCATAGCGTCGAGCGTAATGTCAGTTTAACTCATTTATTTAAAAGGGAAGAGAAACATAAGACAGTGTACCAAACTTACGACATTTGTGTAACATCCCTGCTAATCTCCAGCGGTAAATATTAACATTTAACTCTCCTGAATCACTTTCTTTACAGGCCTTGAAAAGCTGTCTGCACCATATTGCAGTTAAGTTACAGTCATCATTATTAATTAAGCAAATTTAACGTTTCTACGGTACAAAATGACACTAGGGGTAATTATGTTAGAATTATTTCGTAACTGCTGAAATGAAACTTATAATTCAATAAAATATGCATTTTACCCTCCTATATCTTTACATAAGTTTTTAATAAGTATTACCAATACGATAAAAGCTTTATAATATTATCACAAACTTTTCTAAGTCACGAGTCAGCTGGGGGTCCGTGCGTCGCTTCATATGAACCCCCCAAATGGAAGGAGTGCGGTATAGTTTCTCGTCTGGCTTTTAAGAATTAAAGATACCGATAAAAAGAATCAATTTTAACCTTATCGGTACCAGGCTGCCTGTGTTGCCTCGCTATAAAGGCTGTTTCCCCGTACCAATACAATAGGACATAGATCCCTTATAGCAAAATAACACAACCTGGTATGAATAGGGTTGAAAAAATTTAGTAGTGCGCTCTGATCCGACCAGGGGTTACTTACCCTCGACTTTGGTGTCATTATCTAGTCGTAGACGCCGAGGGGTTTTGCTATAATAATAGTACTAAGAAGGAAACAAAGCATGAATATAGCGCGTGTTGTTAACAATCAACGGCCATTATGAGTAAAGAGGAGCAATTCTTGATTTTTTTTATGAAATTATCATAATTATGTTTTGATTATAAAGTTTCTGTTCGTTGTCAGCTCGGTGTCGCGTCAGTCTCCGTATTTTTCCGTTTCACATTGACCTGAGAATGCAAGTGTTAGTGAATACCGGTACCGGTATTCGAGGTATCAGTTTGGAATAAGTCAGTGAGGTACTGAGAACTAAACCAGTACCAACCAATAAATTTATTACTGCCAGTAAATAAAAGTGCCAGTAGATTCGCGTTGTCAATATCTGTGCAGGCCAAAGCAGTTTCCACGTGACCTATGTGAGGGCATATATCTAGTGAAAGCTTGTACCAGTGCGTATACGATACCAAAACGCTGGTACTAGGTTTTTCCTACCAGCACCAGTACATACTGTGTACCATGCGACGTGTGCTCTGTGGTAAAACTAGGCTTAATAATACCAGTACCCGTCAATTACTATCAGCACGGGCTACTACGCGATACTAATACCGGTTAATACCAGCACCAGCAAGCACACATTACTAATACCACTTACAAACAAGCACCAATGAATACAAACTCCAGTGAATACCATAGTACGTCGCTGTACGTCTCCAGTACTCTCAGCTAATCGATTGCCCGCGAGTTGTACCCTCAACTCAAGTCAAGGCCGGTTACTAAGCAAAAGACTGCGCGTATGGCCTACACGCCGGTCGCTATATCCCTAAATTGACTTCATAAAGCAGCCTACGACTTCATGGTAACAGGACCGAGCTGTGCAAACCTCCCACCGCCGGATTTTGATCATAAATTTCCCGACCGAGGTCGACTTGTAGACTTTCGGGCAGCTTAAGGCTTCTCCACACGATGGTTTCTCGTTCTCCAAACGCAGTGCAAAGCGTTCGAGCGTTTTGCTGTGTATTTGTTAACGCATTCCTGGGCCAATAAAAAAAGGCAATAAAAATTTGGCGGTTACTTAGCAAGTGTTTGCAGTTAAGTTTCTTTTATCTCTTCAAATTTTATTTTTTAATTAGAACTGTACGTGGGAACCGCACTAGTTTCGGTAGTAGATAAGTGCGCAACAAAGCATTCGGGCGAGTTGTGCTGCTTACGGAAAACATAAGACAATAGTGTAGACTCGGCCTTAGCCTGGAGAGCTCATTGGTAAACAAAGGTAAACTGCCGGGATCGGTAGAGTCCTGCAAGAAGTTTCTACTTCCGTTTTCATTTATTGTACAGAGGGCGATTCTGTTTCGCTTCTAATTTGAATGATGCAAAATGTTCATCATTTCTTACATGATTTTTAAAAATGAGATTTTCTGTTTATGTTTACTTTGAAGAGTAATCATCATTTGATTATCTCGTAAACAGCGGATTATGTTTTGGTTTGCCTTAATTTCTCTAATTGTGAGGATCTGCATAGTAGTATGAAGAACAGAAAGGGTCGGTCCCTCGACCCAATTTGAACAGCCCTCGTTGTACCTTGCCTCTAATATGAGACTACTATCAGTTTTCATGTGAATAGCACGCATGCGACTGCTAGGTCTTGTCTTGTCTAGTTTAAATGTTAGTTAACGTGATGCTATTCTAGGTTTCATATTTTTATTATTACAGAATGAAGTTCATATCTTAATTTTAGTGGTCAAGCTCAATGAAGCTTTTGCGTAAGTAAAATTTCCCCTCTCCACTAAAATGGGGAAAAAAATTATCTTTGCGCTAGTTAACCAAGCATTTATCATGGTAATGTTAAGTGTCGTTCAACTACAATAGTTTCACTCCTACTTAAAATCATGTCTAAGAATTGAGTCTTATCTCAAGAACCATGAGTATCAGTCTTGACGTACTGATCAATACTCAATATCTTCTCAAGGCTAAGCGTATTACTTTATGAAACTTAAATTTTACTAGCTCAGTGGCTCGGATCATCCTCACATTGAGAAATATTGATTATTGCTAATAAAAATGGTAAAAACTCACTTTTAATTCACCGTACTGACCCATATTCTGCTTCTTGTCTTGCCATGACAAAATTCTGTATTTTTCAAAGGCAGCTCGATGCAGGAGCGATAATCTCTGTCTTATCAATATCACATTAAGACGCCCGAACCAGCATTTGATCGCTTCATGAGACCCAAGAAAGAAAACGAAGAGAAAGTTTAACAGAAAAAGTTTCTCTATCCTCCACGCAGCGCTGCGATTGAGTGACTAAAAGTTTATTATTCGATCACGCAAGCCATTATGTTCTGTTCTTCGAACGGAGGCATAATTATACGTAAACAATATTCGAGCACATCACAGATTTGATCGAACTTTTGGTCTTATGCACGTCATAGCGTCAATTGCCCCAAGAGAAAAAGATGCTAGTGTACACTCGTGTCAAAATGACGGCAAATAATTTGTATCGGTACCGTTACATTATTCATGATATTGGTCACGTTTCTAGTTACGACTCATAACTAGCTACACTGAGATGGTGACGATTGCCAGGCAATGCTAAGAGAAATGCACTTCGTAAAATCTGTGTGGCTACTGAATCGGTGATGAAAGAAACTCTTGATATATCTTATTTTCAAAACAAATTATTTATGACAATAATTCTCGAAACATATATCAAAGTTCACCAAAAGAAAAACTATGAAAATATCTCTTGAGACGAATCACATTGGCAAAATAGCAGTGCTGAAGACAATTGTTGAGATGAATCATATCTTCCTAAGAAAATATTACGAAACTAACTCTTGAGAAGCATTATATATTCACACCAGACGGATACGGGGATATCTCTAAACATTAGTCTCATTTATAAAATACACAGTAATGCAAATAACTGTTAAGATTGATCATTTTTTTCACAACAACAAATTGTGAAAATAACTCTCGAGCTAAATCACTTTTTCCTAAATTAACAAGCATTGCAAGCGCAGCATGCAGTGACATATTAGCTTTGGTGAGGCAGAAGCGAGCGATTTTCAGTACATCTGGTCCAATTCAGGAAGCACGCGGGCAATTGAAAAAAACTCATTATGCATTATTTTAGCAAAACATCCAGCGGATGGCAGCATTTAGCTTAGGCAGCTGAAAGTAGACGGACCTACAGGCCCATTCTTAGAGAGAAGCCGGAGCTGACGCCCCGGCCCTCTATGAGCTATTGTTGGTAGCCGGTGGCACCGAAAGTGGTTCGGTTCTTCGTGTTATAGATTGCGTTAGCAAAGCAAGCTTTTCGGGAGCAGAGAAATAATGTATTAGGCTACTCGCGAATAGTGTCAAGGCTCCAAACGTCTTTAGAGTGTAGGAGTTGTAGTAACTGGTTTGCCATGCTCTTAAACTGTTAGAAGTTGCAAGTAAGTCATTAAGCGTTTCTTCTCTTTAATTTGAATAACAAGGCAACATTAGACGCAATCCTGCTCATGTATTCTAGTTCGGCAAACAACTATATAGTTACGGAAACAACTCCTGAGATCCGCCACCTTCTCAAAGTTTTCAGTGGCAGCTCACAACTTTAATTACAAGGCAACATTTCCCCAAATCCTGTGTACGTGCGTATTCCAGTTCGGCCACCAAGAAAGGCGTTGCCACACCTAGCTCGCTCTTACATTGAGAAGCTTCGTTAAATTCAAATTCTTTTGAGCACTCGCCACAATAAGCGGCCATCGTACGGCACACAAACGCAACCTCGAGAGCAGGAGTTCGAATTTCGTTTCAAAAGAAGTTGCCAGATCGTAAACCCTGACCAGGCTGCGCAATCGGTCGTAATTTTCTGAGAATTTTCCCTGAATTTTTGGTCATCGAGCGACCAATGGCGCGACCTTTGTGAGCTTCCAGTTGCCTTGCGTCAGTGGAGGTGTTTCCTCCGCGCGCATATCTGCGATGAGGGAAAAATTTCAGATTGGATTGCGTTAATGGCGATTGATTTCAAAGAGGCTTGGAACCCTGAAATATTTTGTCCTTTTGCCCCTAAAAAGTAAGGAATGGATCGTGTTTACACTGAGCGACACGTAGCGAATTAAAGAGACTGAAACAAATAAATGGTAATGGATTCCAAAGAGCAACCATAATGAACAGGTTTGAAAAATTAAATGATTTTTCGAACTTACCTATGAGGGGAAAAAGTCCGATATTAAATCTAGTTAATTGCGGGACTAACTACAATGGATCAGCGGTAGACAGCTGATCTGGAATTTCCGACGATTTAGGGAGCGCTCGATTGAATGTCGAAATTAATCTTTCGAGGCTAAGCTCGAAGCTGGGGCTTTGCTATTTTGAATCGTGTTACAAGTGTTAGAAACAACCCGATTACGCTGAGCCGACTGAAAACTCTATTTTACAGGCCAGGATTGAGTTTCTATAAGTCTCAATGGTAATCGATTAAAGGTTACTGCTTGAAGCTCAGTTCAGCGGGTCGAAGCCAGCGCACCTGCCTGCAGTTTCGGACAAGTCAAGTCTCGAGTGCTTAATTTCGGCAGCAACCGAACAAGCCTTTAGTTATATTTTTGTTACTAATATCAGTGAGACAAAATATCAAGCGAAAAGCCCCTTACTTTGTGGAAGTTAATATCTCTCTTTTGATCATTTCATCAAGTTTTAGTGTAGATTAAGTTTTTGTCAATTGCTCAAAAGACGAAATGGTTACGTGCATCTGATTAGCTGAAAACCAGTACATAGTTATGTTATTAAACTATCGGACACAGTGCAGGATACTACACCAACAATGGAGCTACTGTGTTTTTAGTGATATGAATTTATTTATACCTACGTATATAGATATCGGTACGAGCTATAAAAAATCTCACCAAAGATATTCAACTCTGCCCCCCTTCCCTTCCCCCTAAAAAAACAACGTGATCCTTAAGACAAAAAAATTACGAATTTAGCCTTTCGCATTGCTTGATTCACACACGTTCTTCGTAGGAGTAGCACTGCTCTTTCGCACCAACGTGTGCAGCAGCCACGGCGCGGCCAAGACCCAGTCAGACGTTGAGTAGGTACGAAACGGTGGTGCCTGTACAGTACTTGAGGTGCTGGTGTAATATGTATTCTTGTGAGTTAGACTAGATACCTATTCCAGATACACCGACCTATCCCTACCAATGCTTAACTAACCTAATCTATTCTAACCTGTCCTAACACTCGTCAGTAGGCTGCATACTATAGATGGACCAAGAGAACTTTTGGTGCATAAATGCACTAGTTAGTTAGAGTAAAGTCAACTCGACCGCACACTTGAAATTGGAAATTCGCGTGCTCTGCTTTGCGCTGCAGGTCGATAAATGCCTCCTGGTCCGCAGAGTGCAAGATTGGAGTCGACAACAGGTCGTCGATGCTTTGGCGTCAAAGGCGGAAGGCTTGTGGGATAATTACGACCTAACCTCCCCCTTCCGACCGTCCTCAATGCTGGTTAGGTCAGTACCCGAGCAGTGGACTAAGATTGCCAGAAACGCTGACGCACCATTCCCAAGTAGATAAGGACTTCAACTAAATGGCTAGGAAGCGAACACCCGTACTCAAGCCAGTGAGAGCACCACTCTACTAATATTTTTCCACTGCAGAAACAACGATAAATTAATCAACACTTTATTACACGATTCTCTGATTGTGCACAGTATTGTGTGGAACTTAGTTCCCGTATAAATGAAGAGCAGTTGTACTGCTTTTCCAGATGAAAACAAATCGTACCACCAACGGATAATGATTCCTTTGCCAGACAACAAGAACAAAAAAAAAAAAAAAAAAGAAAAAAAAAGAAAAAAGGAGCAGCGTGCCAACGAATTTGGTGCTCTTGCTGATGAAATTAACCGGAGAAGGAAAATTAATTTTGCCGCCCGCCTGATACATTAGAACCAGCACACTTGCCAGCAAATGCCGCACCTCTGCTGAATAATCTAAGATGCGAACACAAAGAAAATAAGAACTGACGAGCTGACTGAAAAAATACAGGAATCTATGCATTATTATTTTGTTTTGTAATTTAAGATTTTCTTTCCACAACAAATGTAACCTCACAGAGAAAGAAAGAAAGAAAGGGCGAACAGTAGTATCAAATAGAAACGTGGAACTCGTGCAAGAGGGTCTTCCCAGAAAGGATCAACGTTCATGGAAACAGCAAGTCGGGAAAAAAGAGGAAGGACAGAGGAAAGTAGCATCAGCAGGAGTATGAAAGTGGAAGAAATCAAAGTGGGCACGAAGTAAAGACGTCCCGAAAGCGTAGCTAAGCTATGGTAACCTGCAGGGTCCCTTTGGGGTCGTTGCTCCCCATGGTGCATGACGGGCGAACCTTATAAATATCTAGCCCTATGGCCTATCTCCTAACCTACGCTTCCTTCGAGGTAACCCATATATCGTCCACTACACGATGGTCTATGGCCAACCATATGGCTCCCTGAGAGCTAACCCATATATCGTCTACTATAGATTGCACCAGTAGTGTCGGCGATGGAGGCAGTTCCTTCTAGACCGTTTCAACTGTAATAGGTAAGATATTAACGCCTGGAAGTTACTCAAAGCAACAGTAAAGAAATGAAGATATGAACTTAAAAAAGAAAAACAACTATTAAAAGGCCTATAGTACATATCGTACTATAGGTGTCATCCAGTATGGCAGTTCTATAGGAGCCCTCTCAAGAGTAATCGCCTTTGGAATACAGCACAACGCTTGTCTGAAGTATCGAAACTATTAATCCTGAATGGAGTTCTATTCAAGTCAAATTGATAAGGTTAGCATATACCCGTAAACCTGCTTAAATCGACTACTCCTTTATATGTTTGCACTCGCACTTGCCTAGCAATTCTCTCATACAGATGTGTCCTTCGGCTGAAGTCAAGAACTACTCTTACTTAGAGAGTAGTCCTTGACTGGTGTATAAAAAGTTCGATTAAATATTTTCAAATGAACTTTGTGACTCTTAACCACCTCTCGATTTGTCCCTAGTGATGCTTAGAATGTTTTCATGTGAGGTCACTGACAGTCATCGGTGGGCGGCCAACTGACAGTCATCGGTGGGCGGCCAACTGACAGTCATCGGTGGGCGGCCAACTGACAGTCATCGGTGGGCGGCCAACTTAACTAAGATTAGCTTCAGGGGAGCTGGTCTTTTAGGATGCACTAAACCTCACCAATGTTGACGTATATGTCGACGAGTACGTTGTTTTCGCCATATAAAAAACGTAACTTGCATTACTATGAACAGGTTGCTTTTACTGGACTTTTTTGCATTATTATAAACCATTTCATTAAAGTTTACCTTAGGACTTAGTACTGAATTTGCTTGAAGCATAATGTGTATGAATTTACATCGACGTCTGGGCTTGTAAAATTAGTCCTTTAGGATCATGTTGCTTAAAAAGTGAGTAAAGAATCTTTTAGAGAACTCAAAGAAACCCCGAACTCTTTCTAAAACTTTCAACTGAAAACGAACGCAAGCTTCCAAACAAACAAGTCAGTCAATACAACAGAAGAGAAACGCATCTCTGGCAGAAAAGCAAAGAGGGTGTAAGCCAAGAAAACACACCGTTCTTCCTTCGTAAAGAATAACACACAAAAATATATTTCTGACACGTTCAGATGCACAAGAATCACAAGAAACCTAATCGTTTTTGTTGCTGTTGTTTTTTGTGTCTTACCGCCTCTGGCAACAAAATAATTTTCATGTGCTGAGAGAATGAAACTAAGAATATAAATATGATCACACATAGTCCATTTGTTTAGCATTTTTGTTTGCGTTCCAAGGGAACGTTTATTCGTATTTTTTCGGTGTCGCTGTGCTTTCACAGCTTCATTTGTCTTGGAATTTTGAGTACATTGTCGGAATATTTGAGGAATTTTTTCTGTTGTGAGGACACAAAGGAAGATGAGTAATTTCGGGGTGAATATATGAACAGCTGTCACGCATGCGGAGTGTGCAGTGAAAAAGATGAGTCATTTTGCTCAAGTTGAGTTTAAATATGAATAAGCTGCTCGTACAGTGCTAACAGGGGAGAATTTGTTTAATGATATATGTACAAGGCGAAATTAGATGTCACGAAGTTGTGTTCTATAGCGAAGACAGAAAGACGAAATGGAAGAAATTCATTAAATTTTTTCAACTGGATGCAATGCCCAACATATTAGGGTGCAGCACCCGAAGGCAATCATTCTTAAAGTTGACGTAGGGAGAAGACCCACAGCTAACTATTAGCTGTAAATTTACGCTAATGAATAGTCAGTGCTCACCAGTAATTAAAGACAAAATACAAGTGGCATAGTTCTACACAGACATATTGGTTCAATATATTTTATTCAAGATATGCTGAAAATACAGATACATAAAATTGAATACATGTTCTTGGATTTGTCAGTAGGAGCACTCACCATCCCCCTCCCCCCAAAAAGAAAGCATATATATATATATATATATAATAAAAATAAACAAAGTGTTTCCGAGCTATACTTTTTATAAGAATATTGTGGAGACGCTCACAAGAAGTAGAGTTGAAGAATTCGATATAGGTGATTATTGCTCACTGGGGTTATTGTACTTGGTCCTTATCGGGGGATTCCCTAGCGGACCTCATCCCTGTCAGAATATTTATGGGCCTCATGCCCTAAGATTCAACCGGACCACCGTTTCTTAGAGGTTGTTGTATCGGGATGCAGTTTCTGATGGTGAAGTTAGTCTGTAAAGTTAGATCGTTCCTCTATATTTCCCCTTTTACTCTGTGGGGTGAGTCACCGATGGCGGTGCAACCTATCCTAAGAGACCGTTACCTGCTCCAGTGCGAGGAGGCACGGATGAGACCTACGTACGGCACTACCTAGTGTCTTCTTTTTCTATCTCCCGTTCGTTTCCATTTTCGTCCTTAGAGATACTTTGCGTCTTATTTTCTTGCCACTTGTAGCGAACTGATTCCCCTGAGACCGAGAAAACTCACTTGGGCTCGCAAAAAAAAAAAAAAAAAAAAAAATCGAGGCCTTTGTGTGCAAAAGCTGAAATAAAAATCCATAAGACGTGCGGCTCCCAATGCATCATCTTCGATGCAAAAGAAATATTTTCTGCGATTACTATTTGTACTTAGCGTTATAATACTTATGTTGCGCCGGAAGCATTTCGACATTCTGATGTCACAACATGTTCGGAGACAACGCGAGACACCAATCGCGCTAACCACTGAGTGTTCTCGCCACGGAATCCTATCTCACTGCAGCTAAAAACTAACATGAGACAACAGAAAAAGTCCTCTCTCAATGACAACAAGTTAGCGCAATACAGCGCCTGCAGTTTGCTTCTTTCAAACGGCATCAAGGAAAGGCATTACAAGCGTGGATTTGGGCCGAAAGAAAAAACTTTATGCGACAGCTTCCAACGCTCGCGTCAGCAGCAATCCTGGAGTGCTGACGTCTCCGCTTAAGGCGCGTTCACACAATGCAACTCTGCTGCGCAACTTGACTGCTACGCGCTTTGATTTTCCCACGTTCTTGTGATTGCACTCTGAGCTGCATAATTATGAAACTTGTTTTTATGCTTCACTTTTAGTTTTGTAGATTAACTACTGAAATTAGACTTTTCGTTTGGTTCTCAGGGTGCGAACGATTCGGCAACGAAATTTAGCCTTCGCGACTTGACTTATCCGAAACTCCAGTCAGGTGCGCTGGCTCTAGCCCGAAAATTAAAGTTTCAGATGTTAACCCTGAAACGATTATTTGCGACACTTTCAAGAATTCAAACTTCCTCCATAAAATGGAGCTTCTGTTGACTCAACACACGAGGGATGCGTGCGACGCCTCCGACACGATGCCGAGTGACTCAGCTAAAATTAAGTCGAGTAGGCTGGGCTGAAACCGACTTTGATGACCCGATCAAGTGAGTCCAAAGTTATTTGAGAATCAGAAGTAAGTTTGAACTTACGGAGTTTTGCATCGCTTGGAGTCACAGGCCGCGACACGATTATCACGTGGGAAAACCTTCCGTTGAGAAAAAGAGACGGGAAAGGGGGATTTGAGTGGAGAAGAACGTAGTACGCAACAAAAGTGGCTCTTGTAGAAGGGCCTACAGTTCTATGAACTGAGCCTCTTAAGAGCCTGCTTTAAATTGCTAACAACCTTATCGTCTACTGATCGTTACTTCACTCTCTCAGTATAGGTGTGATTGCACTAGAATACTGAATATTCAAGAGGTAAAATCTCTTAAATATGATGTTTAGTTATGCACCGATGGTATTAAAGTAACCGATAGTTAAATTCGGATTTTTTTTAATATTACCCCCTACTCAAATCCAGTATTGTTGTTGACGTAGTTAGCTAAAATAGTTGTAAGACTTGCTTCATGAATAACGTGTCCGTCGGAATGCTTAGTTTTCGAGATATTTGACTTCGAAGTTCCTATTGTTTTTCTAGGAGAGAAAAGAACGACACTCGTACAGTGTAATACAAAACCTAATTTTATAGTTTTTTTTGTTATATTACGTTAGGTTATGTTAGGGTAGATTAGGCTAGGTTAGGTTTGGTAAGGTTCCTATGGAGTCGCCAGTAAGCCTATAATAACGCTGGTTATTTTCTCCCTCAGAAAAACAATAGAAAATCCAAAGTCAAATATCTCAAAACTAAGCATTTCCGACGAAGATGTTATTCATGAAAAAAGTCTTAGAATGCCTTATTTTATGTAATATGTCAACAAAAATGCTGGATTTGAGTGGGGGGTAATAGTACTTTAAACTCATTTTAAAGTACTGATACTGAAACCGATACTGAGAGAATAGCCAATTCTACCCGTTCTGATACTGACACTTCTGGTGTTGGTGCAACTCTAGTTGCATAAGCAACGCAGTTAAAAGCTACCGTCGCATCGTGAACCTAAATGGGGTTCATGATGTCGATTTTGGAGAAGAGATTATGTGAAGAATAAATCCCGTTAGAGAAAGCATTGAGAGCGACTTTGCAGACGTCTGTTCCTACGTCGCCAGCCTGGTGTGATTTAATAATAATAATAATAATAATTATTAAAACTTCACGCTCGGGCCACCACGAACAGGTAATACAACCCATATGAAGCACTTTCCAACACCGGGAAGTCCGAAAAGCTGCTAAAGAAAATTCAACAAAAAGTTATTAACAGCTGACTTAAACGCCTGGAGGCTAACACGACCGAAAGCCAATACCGACAATAGATGCAAAACCTTGACAGACCAGGGCACGAAGCACCGACTGAACTGACTAGTTCGGCACCTAACATTCTCCAACGTGAAAGAATGCGCGTCAACCGCAGCATGCTTAATCCTCCCAAAGACATTGAGGGCAGGGTGAAGAATACAACCAATGTCCCTCGTTGTTGTACACCTTATGAAACATAGAGTGCGGCCACCTCTCTCCTATATGGGACAGATTCACCAGATCACTTTCAGCGCACAGCCTGCTGGCTGAACTAACAAGTCGGTCCAACAGACGCAAGTGACTGTCAGTAGCTGAAGCCCAGACCGCTGAGCAATACTCCAACACAGGAAGCAAAAAAGCATCTGCGGACAACCTCCCTCTCACCAAACACAGAATTTACTTTTTGCAGGAGCTTAATTTTACTGGAAGCACGTGATTTCTACTGTGTATGGCAATCCGGTATTAGCGTTTTGCTGTTATCGCTCGACTGCTTCGAACTGAGTTGCATCGTGGAAGTTCTTAACTTTATTAGCGAACTGACTGAGCTTGCCATCTGTTTTTAAATCAATGCAAAGCGTCCTTCATTTGTAACTACTGTTCTAACTCAGTTTAGATCCAGACTGAGTAGCAGCAGGATCGCCGGAGATGCGAACACATTTGGTGAAAATCCCAATCTGAGACGACAATTACGGGCAACTGTCATAATGAACGCTGATCGCTCCTGGTGATGATTATCTGCAGTTTTTCATAAGCATAACGCATACGAATGTCACTTTCGTGATGCAGTATTGTTCTGTGCAGAGGTGAATACCTGCGGCTACCTCTGCTTGCGTGTGCATTGATTGAAAAACCGCCCATGGAGTGTGGGAAACTGAAAAACCGCCCATGGAGGGCGGGAAAAGATATCGGTAGAGAAAGTTAGCCAGCAGTGAGCATTTAGAAGGCGAGTGGAGGCGTGAGCTGCAAAGTTGCGCCAAGCCGTGGACTTGCCACCGCTCGCAGTCTACAAACTTCGAGTCTCTTATAAAAAATAAGGTTAACTGTCAGTGACCGTCACATAGAGAGTAAAAAATAATGCATACAAATTTTATGAGATGAATGAAGACTTGAAGTTGGCAAAAGTAAGAAAAAAAATAAAAATAAAAAGTAAAAAAAGATGCCCGCAAAACTTGCGGCTGTTTCGCTAACGAGAGACTTTCCGGTATGTTGCGAGGAAGCCTCAAATACCTTGATTTAGTCCTTGATTTTACACCAGGGGTGGGCGAACTCCAGCCCGCGGGCCACAACCGCCCGTTAGCCTTTTTGGATCTCCTGTACAATTGTCACCCCAAAAATCTCCCCTGTACAATTTTCACCCGAAAAATTCCACCTGTACAATTTTCACCTCAGTGTTTCCACCTGTACAATTGTCATCCCAGTATATAAGGATAGTTTAGGTAAGTTTAGGCAAGATAAGATGTTAGGTTAGGTTAAGTTACGTTAGATTAGGTAACTTTTGGTTAGCTCAGATTAAGCTAAGTTAGGTAGGGTTAGGTTAGATTGATTTAGGTAAGGTTAGGTTAAGTAAGGCTCGCTTAGGTAAGATTAGGTTAGGTAAGGCTCAGTTAGGTAAGGCTAGCTAGGTTAGTTAGTAATTGGATTAGACCCTTTGTATAACTGTCACCCCAGTCTTTCCACCTGTGCAATTGTCACCCCAATGTTTCCCACCTTTACAATCGTCGCCCCAAACGCTTCTGGGGCGACATTGTACAGGAGATCCGTTTTAATAATCCGGCCGGCCGAAGATTTTGGGTTCATCGATATATTAACCCACCAGAAGCGCTTATCATAAGATTTATTTTAAATCTGCATGTCTGCAGCAAAACGTTATTTTTTATCTTCTAAATTCCAGAGAGTCGCGTTTGAAAACATCCACAACAATGCGTGCTCGCTCAGCTGTTGACAGGCAGAGCTTGCGCGTCCCGTTTCTCCATTTGAAGAGTCCAGGTGGCCCCTGAGTCAAAAACTAAGCCCACCCCTGTGTTGCACTATCGCTGTAAAATATCAGTAATTTTTTTTTGTTAACCTGAAGGCAGAAAAATAGTTAAAGTGTCATAACATGTAAGGGATTGTCCGTACAGTTTACATTGCCCATTTATGTATGTATTTATGTGTTTACATAAAGATGAAGTCAACTTGACCGCAGATCCCGACTGGGAACCCACAAACACTGGTTCATGCTGCAGATTTGAGCTAAATGGCTCTATAGAAGCGCACGGCAGCAGTCAAGCACAGATTGCCACGAGCTATGACAACAGAGAGGGAAAGCTCTGATTTCTAGGATGTACTTTTCATTAAAAGCATTTATTTGAAACTTTGTCGAACCTGTCTTAATTTTAGTCTGGCTAATGTACCGACGCGTATGTGTAACGCTTATAACATTACAACATTGAGGGATTATTAATGTTAGGTATGAGTCGTTGTAATATCTGCGGTTTATCCTTTTCGTACATATACCTAGCACATTTGTCATCGTTACATATAGGCTACTGTTCCTTTACAAAGTTATGTTTAATTCAATGGAGAAAATGTGTGATTTAGGCTTGGATCTATTACGTCTCAAATAAACATCACTATTTCTGTAGATATTACACTAAATATATGCAACGTTCTTCAATTAGTATATAAAGCAGATACTGAAATTACCGATAAAATAGGCCAAAATATGCTTAAAATTATTTTTATAGCTCAAGATGAATACGTAGTTCAAATTAATAACACATATCAGTGTGTATTTTTCCTTAGAAAACACTACGGAAAGGTTTACCAGCTAGTTAGCTTACACCGACCTGTATCTTCTACATAAATATGACCACATTCTGTTTCCAAGCATAACGCGTGCGTATAAATGTACATGATGACAGAGTGAGATGCATGCATCCAAGAAATGCCAGTAGGGTTCCCCATTGTTAACAATTCTTAGTTATCTAATTTATCTGAGCCTTCCTTGCAATGAAGTCCCGCGGCGGTTGGGTCGCATGCGGTTTCTTATCACAAAAAATGTTGACCGTCTCATTAACCTTCATTCCCATGCGTTTCTTTGACTCTGACCTGCTTCCTGGTGCTGGGTGGCACTGAATACCATCAGAGAGGGTCAGAGTCCTATAGCATATTTGAAACAAAAAGTGAAATCGTGACTCAGTTCGAGATCCTGATATAAATTAATACTGACTATGAAAGAAAGGAAAATATTTTCAGCTAACGCACTGCTATAGCAAAGGTAATTAATTGGCACTTCAGCATTACCGTCTAAACGTCGTTACTTGGTAAGTTGAAAACAATGCAGTAAATTTTACTTTAAGACTTGGTTTAGAGTAAACTTCCTCCCTTCATCGATGCGAGCATATCTGCCTGTCATTCTTGGGTGTGCCATGGCTGGAGCAACATCTTGACCCTGTAGTGTATGCGCATATATCTTCGTAGCTTCATGATCAGATAGCATTGCATAATTCGCGGCGTTTTTACGTGTTACGGTTCGAAATTAATACTCAACATAGAACGCCTTCACTTCTATACCGATTGTCATTTCTTGTTTATAGGATAATTTTCATACAATTTCCCTAGATCATAACTATCTCTCCGTCCCAATGCAAGAGTGTTGCCGTAGCAATGCACATGTGCTACTTTTATATATTCCAAGTGCTTACGATTTTCATTTTTTTATTGCTCTATGGTTTGTTATTTTCTAGGTTTTTTTGTTGCAGATGATAAAGCTTTGAAATTTGAAGCTATAAGAGTGTAAAGACAACCATAACAGATCGAGACAGCTATGAAAATTCTGATAGATAAAGCTTTGAAGTTTGAGGAAAGCTGTGAAAGTTTGACCAAACCTGCGAATTATTGATAAGCGATTAAATTAAAATAAATGTATTTGAAGTCCAAGAAGTTCAGAAGAACAGATACTTACTGAACAGAGTGTCCTTGTGGCTTAGCCCCGCAACTCAGAAAAGATGTTGAACTTCATTTTATACGCTGAATTTAATGTTTACATACTTGAACGAACTTGACCGTCACCTCCTTTGTTGACCAGAAATCTACCAATATCAAGCTAAACGACTGAAGAGCTGGTGAACCATTTCGAGCTCAGTAAAGCAATGTCAAAGCGAACTGAAACTTTGTTTCGGAAATTGCAAATAGCATTACAGTGTCCATACAATTTAGTCAATTCTAGCGTGTAAATTAAAACTGGTGTGAAGTGGCTCAGCCCAGTATAAAGTTTCCTTGAAACTGATGAAGACTAGACTTACAGTAGCTGATAGATAGAGGTGACAGCAGTTGCAGACGTGGAGTAGCAATTTGAAAAATAAAGCTTTAATTCTGTGAGAGTAGCTCGATTTACCAGGTCAAACTGATGATAAAGCTTTTAATTCTTTAATCTATTCTATGTTCATACTTTTACTGCTTTTTTTGTGTTCTGCTGTTTCATTTGCCGATCCATTTTTTTAATAGCTATTCTCTTTAATAAATAAATTGTACGGTTTTATCACTCACACATCATTCCACATTTCAAAGTCGGTTTTACGGTAAAACGCGTATCGCGCTACAGCGTCTCAGCTTTTAACTTAGGTGAACATTTTGCAATCAGCGAGCAAGTGTGGGTCTGCTACCTGCCAAAATGTGCAAAAACTAATGGAATCTTAGTATCTACATGCATAACAGAAGCTGCTCCACAGCTGGGAGACCCGAGCATGTACCATCACCGGGACAAAACAAAACTTCTGCTAGATCGCCGCTAGTCGCTCGCAACTACCAAATTCGGAAACACATACTCGCACACTATTCCAAAACAGCTGTGATTTCGCTTATGCTACAGTGGGTGGTATACAGTGATAGCACATATATGTATGTACAGGGCTAATTTGTTTGGATTTTGGAATGCACATTGTCGCTTAACGCATTAAACATAAAAATTTTAAGATCAATCAGGTTGTATTAGTTTCCTATATGCGTTCCTTGCTTGTCCCATCATATTTCTACGAAACAAACATTGTAGAGAGGGAGCACGACATGAAGAAAACAGGGTTAACACGAATTATCTCACGGCCTCTTGTAAAAATTAAATTAATATAGTATAAAACGAAAAGAATACACTCAGCTACTATGCGGATTGTATTATCGTGGCTACGGGGCTGAAATTTGCTACATATTTAGTTCGTTGAGACTTAGTATGACATATAGTGTTCATGTATACCATGTATTTAATTGATGAAACATAATTTATAAATATCAAAATTATTTTCATACGCTGTTAAAAAGGTATATATATATATATATATACACTGTTAAAGAACTACCAACATAGAAACTCGTGCATACCTTGAGTACTAATAGCTACATCGGCTTTAAGCAACCAAGAAAATGTTAACCAGCTTACCTCCGATGCCAGTTCGTAAAAATATCAATTGCTTACTAAGTGTTTTGCTAAAACTGACTCGTGTTTTGAGGAGCAACAAGCTGGACGAGGGGAAAGTGGAGCCGAAAAGCACAACAACCTCTACGCTGGACCCTCAGGTGATTCAAGTAAATGCAAATTACCTGAAAGTTAACTGCGCAGACCATAAAATTTTCTAAAGCAGAAACACAGAGTTGACTTTCTTTTCAGGAATGAGGACTACTACAAATCAGTACGGTAAAGGTAACGGAAGCTATTCGATATTCTCTTATAGTTCATTAGTGTGATAAATTTATATTACAAATAAATATTCTCCTTTAGCGATATGATCGACCGGTTCCAAAATTTTTTCGTTCAGCTCCATTACGATTTTGTTACGAATTTATATGCGAACTTAATGGTACATCTGTATATAAAGCTCTGTTAGTGTTGCTTTAATTTGTTGAAAAATTTTGAGTTTCTTAATGATAAGCTTGTTAACCCGTGAAGAACTCTGAGCATCAATATATTAAATTTGTAAACGCAAAATCTGTAATCCGTAAATTTTAGAAGTAATTAAATTTCCTTATACAGACGTAAATGGCAAATCCACAGATTTGTTAAATTAATAAACCTATTTGATAAATCGGCACAAGCAGCTGCACTTCGCGTAGACACACTTGCTAATATAGTTTTATTATTTTGGTCGAAGATCAATAAGCGTGCTATGTTCTGCTCCTACCGTAAGCTCTACAGGTTGAATACACTAGGAAATAAAATCAACGGTAAAAGAAATATCTTTTGAGATGAGAGTGTAGATTCATTTTGAATATCACTGCTGCTACTCTAAATCTTTACCGACTGTTACCATTTCACTTCACCTCTCTCACCAACCATCTGTTGAGGCACGGAATACCACCACCATAAATTTCAAGAATTTACGACCTTTTCGGCAGGTTTGACTTTGGAAGTAAAATTTTTGATAAACGTGCGAGAACCTCCAACTAACTCAACCTAAGATGCATGAGAGCGCCGCTCGCATGACACCTAGAGGTGTGGGAGCGGGCACGAAACGTGTTACTGACACGCCACAGTCGTGTTGTGAGTGCGTGAGCTTAATATATATAAACGACTTTGTTTGGACCATTCCGAAACCTTGCTTGCTTGGTATGAGTTTGCTTCCTTGTGCTGTTGCAGAAATTTGGTTGTTAGGTACGGTGTGTTTGATGCTTTCTTTGTGTCTTTTGGAATCTTTGTCTTCCCGGCCTGTGTTTGTATTTATTGCCGTATTTCGATAATTTGTGTAGCAGTCTTTTTAATAACGTGTTGCTTCTGTCACACAGGCAAGTTGTTAGCTTATCCTTTTCTTTGCAGTGGCGATAACAAATACACACAACAAAAAGAAAGGAAAGAAAGACTGTGTTAAGTACTTCGATTCAATTGCACATTACGCACCATATACCAGAATTTAATTTATCCCTAAGAGAACCATCGCTTTACTTCGTTGTATTTTTTATCAGAAGTAGCTCACATCTTTATTACTCGTAGCAGAACAAGAAAAAAATAACTCCTCGCTTTGCCTCTTGCATTTTTACAACAAAACTAAGTAAACCTTAATATTTTATTACCAGAAAAAGCAGCACAAGTTCATGTAATTTTTACACTAAGTGCAGCATACAAATGAATGTCACTCGTTCATTGTCGCACAACAAAGATATATGCTCAGGCATTCCGTTTGTATCTAATTTTTTAAATACAGTCATGAAATTTTATGTTCAATTTTTTCAAGCTTCTTTGTTTATTTTATCAACACCCCGTGTTTACAATATTTGGAGCAGTAAACACGTCAGCGGACAATTAAGAAAAATACAGAAAATTCCTAATATTCTCAGTTCCAAAAATGCTGCTGGAGCTCAATGTCTTGTCATTAGGTTGCTGTGGAAAAATTAACGGCGATAAGCTCGTTTTTTCCAACATGAATTTAAATTTAATGCAGGAGAATAATTAGCGGGAAGCATTTTGTTGTGGGTCGGCCAGCTTTGTGGTACTGGGGGCACACTATGCACTCTTATGCTCAACTTACGGGCAGACGTATAACTTGCACGTTTAAGAACTTCAGTACGTTCCGGTGATAGAATGAATACTGGCTTTTACTATTTAAACGGAACGGCGTGCGAGTTGAACCTGCACTTGTAGGTTGAGCGTGCAATTGTATACATAGTATGCCCCCCGCATTATAATATTCAGCATATCATACTTTAGTTACATGATGAAATCCCTAAGCCGAGTACAGCCCAATAAAGCGTTATGTAATCGGTATCGCTGATACCTAACCTGAACTTATCTTTCCTACAAACTGTGAGTACAGCAAATTATTCAACAACTCGATTTTAAAATCTAATAAAGAAAGCTAATGTGGCGCTCTTCAACAGGAGTGAGGTGAACAGGTCGGTCGACATGCAAACAGTAGTTTTGTTTTACTCCTCACGTAAATGAAGCTGATACAGCGTGTCTCCCTCTGATCACAATCCATTGGGACTGCCACAAGGTTGTTTCAAACGCTTTGGATATAACTCAAAAAAGAGGGTCCTGATAGCGATGACTGGTAGCGCATTTTGGACTGGGATTACTATGCGATATTTTGTAAGGTAGGAGACACATGTGTAACATACGTAACGGTATGGTTGTCTCGACTTCACACCCGAACTAGAAAACCTGCACGCACTGGTTCGTGTTAAAGGTGAATCACGTCTTTAGCGCAGAGGAGTGTATCGCTGCAGTCGATCGCAGATAAGCTGAAGTAAAACGTCATAGGGGAAGGCTTCTGATATCTTCCACCCCCTCAGCCGTCGCCATTTTTATGGATAAACCAGTGCCCTCCTTTCTTTAGTAAATTATGAATGACAAAAATGCTGACGCTGCAGTGCTGAGGAGTAAAAATTTTCTCCTGGTTTGAGAATCGAAAATTTGACCGTGTAACAACGCGCATGGCAGTATTCCCTAACACTCAACCAAACATTATATTTTCTACAGCTCTAGGGTTGCATGTTGCAGAAGTACGAACATGAAGTTTACTAGAAAAAAGGGGAACTAGAGGGCACAGGAAGTCAGAATGGAACATTATATAGTGGTGCACCGTTTCGGCGCATTAGGACGAGAAGTTTCTTACAGAATTTGGTTCCAAAAAACAAAGCATCACAAAGGGTGGAAACATCTAGGTCAGACTAAATTACGTTTGGTAAGTCATATTAGGAATAGTTGAGTATAGGTGAGGAGGTCATGAGGGATGATTAGTTAAGTTAGGCGTGTCAGAGTAATGAGATTTGTTTAGGTTAGAAATTGGTATCTTCCTAGTTTGTAGATAGCTTTACTGCTGAAAAAATATATTGGAATCAAAATCTTTGTCGCTTCAACGGACTGCATCTTAGAAACTTACTCACTATGGCAATGAAGCTTCTACAAGTTTCTAACAATACAGGTGGTGATGAGTATCCCAATGTCTTATTATATTATGAAATATAATTTGTTGGCTGCTTGCTTGGTTGTTGGTCTCTGCGTCCCGATGTGAACAATTAGATAGAAGAAAATTCATCTGCTGAAAGACAAGATAGCCTTTGTATCGTCAATTTTGTATTTCAGGATTAAGGCGTTTATAATGCTTCTACGTAGTATCACAGAAACTAGCTGATAAGAAAATACACCACAATTTAGGAATTTTCTACGTCGATATTTTCTCATTAAGGGCTGAGAGCGAAAGCCCTGTGGCGCTAGTGAAGCGGCTGTTTTTTTCTGGACTTTGCAGTCTCTCAAACTGGGCTTGGCTTTTAAGGCCTTAGGCTGTGCAAACAGGTACCTGGTATTTCGACGCCGCGAGCAGAGAAATAAAGAAAGGGAAAAAGAAAGGGGAAGAAAAACTAGGAATCGTGCGAAACTAATTGCAATGCCAAGGTACTAGAAAAAATTTAAGTTTCATTTTATGAAGTAAAGGACTTTATTAACGACATTGTGTTTTTGCCTGACATGAAGTGTGTTCTCTTTACTGACGACGCTGTCTTTTATGTTAGTGATGTTGATTTTAATTTAGCTGTAGATAGGATTAGGAAATTTATTGAGTGCATTAAATCTTGGTTAAATTTTAATAAATTGATACCGCACGAAAAGAAGACGAAGCTAATGTTAGTTACTAGTACGGACATTCCCTAACTTCCAGATATAGACTTTAATTATGTTAGACTGGAATGGGTAAAAGAGATAAAATATTTGGGTATTATTTTAGATTCCAAGCTGTCCTACAATCAACATATTAATGATGAATGCAGGAAATTCAGCAGATCACTTGGATTATTTTATTGCATTTCTAACAAGCTACCGCTCATCACCTCTTAGAAATCTCTACTACAGCATTGTCTACCCGCATATTATCTACTGTATTGAGTTGTGGGGAGGTGTCATATTAGTTGCCAGGAAGAAGGTTTCCACCTTAATGAACAAAATCCTCCGTGCAATATTAAAAGCACAAACAATCAACTTTGTACCTGAAACTCATGTTAATGAAATGTATAAAGCCTTAGATCTTCTTAAATTAGACGACATTTATAGACACTTCTATTGAAATTTTTGTATGTCTTTTAACAAATACCTCTTACCACTGGAGCAACAAACAAGTATGATTTCAGGAGCCAGAGATTTAGGGTACCAGCGGGTAGGTTAGATGTAAAAAAAACAAGGCATAATTTTCCATTTTGTGATAGTGCTCAACGACATAGATGAGGAATGGTTGTTTCCAATGCCGAATTGCAGCTTGAAAAAGAAATTTAAGATTGCCGTTATCGCCAATTACTGATGAAAAAACATTTCACTTCCTCTTCGTTGTTATTTATATAATTTGTACTGTATGCAAGTATTCCAGCAAGTCATTTTGTTGCTCTATACAACCAATTATCGCTATATTGTTAAGTTTTTTTAAAACCTTTTAACTGGCCCAAGAAGCGAACGAGCTTAGCGTGGCCTCTTGTCTGACTAATTTCTTTGATTTTATAGCTGAATGTACTTACCTGTACTTCTGTTTTATAGGAAAAATAAATTCTATGGAGCTTCAATAGGCCATAAAAATGATTTAATTGTGCAATGTAGAAATTATTTTCATGATAAGCGTAAATAATGTAAATAAGATACAAAAATATTTATTAAATACTAAGCTAACGATAAAAATAATCATCTTTCATCTGTTCGCAACCGAAATAATCAATTAAAAATGCATTGCTAAGGGATAAAACACTTACTAGAAAAATAGCTTTTAAATTTATCTTCTTAGTGTATCATGTATTTCGCGAACTCAGTGGTGTTATTCATACGGATAGATAAAGTTAAATCCTGCATTAAAAGGAGTAACATTTCTCTAGAGATACTACAGAATAACAAGCAGTTTTATACCAAACTTGCAGTTTAGTAAATTATACAAAAAATTATTTTGTGGTCCAGAATATGCACGAATTTGAATGGTTATGCCAGCTTTCATTTACTTCAGTCAATAGCTGCGTAGGACTTCAATTTACAATATAAAAAAGATGCTTAACGTAAAATGTCTTGGAAATTTTTAATTATGAATAATAAAATGAGTCATGTTGTGCAATTTTAAAAATATATTTGCGTTTTACCCTGGCTCGAAATCCTAGCACAAACCGGTATTTAAATCGGTCTACCTGTTAGAGATATTCACGGAGGCCTTCGCATCAGTACAAGCAATCCTTGGGGCCATTTCGGACGCCGCTGGCCCTTACTTCTGACAAGGAAGCCTGGGACTCCAAGTGCAAGCCATGGACGAGTGTCACCTAAATTCTCCTAAATTTTAACCACATGTGTTTAGCCCCGTGCAGATGCAAGCTCCTATGACTGTAACCATATCAGGGTTACGGTCCTTTAACTGTGACAAACAGTTATTTAATACTACCTAAAAAAGTCGCAGCGGTAATAATGCTGATCAAAGAACGTACGTGTCAATTGGATGAGTTGCATTCTGTAGTATAGCGAAGAATAACTGGCTAAATAACAATTACAGTTATTTCCTGGGCTTATAAAAGGCGTAAGATGTCGCTGCAGCTTTATGCTGTTCATATTTCTTTCTAATGAAACATATCATCGAAGAAATGCTAATTTCAGAAGCTGTATTTCATTTCCAGCGATTTCCCTTCTCAGTGCCCCGAAGAACGGCTGGCTGGAAGACAAGTCAGGTAAGGGTCCATAATTTCAAACGGTGTGAGCTCACACTGCCTTTCCGGTCCCAAATGACCCGTGCTTCATTGCCAGCATTTGTCAGCGAGCAAAACTGTTAAGGGCGACAATTGCCATTGCCTAAAATTTAGGGAGAAAATTAAACCAGCGAGCGCTCGGTGCCGGGAGAGTCTTGTCCGGCACCCGCTATAATATGTACGCCGGAGTCCGAGGTAATGGAGTCTGCCGAGAAGAATATAAAGCTCCTTATGGCCTAAGTAGCGGTCCTTAGGGAAGCCAAAGTAGTGATCTTTAGGGATGCTTCGAACACAGTCACAAAGAAGAAAACTGGAGGGTCTAAAAGAGAAAACAATGCTGCCGGCGTAATTTTGAGGGGATGGAAATGGTGCCGGGAATGCCCTCAGGACGTAAGAAAATGATATGCGATAGATAGTGTACATCAAAGTAGAGCTATACCATTAATACTGGATTCCTTAGGGATTGATTTTTATTGCATATATCGTCTATAATCAATAACAAGTTTATTACCATTACAATAAAACCTATCTTAGTAGAAAAAGTTTCGGTACATAAAGAGAGGAGTCTGAATGACTTGAGTGTAACGGTCTAAAGAGTGGTAAGTTTCTCCACAGTTTATACAAATAATGAAAGGTTTCATAGACAAGGAATTTTTTCCTCGATGAAGTGCTATTTCAGAGTTGAAGCTCTGTATTAGTGAAAAACCTACAGAGTAAACGATTTCAGGAAACATTCTAAGTTGAACTCTATTTGTTACAAACAGTGTAAACACATATGAATATCTAAAAATAATTTCCCATGACTGAGAGTTATTTGCCAGTTGCACCACTCTTCCACTGCTGAAACGTCTTCCTTTAACAGAAAGCCTAGAAAGCACACTAATCATTTTTTATAACACAGAACAGATATTTTAATTGTTATGTTTTACTTTCTGCATGCGAAAAAAGCTGTATATACAAAGGTTAGTTTTATATTGTGCAATTTTTTTATATACTTCTACGTTGCTTCTATTTTTGTATAAGGCTATAGGCAGAAGGCAACATATGCACGGTTTCCCCTGAAAGTCTGGTACACATACAAGAGTTTGATTTTTATTATTAAAAATAAATTTTATTGACTCATAAGAGCCTTCAGTTTGGAATATGCACAATCGTATATTTACAAATTACAAAGTGTTTTAACTTTGAAGAAACTAACACTGGCTTTTTTTCCTTCCAGAGATTCGTAGCAACAGCAACTAACGCCAGTAATAAATGAAGTCAAATTTTCTAAGTTCGAATTCATATTAGTTTTCATTGTACCATAACTTATACTCTCTACAAATAAAGAAATTTCTTGATTCATCTTCTAAAAATGACCAGTTTTAAATAGAAAAACTTGAGAAAAAAACTAGAAGTTTTCTGGATTTGTGTATTTTCAAAGAGTCTTCTGATGGCAAATTTGCTTGAATTCTATTCAAGCTCTTCCTAATACTAAATACATAAACTATTTTTAATAAATTATGCTGTTTTTAGCGCAATGTATTGGTAGACATAGTCATTAATGCTAAGAAAGTAATATAAAGTCTACGGAATTTAAAATGCAGAGTTAAGTTACATCAATGAGCCCTGCAGTGACATAATATTAATATTAACAAACTCTACGGAATTTGCGACCAATATTTAATTATTTAATTGTTTTCCCTAGGCAATTACAGGAGCGCAGCCAATGACAACGTCAAATATATATACGAGGCCGTCTGTGAAGAAGGCAAGAAAACACCATTTGAAGATTTTGTTGTAAGAAAAGTTTTAAACATTAAGGCTATATTTTTAAGCAGCTCACTTTTTCATGTGCCCGTGAAGAATTTAGTAATGTGAATAAAATACTGGAATGCAATATGAATAATTAAATATTTTTATTAAACTTACTATTATCAGTGAAATTGATATAGCTTGATATCAAGGGAACACAATACGATACATTTTTAATTCCTATTATGTACCTAAACTGGTGCTAACCTTGAACCGGAAAGCCTAAGCTAAAAACAATGAGAATACAAGAGCACCCTGAGAGCGCGTACCTCCGCTAAATAAAGCAAAGGTAACGAAACTTCAACTTGGCTCTGAAACCATAATTTCTTTTGTAGCAACTCAAAATCTAATCATTAGTGCCTTTTAATAGTATTTAAAGTCTTTGTAATTTTTATGAAGATGCTTTCATAACTGTTTGAGTAATGCTGCTAACAAACATTATGACAAACGTAAGTCAAACATACAAAAGAATCAACCGATCTACACCAAAATTTAAGCATTTATATCTTTCAACATTACGAACAACTCTTGCAAATTTCACAAAGATCCATTCAGAACTCTTTGAGTTATTGCGTAACAAACGTCATGACAAACACAGCTCAAACATAAAAACGAATCAACCGATTTGCATCAAAATCTAATCATTTTGGCCTTTTAACATTATTAACAACTCCTGTAAATTTCATAAAGCTCCATTCAGAACTTTTTGACTTATTTCGTAACAAACGTTATGACAAACACAGCTCAAACATAGAAACGAATCGACCGATCTGCACCAAAATTAAGCATTTTTGCCATTTAACAATATGAACAACTCATGTATATTTTATAGAGATCTCTTGCAAGCTTTTGATTTATTGCGTAACAAATATTATGGCAAACACAACTTAAACATAGAAACAATTCAACCGATCTGCACAAAATTTAATCATTCATGTCTTTTACATTACTAACAATTGCTGTAAGATTCATAAAGATTCACTCAAAACTTTTTGAGTTATTGCGCTAACTAACATAAGATCAAACACAGCAATAAACATACGAACTAATAAACAGATCATCACAAAAATTTGGTAATCTACTCTTTGTGATACAACTAACAACTCGTGTAAATTTCATAAATATCTGTCGATAACTTTTTGAGTTAGGGTATGGAGAAAAATAAGGCACGCAAACAAACAAACGGATGGATCTTCACCAAAAGGTAATCATCTGTTCCTCCTAACATACGCAACAATCCCTGCAAATTTCGCCAAAATCCGCCCGTAACTTTTTGAGTTATCTTGGTGACAGTCAGACCGAGAGAAAGACAGACAGACAAACAAAGAGACAGACAAACCCGACGAAAACATAGCCTCCTTGGCGGAGGTAATAATGTTAATTTCAGTCTCCTTGAATTTGGTTTAAATTGCTTGTTCAATAGTTGGACATGAATTATGCATAATTCAAGATGGGAAACTAGCTTTTGCTTTTCTCGCTCCTACACCTCTGCTTCACCAAAGGTGTCAATAATAACTATAATGGTTTTTATTTTGCTTTTATTCAATAGTGCTTCCTTTGAGCACTTAACCGTCATTTCGCAAATGTAAGATGAAAACAGTAAATGTAATACTTATGGAGTTTCTAGATAAACAAGAGATAGAAAATAAATGTTAAACAACGAGTGTGTTACTTAAGGCATAATGGTTATAATCTACATCATTGCAAATTTCTTAATTCTAAAATATTTTTCTGCTAAGCCATTTCCTAGTATTACAATGTATTTAATGTTATTTCTGCGTAACCTAACAATTTTTATACTGAAAAATAAGCTAATAAAAACTTGCTAAGCAAATCGATAACATGACCCTAATGGAACAGGCTTTGTTTTATTAAGAATGCTGCACGCAAATTGCAATTTACAGTTGAATTCCCAGGTTGCGGAGAAAATACTTCTGATTTGCAGATGAGAGAACAGGCAATCAATATTCATCACTGATGGCTGAAGCATTCCATTACAGTAAAATTGAAAAAACAGATGAATATCTGTAGCAATCTTAATAAACACAAAAATTAGAATAGTGTGCTTCATAATGGTACTTCTATCTATAACTTGGAAAAGTTTTGTAAAAAGTGAAAAATGCACCGACACACGCACATGGGCTTATATAGATATTGGTATTTGTTTTCAGTTGGTATCGTGAAGGTTCAATGCTTAGATAATTATTTATTTATTAGTATCCTAACCTTTAATACATAAAAAGGCAGCATTTGAGCAGAGAGCTATACAAGTCACCGTCACTCTCGCTGCAACGTTCAATGTTTATTTAGATAAAAATACTAATCTATACTTAAAAAAACACCTTATAATCTGTTCACCTTATTGGTAACACTGACGGCAAACTGAAAACATGTATTTCTGTGTACGTTTGGCATGCTTACTAATAAGTAAATTCCGAAATCTGAGTTATTTTAAAGCCAAGAGCAACTTAATTACAGGATGTCAAAAACAAGGCATCCAGTATCGTCTTAATAATTATTGTTCGCGTTTGTGTCGATGTGAAGACGCATGCAGTAATATACGCATCGACACAGGTATCGATTAGAAAAACAAGAAATGAATTCCGCAATGGCAGTAGCTTAAGAAACAACAAGCAACTTACTGCAACATAGGCCAAAATTAATATCGTGAAATTTTTATGAAAACATGTTATGATACTGCACATGTAGCGAATTACCTCGGATAGAGGTGGGTACAATGTTGGAAAGTTGGGTGAATGATGGCGCCTTGTTAATCGACCCAATATACCAATATAAGGTTGCCAGGATGTTTGTGGATTGCATCGGGATGTTGGACTAACATTGATGGACTAACAAATTATACTGTCAATAAATTTATGCGTTATTTTACTACCAGTTTCAGGAAATTAGTAAAATTTCTGCTGCAGGGCAAAATACATCGAAATAAATTACTTTGGACTGCAATATTGGAAGAATTATAATTTCCAGCATGCAGCCAACGTTAATCCACTTCCTATTTTTTAAACAAAGTGCGTTAAAGCAATTTTGAACAATCACTTACATATCACCGTAAACTGCAGGTATATATATGTCAAAAACATGTCGGATTCCTATAAGTGTCAGCTTTGTATGAAGCCCAGCAAATTTTACAGAGAAGCTTGTTTGATATTCTTAACTTCTTATATTCATGTTTAAGTTAAAATTACTTCTCTCATGGATGTAAAGAATAACGTTCGATGTTTAACCGAAGCATTAGCAATAGTACACAAACATGCCAATGTCATGTAGGAAGGACAGTCAGCTGCTTCGTTGCTTAAACATTCATTGACAATGATGGTCTCACATTGAGAGACAGCACTGGATCGACATTCCAAAAGTGAATAGCGGGCCAATGTTGAAATAAAGTTGGTCAGACCTTGAGTAAGGCTCAATGCTACATGAGTGGTTGTATTTGCCAGTAGTTTTTCACTTTAAAGATATCAAGTACACTAAATGATTCCGGGACCGCAGTAAAGCAAGGGCACGAAAAAGGACTAAGAATTTATTGAAATAAGACACGCCAGGTCTTGCATTAACAGCTTTTCAGACTGAAGCATTTTCTAGATTTCTCAATTTAAACACTAAATAAAATTTATTTGAAACGTAATTTTAGTCTCAGTAATTTACTAATATCCAGAAAACCCGTTGTTGTGAAAACGTAATTAAAGCAAATAACTATTAGAAACTAAGCTTAAAGAAAACATATTTATTTCTGCATTACTCAGAAAAGTGATAGTATCCTTATTTGTTAGTAGGAATAAAATAGCCTGAAATAAAATAATATACCAGCAGATTCGCCTTCTCATCAATGCATTTCAATTTTAATTAAATGAAGAACATTACTCACACAATATACAAAATTATAAATTAGAGAAATAAGTTGATAAGTAAGATAACATAATTACTTTCGCCTTAAAAATAAAAGTTTTACTTTTTAGAGATCCTGCGCATGTACCATTAGCCCCAATTATTCTTATCGGTAGTGATAAGGATTAAGATAAAGCTCGACGTGTATCTAAATTTTCTTGAAAGCCTCAATCTCTAAGCGTTCCGCTTCTAATCATAGCTGATAAATGAATACAAAAATCATAAAGCGAAACCAGAAGCTTCAGAATGGGTAATAATGGGATACCAAAAACTTCAACTCAAGCTACACGGTTTTTGTATCTTGAGCTTCAAAGTCAGGTATCAGAGCAACGAGTTGATTAATTTTACAGATATCCATGCTGCAGACTGTCGCTTGCTTGCGGTCGCGGATTCTTCTGTCATCCCACAACATAAAAATACACAATAAGTTAGTTGCTTGCTTGCTTGATTTCTTGGTCTTTCGTCTCGATATGAGTATCCCATTAGAGAAATTTTCTTGGTTGACAGTAATGACGCCGTAGCTTTGCCAAGGTTAAAATTTATATGCTCGAGTCGTTTAAGGTGCTTCTGACCGATAGCAAGAATAGTGGAATTTCACGTCCTACCCGCAGTAAGGCTTTATTTATTCTAAGCATCTGATCCGAAAATTGAGCAAAAAATTGAAATGGAAGTAAAAGAAAAGACGTTTTTCAGGCGAAACGAACGCGAAGAGCGAAAGTAAGAGGAGTTTCTTTGAAGCACTCAAATAATTTTCCGTCGCCAATTCGTGACGGCGATGGCCAGTGCCCGGTCATAAAGAACTGTTTAACAAGCAGTTTGCTTCTGAGATTCGTCCAACTGTATTTTCATCAACTGCACTTTGTGATTCAGTATATGGTATGAAGACCGCTTTGTTTATCAGGTCGAATTTCCAATAACCAGGTGATGTGTCTTGTATTTGTGTTCTTAATACTGAATACCAACCGGCAAAATTTACGGATGTTTTACATAATGCTATTAAAAGGAGACAATAACGATAAGTAGCTATGCAAGCCGATGTACTTGCTAAGTTTCAGTTGCACGTGTTTGGTAAAAGCGTTCACTGATTTTTGATTAGCCGGCGAATTCAAGACTTTAAGGTTTTGCTTATGCAGAACGTCAGCCACTGAAGGTTCGCTGATATCGGCCCCAATGAGTCGAGTTTCAGGCGTTGACCCTTCATCGGTTCCTTTTGTAGTTTCAAAACAAACTCAGATTGGTCCCCAGAGTACTATTTTCAGTCAGCTAAAGGCAATCGGGTTACTGCTAACACGCATCAGTATTCGAAGGGGCAAAGCTAACGCTCCGGTCTGGAGTTCCGCACATGTTAAGCTTCTAAATCTTAATTTCTTAAGTTCGTTGAGGCAAGAAACAATATTATTTTGAAGACGAATGCAATCAGTCTGGAAGATACAAAGTTCGCAACAGGTGTACAGGTGGCGCTACAGATTATCTGCTGTAGAGTTTCAAACGCAGTGAAAAAGAAACTCGCATAGCGAGAGCGTCACGGGGCAGATAAGTACCGTCCAACGTTAATGATCAATCCACAATTTTAGATTATTTATCCATTATTATCCGAAGCCGCGCACTGTATACACGAAGACAGCAAATGAAAAAGCTTATCATTTTCCGATAGGGAAAATACTGTAAAAATAAAAGGCATGGTCACGAAAATCCGAAAAATATTTTTTCCATGAAATTTCCATAGTGGTTACAAATAACTTTAAGCAGCCCTAATGATATACAGAAGGCATCACTGTTAAATTTAATAATATCGTTCGAGTCACCAAAAACATCACCTTCCGCTGACAGATTCTCCCATGATAATTCCAAAAGCTACTTGATTTCTAGAAAACAGTGCAGAAACATTCACTCTAACCTACAATTTCAATAAGTTTTATATTAAAATTCGTATACCTATGTATGGCATTGATTTCGCCATGAACGCGTTTCATTCTCCCGTTTGACGCGTCCAGCATGAGGTAAACATTTTGTCATGTTTATTTCAATAAAACCGATCGAAAATACGTTTAATACATTCACAAGTATAATACACTATCAATGACTGTAATTTCCCATTTCCATGCAAAAGAACTTGTAATTCTCCTTTGCGACATCAAAATAGAAATACTCAATGCCCATTTTCAAGAGATACTTGAAAATAATCGGTATATTGCCCACCAGTACGTTTCGTATATCCCTATTCGCTAGTTTACGCCTCAACGTCAGGTTTCGTATATTCTATGGAAACGTATTATAAAAATTCTTAACCAGGCAAGGTAGCATTCTTACATGCTTTCTAACTTTCAATATACAAATATCAGACATACTGCATCCACATTTCTCAGTAAATCGAAACACAAATCAGAATCTTACCGTAGTGATGAGAAGACTGAAGCTTATGCTGAAATGCTATCTTCTCTTATTTAAATGGTCTTCTTCCAGAAATGCGCAGTTATGAATAATTTTCTACTTCCGAATAGCAATTCCAATTCGCTTTTTTTCGGTAATTCTGTTTTACTAGCATGAAATTCCACGACTGTGCGTTAGAGCGATTCAAAAACCTCCCGTGACGTAATTTCACTAATAAATTTTACTATATTTCCCTAGAAGGAATGGCGTTCTCAGTACAGTAAAGCGTTGCGTCTCTGGCAAGAGACGCGGGGCGGGAGCGGCGCAGCCTTTACGTTTGGGAGGCACGCCGTGAATCAGACCTGACCTCTGTGCCTGCCTGCTTTTATAGCTCCGTCGCCTTCACACCGACCAATGCACTTCGAGACCACGCCCTCTTGCCGCCCACTTATTTTCTGGTTTCTAACCAACGGCATTTATCGCATAAAATGTTCTATAACAACCCATTTTCCCAAAATATTCGAATTTCAATTGACAGTGAGACATGTTGTGCCGATTTAAAACTTCTTGAACAAGCACTCACTCAAAAATTGAAACAAATTCAACAAATGTGTCCACTTCGTTAAATAATGATCTGAAAACCAAAGTTGTCTCTTAGCAACCACCAGAGGGCTGAATTTTCTTTAGTGACTAAATTTGCACAGCAGACATAAAGTTCCACAGCAGTAGTCAATAATGATATTGCTTTATATTACATATAGCCTATAGAATACTCACTGTATCGTACATAGACACAACTACTCATTGCCAACGCTAGATAGTGCTGTTAAGCGGGAGCAGACTGAACAGCATGTTTGATATCTTCGTGGAACCAGACGCTGTCGATGTAACAAGCGATGCACAACATTTCTCGTCAGGGGACTGTCATTAATTTTGAGACGATAATTAATGAACCAAAAAATACTTAACTTTCAGTAAATTCTAGATTGGCAATGAATTCTTTTCATTATAAATACTTTCATCCGCTGACGTTATACCATATCTTATACATAACGAATGATAATTAATAACCAGATAATGTTAGTAATATTTTATGGCATGTGAGAGTTATGTACAAACATATACTACAACAACAAAGATACAATACTTTGGATGTCTAGTTCAATTATAGAAATTTTAACTATATTAAACTGAAGCACATGAAGAAAACTTGGTATTTTTCTAGGTACATAACTGACGAAGGCTTTAGATCTTCTATTCATGCTGTAGAGCAACGCGTATATGTACACGTTTGTCAACGTTATTAATCTTGGCCAGTGCTCAAGGAATGCATAAAAAATGCTGACCAATAATAGATTTTTAATTATTTTAAAATATTACCGTCATCTCGTTACAGTTGTTGAATTACCTATATCCTTTTGAAATTCGTTACGAAAACGTTCGCTTGTTATCAAACTCCATGGCTTCTAAAAGACTTGTATTAGTTTATTAGACTTTTTTTTATTAAATATATTAATTAATTATTAATTAAATATAGCTTTTATCAATAATTTTGACAGCAGCTTAGTTAAAATTTTAATATTGTAATGTATTTGCCTTTGTGATAGAGTATTAGATGTTTTGACGAACAAAATGGGCATTTATTTACTATAAACTCCCACTCCCCAAAAGAGACCGAAGTGTTAATCATTTTCGATAACTAGGAGCACATTTGCCGTTTCCGATAATTTCGAAGAAAAATAGGATTTTCACTTTCCTGAACTTCACGCCAGGATAATGGCACTTGGGCAACAATGTCACCCATCAGATATTTCAAGTTGCGAACACAACATGTAATATTCAAGGGTGTAAAGTCAATTTTTCTCCCATACAAAATGAATTTTAGTTTGATGTAAATTGAATTTTTTACTTGAGCGACAATGATACTTATATATTTATATATGAGCAAAATTGTTTTTCCATTTGTCCAGGGAACGTTTTTCCATTTGTGTGAAACAGGTAGCTTCCATTTGTGTGAAAAGTTTTCATTTGTATAAAACAGATTTTTTGGAATTTTTCATTGGTGTGTAATTAAGTTTTCAATGTGTGAACCATATTTTCGTATGGGAAGGATGTGTTGGACCTGTGCGTACTTGATATTTACTCGAAAATATCCTGCGAAGTTATACACGAGGTGGAACAGCTGCTATTCTGAATAGTCATTCCTCCTTAGATTTTATTTTTAACGGTACAGACAATCATCCAGGGAGTTTTACTATTTGTTCAAGAAAATTTACGAGAGAGCTAGTTTTCCAGTAATCTCCAGTTATAATCTCAATTAAATAATAATCTCAATTAAATAATAATCTCAATTCAATAATATTCTCAATTAAATTAAAAATTAAATGAAACCACCATCTAACTAATCTCCAATTTATAAACTAGAGAGCCTCGTGGCGTGAGACTATCACCCGCGGTGGGAGCAAATTCATCTCCGTCTTTTTTGATGCCCAGCTAGTCCTAGTTTTTTGGCATAGGTCACATCGAGGGCAACCCACCAGACTCCCTGCAAAAAATTATGAACATTGCTCAATTCCTTGGACCACTTATTGGGTGGACAGACAAACAAATTGATATATATAGAAACTTAAATCCTCAGCGAAAACATTATCACCTCTCTTCGTTTTAAGTGATAATGAAAACTAATATCCCACTCGTGAGTAGCGAGCTGACACCAGTCGGGCTATTTTACTCTCTGTGACAATGAATGGTAACCATTGTTGCCGGCTGCTCCAATCGCTCATACTTTAGAACTAGTGACTATTATACATCCTTTCCAACCCAGAAAAACTCACAACTTTAGAATCACTTTACATTTATAAAACTAAACCTAGCCTCAACACTAAAGCATTCTGAGAGCGCATACCTCCCCTAAGCATGGCAACGGTAACGAAAAATTCAAATTGGCCCTGAAACCATAATTTTCTTTGGATAAACTCCAAAATCTAATGATTTGTGCCTTTTGACAGTATTTATAGTTTTTGTAATTTTTTTGAAGATCCGCTAATAACTTCTTGAGTTATGCTGCTGACAAATATTGTGATACACATGAGTCAAACGCACAAACGGATCTCCGATCTGCACCAAAATTCAATCATCGGTGTCTTTTAACATCATTAACAACTCCTGTGAATTTCATAAAGATCTATTCATAATTTTTTGAGTTATTGAGGTAACAAGCATAAATCAAACACAGCAACAAACAAACAAACAAACAAACGAACAGATCATCATAAAAGTTGGTCATTTACGCTTCGTAATAAATCTAAAATTAATGTAAATTTCATGAAAATCCGTCCATAACTTTTTGAGTTCTGGCACTAAGAAGAAACAGGCAGACAAACAAAGCAAGAGATAACCGGATTTTTACCAAAAGATAATCATCTGCTGCTGTTAACATGCCTAACAATTATTGTAAATTTCGAAAACACCCGTTCATAACTTTTTGAGTTATCATAGTGACAGACAAACAAACAACCGGACAGACAGATAGACAGGGAGACAAACACGACAAAATCATAACCTACTTGGCTGGGGTAATAATGACTACAGCTGAACCTCTAACTACAATGCACAACTGACGTTTTTATACCAACTGTACATTCTCTCCGCCAACACGGCTCTTAAATCGTCCGACTGTACAAACACTGACATTAATATCTTCCAAACTTACCCCAGTCATTCGCCTCCCCCCCCCCCGATAACATCTCTGCTCCCCAGATAGTATGAAGAAATGAATTACTAGCGTTAGGCGTTTACATTGTTGATTTTTAAGTTCTGATGATGGAACACCACTCCCGAAACGTTAACGTACGTTATGTCGACACTTTTGTTCATCTTACGATTTTTCTCGCTAGCGCGAAATTGATTTTTTTTTAATGTGTTGAAATGATTTTCCGCTCGTGTGGAACTCATTTTCCATTTCCGGGATTTTGACCTTTATGTGATATCGTACTAACAATATTGCGTTAGTTTGACAAGGAGTACATCTCAACTTCTTGCTTAACCCTCCCCACATCAACTGCTCCAAAGCAAGTCCTGTTCTCTCCAGACTTTCCCGAAGTTTGGAGCTTGTCTGCATAGCGTCGCTTCAGATCTACTTGCACGACATCTGCATTTCTCTCACCCGTGCAACTGTCCCCCTGGTGTTCATTTCCACAAATAAACGTTCGCCAAAGCGCCAACAGAAGACTCGCCAATACGACCAAATGAGTTAATTCGATCAACTGGAAATGGCATGACGAACTTGCAGAAGCTGTTAGTATAGTTAAATTCGATCCGTAATTTGTCGTATTGAGTTTCCTCGTAGAGAAATTGCTTTCCGGGAAAACGACGTGATGGCTTTCCAAAGTTTTCCTCATTTAATTGGAGTCTTGGCATAAAATTCGATGGTGAAGGATGTTATCACACGCATCTTGCGTCATAGTGCTCATCTTGGGATCTATGTACGAGGACGAAATATCATAACGAACTATTGCATGGTATCATGAATAACTTTAGTTCTATAAATGAAAGATTCGAAGCTAAATCTATTTTAAATAAGCGTCTAAAGCAAAAACTAAAGAACATAAAATTTTATTTTCATAACAGCCGAAAAGCACGCAAGTCAAGAACAATTTACTGTACTTGGCTACTCGTAAGTCATCCCAATTTTCACTAAGTTTTCGTTGATTTTCACTAACACGATAGTGAAAAGCGCTTCACGTATCTTCGTTGTTTTTTAGTATAAATAAAAAGGATATTTTTTCGAATTGCTCAGGAAATGAAACACTGGTGCATGATGGTCAATTATCCAATGTTATTTGCATTAAAAGTATGTACACTTACGCATTCATCACATATCCAAGAGAACAATTGTCACAAAATTTACTTACGACAAACTACAGTGCAAAGTTACAATTTTAGATATTTGAAGATTTACATAAATTTTATGAGTAAAGTGGAGCAGCAAAGTCGTTAGTTGGTAAAATAGGGAAGTAGTGTTACCCGGAGATAGATGACAGTGATATTAATAATCTTTAAGAATCAACACATACAGCAGCTATTGTACAAAATTTTTGGGGAAAATAAATTTGTAAAAATTTCAACCTTATAGATAAAATTAGTGCATTTCTAAAACTTTTAGTTGAGCACATTCGAGCAAAATTTTGAACATAAATTGTATATTTCCAGAGACTTTCGGTTAAAAGAATTTTTTGGTACATCTTGACGCTAAATAATGCCCATTAATGTGCAGTAATCGTGAGGTTAGTTAATACGCAGCGCTAATAATACTTATTGCGCATACAATAGTGAGAACCATGAATGACACATGCTAATAAAATTCTGCAAAAGCACAATTAGTAATAATGAGTGTTAATTAGATATTAATAATTATCTAATATTGGGTACTTTTTCAGTTGTGAAAAAGATTCTCTTGGGTGAGGAGTTGTAATGAAAAAGAATACTCAGCAAATAGTAACGATAGCAGCTTCACATAGTTCAGCAGTAGTTAGATTTAATACGATACGATTGGGAGCTTATATGACACGGAACACTTAAAGAAAACAATCATTACTTAAAATTGCATAGATCAAATGCAGTGGAGCTAATTCGTATTCCATCGAATATATGATGACAACAATAATAACTTATTACTAAACGGTTTGGCGTTCGTGAGACTAATTCTTTTCGGCGAAGAGCTTAGAAGAAATATACATAATGAAAACAAGATCTTCTGACTAAAGTCGCCAAACAAAAGCCTTCTAGGCTTAACTAGTTCGAAACTTTAGACAGATGCGCTGGCTTCGACCCGTTGATTCAAGTTTTAGACGATGAACTTTCATCAGTTGCCTGTCAGACCGCCAAGAACTCAACGTTACTCAGTCAAATGGGGTTTTCAACCGGATCACCGTCCCCAGGGTGACATTAAACACGACTCAAAGTAGCAAAGCCAAAGTTTGTGTCCGGAACTTAGAATTTAATACTTCAAAGGCGTCCAATCGAACTCACCCTGAAGAGTTTAGCAGATGGGAAACAAAGCTCATCGGTGAGGTACATAAATGACGCTTGCGTATCAAAATAACAACATGTTGCTAAACAGTTTAGAAACTGTGGAGATAATTCTCGTCGGTGAAGAAATTTAAAGATACCTAATAGCGAAAACAATAACAACATGCGACTAAATAGCTTAGCAATTGTGGAACCAGTAGTCATTGGTGGGCCGGGGGTAGCCTTCCACAGGTCGGACGTGGAGGTTGTCGTACTCCCAGAACTCGTTGCCTTTGAAGAAATACGACACTGCTGGAATACAACAAAAGTTACTTAACTTATTATTCAGCTTTTTGCTACAAAAAGGCGCATGCGATTAACATTCTGTGATCGAGATTATCTGATTCATTTAGTTTTAACTTGTAAGAAATTTAAAACGAGAGCGTTTACTACACCAATTTAAATCGATTTTCAGGTGCTGTTCCTATGTTAATATTCGATCACGGGGAGCAGGATTGAGTTTTCAGTCCTTGAAGCGTAGTCGGTCCCACCTCTGATGGCGGATTCCAAACCCGTCCGTGGGTCATCACCCCCATGAGGGACTGCAGCGCTTTGGCGGATACGTCAGGGCCGGGGATGATTTTTATTTCAAGAGATCAATTCCATTTTTTTATGCTCGTTCCTTGTTTTTATAATTTAGTTCCGTGCTGATAGCGGAGAGCGAATGGCCAAAGGCTTTAGGAATTATAGGTTCCAAGTGGGTTACAAAAACGTTGAGAAGAACTGCTCTAAATAATTACCTCCGCCAAAGTTATTGCACTCCTTGGTGGAGGTGTGCGTTTTCGAAGTGAAACTCTGGTTGAATATGATATCAAGAGAATACATTAAAATACACACTCACCACGGTCCGACACACTCACCACAGTCCCACATGGTCCCACACACCACAGTCCCACATGGTCCCACACACCACGGTCCCACATGGTCCCACTCACCACAGTCCCACATGGTCCCACACACCACGGTCCCACATGGTCCCACACACCACGGTCCCACATGGTCCCACACACCACGGTCCCACATGGTCCCACACACCACGGTCCCACATGGTCCCACACACCACAGTCCCACATGGTCCCACACACCACAGTCCCACATGGTCCCACACACCACAGTCCCACATGGTCCCACACACCACAGTCCCACATGGTCCCACACACCACAGTCCCACATGGTCCCACTCACCACGGTCCCACATGGTCCCACACACCACGGTCCCACATGGTCCCACACACCACAGTCCCACATGGTCCCACACACCACAGTCCCATATGGTCCCACACACCACGGTCCCACACGGTCCCTCACACTCTCCACAGTCCCACATGGACCCACACACCACGGTCCCACACGGTCCCTCACACTCACCATGGTCTCATACACCACGGTCCCACACGGTCCCTCACACTCACCACGGTCCCAAGTGTAGGCAGCGTCCAGAAAACTAGGCACCCCATGCCAGCGTGCCATGGGTTGAGGGTAGTCTGGATCCATGCGACCTGTTGCTTCGTCGAACCGCCAGTATTCTTCGTGTCTGTATTAAGAATAACAAACTACATTAAGCAACAAAAAGCTTTCACCCGGGCCCTCAACCTACCCCGGTTCATTCGCTTTTTAGATTCCCTCCAGATAGCATCTATGCTCCCCTCTCCCAAAAAAAAAGTGTATCTACCTCGAATACTGCAACAAAGACCGTATCTTGCTGTTGCTTGTCGACACGTGACTCTTCTTTGTATCGCTATTGAATTATAAAATAACAATAATGGGAACCCACGTGCGTTTGCGTAAAAACTACAAAGACGGTACTATATGTTGATTTGCTTGTTCGATGACCTGTTCGCTCTGCAGCTTATTTACGTAATTATCTGTTTCACTGCTTATTCATATGATTCAGACATTTTTTTCTTATTATTTGCGTAATCCTGCTGCGTCTGTTCATTTGTATAGTTATTTCTTTACTTCCATCAGTATATATTTGATGGCTAAACAAAGCTGACGTATTTTTAGCATTAATGGCAGCGCAGCTCTCGTTTCCCTTCAGGCTGCCTTCCGCGTACTAATATTAAATCTTTGGAAAAACGAAGCTGTTTAGCTCCTCCTACTTCCTTAACAACCACGTGACGTCAGTAGATGCCCGATTCAACCAGTAAATCTAAGGCGAACTCTTGAAGTGGGTTCATACCGCAGTCCTTTGTTCTCCCAATGTGTGAGACTCAGCATCTACACGCATTATTGTGTCTATTCAAGCCGCATATAATTGCAAAGTTTTCGCAGTTCCAATACGCCTCAAATTTGAATACCTGTGCAAAGCGTTAATTTACTCGCCGGGCGGCTCGACGGTAAACATTTCATACAAGCTTTTGGTTAATTTCGGTTACTGATTTGCGCGCGTTAGGACAAACAGACGCAAAAAGCTATTGACTGACACTGTCCCTAGCTCCCGTTGAGAAAGTGGGTAGGCGGGTAAGGTGGGCGCCTGCGGCCGGCCCAGCCGCAGCACAAAAAAGTGGCCGGATGTTTGTGGCCTCCAGAAATTTTTTCTTATGCGGCGAGACCACAAGCACAAGCCAACGTCCCGTCCCAGGTTTGGGACGGGTGGGATTGGCTGAGATCGATCCCTACGAGCGAATAGAACGAGCCTGAAGAGAAGAGTAATCTTGATATGACCACATTTATTTGTAGTCACATGTGTCTGGAAATGACACAATGGGAGCTCGTGTCGCCACCACGTGATGATGGTAACAGCCACAGAGGAGATAACTGCAGTAGGACTTCGCGATCGAGTATAAATATAGAATAGCTACTTGTTCCAAAACATGAACACTTTCTTACGAAAATTCTGTTTATTTTAGGGAATTCGTTATAAGGTTATGTTGAAAGAAATCGCTAGAAGATCTGGAATCGGCCGCTTTTATGAAGAAGGTATGGCGATCTCGACTCGGCGATATTGTTAAACTTAGCAAATTTTATAATTTTATATCTCGACGGTAGACACTATCAGCTCTAGGGCCCAGCATCAGCCCCTCATAAAAATATATTTTAATAATAAATAAAAGGGCCGCTGATGCTAGCAGCGTTACATATACGTGTGTACGGGATAAGTGAGGCACTGCTTTGTACCATCAGGCACGTATACACGCACTGAAACGCTGCATGCATGTTGAGGGAGGGGAATGGACTGTGGCTGTATAGGCGCTGATAAGGGCCGTAGCGCTCTCAAGATGCCCCCCTCCTGCAAGAGCCCACATGTACTCCTTATCACCTACATCAACTACCTGATATACCTCTAGTGACAGATAGGACATACTTTACTCCATGCAGAGATAGGAGCAAATTTCCAGACAATAAAAACTCTAGATCCATCGCCAGCATGTCACGTGTACCATCACGCACCCAAATCTCGCTGCAACGTGACCCTCGCGTACTTTTCGTTATTAAACGTAATTTAATATGTTCGCTAACAAGCACGCACATCGTAATTGCTGTCCATTAATGAGCTAAAGAACTCGACGACGGCACGGGAAGAAACGTAACTGAAACGGATACTAGCCGCAACAGAGTCAAAACGCTAGCTTTCAATGTAGAATATTCCTCACGTTTTAGTATTTCAGTTTTACTACGAAATATTAAAGTTTGCTAGGGCGTATTGTGCGCCTAAATTTGGTCACGTGTTAGGTTCAGAAAGTACAATAAATGTGATCTATATTGATTGGTAGAAATTAGTTTGCGATTTTTTCAACGGAGTTTTGTGGCCTCCTAAGTAGGAGTGCTGTACGTATTGCTCCGGTGAACGAGAAACTGACTAGTGATGTTACTGCTGTCTGCAGACATGGTCTGTTTAGTGAAAGAATTAGAAATATTCTAGCATGGAGCTAATTAGTATTCCACCGTTGTAGCCATGCGCCGCCAGATGAGATAATCGAATGCTGTAATTCAAAAGTAAACAACAAGCAGGTGACCTAGAAATACAGTAAAAGTAACATAGCTATTAGGAAACCCCTTACAACAGTTATTGAAAGACCTAACTGTGACAAAATCCAGGTAATAGTAACAATTTACGCAATTTGCCCAATGCAAAATCAAGCTTACAGTATGAAAATTTGTATTGATAGGCATGGAAAAAAAATGATGGTAGCCCCCTCGAATAAATAATTATTTAACCCCCTTACGATATTCCAGGGTATTCAAAATGTATTTAAATAAAATAAAATTACCATAATCCAGTACCCAGTTCGTATCAAAATAAGTTCGTTAAAAAACTATTAGTGCAAAGACACCCAACATGGCAGGACAACCTACTTGTCATAGACCTCGCAATAGAGCATAAAAATGATGAAATTAGGAAATTATAGTATCAGAAGCACACGTAAACCCACCTGAAAAAATAAACTTTCCCATTTTTGGGCCAGAAGAAAACGGCATCGAGCTGTGTGACCCTCTCAGGCAACCCCAGGTCAGTCAGGCGTCTAGGCTTGGACGGACCCTCTTGTTGACCGGTGTGTTCGAAGAAATAATTTCCTGATCGAAAATAAATATAAACTTTCATTGACAAGGCAAAAAAACAACCGGCTGCCCGTGTCCCTACGACTATTCAGGAAAGGGAAACTACTTCTGTTGACACCGTTGCTATCTAGCTGTCAACAAATTTTTCTGAAAGTTTTCTCTCCTCGACAACGAACATGGCGTTGTGTTGACTACATTTTTTGTTGTCTTTCTATATAACTCTAGTTTGGATTCACCGATAAATGAGATGTTGGTGCGGTCTAGCTAAAGTTATCCTCCGTGTTTTGAATGAACTTGTTTGGATTCATTGGTAAGCAACACGACAGCTTTATCGAGAATACGCTATAAGCTATCTTTTTGAAACAAGTTAAATTTGATTTCATCGATAAAGGACTTTCCAGGCTGCCAAGACGACATTATGCGTCATCTTACAAAAGATTTTCAGTCTAGATGCAGCCATAGAGTACGAGATGGCGCTCTCAAGACTAAGTACTGGCTGCTTTTCCGCAAAAAAATATGCAAAAGTTTAGACTCACCAACAAAGAACACGATGACGCTATCATTGTGCCGCTGGTAGACCGCATCCACACGCTTCGTCCATGTCGGCAGGCCGGGAAAGAGCGCACGAATGGGAGCCGGATAGCCGGACCTGACCACTCCTCTGCTTTGGAATCTCCACATGAACTGGAACCATGTGAAAAGTTTCCAGCATGATATAAATTACAATAATAGTAAATCGCAAACGTCAATTTCGGTCGAGCGCAAAGCATCGTAATGTTTTTTAGCCTGAATGATAGCATGGAATGTGATACTTATACTAAATAAAAATAATATTAAAAAATATGCACCTCTACATCTAAAGCTTGAGACACTGCGTATACTACAGGAAGCCAAATTTTGCTTAGGAGTTATAGGGAAAACCGGCCGAATGGAAAAAGTTGGTACCATCTCAAGCGTTATTCATTTGGCTTGCTAAATACCCGGCATTAAAATTTCAAGAAAGTTGAAGCAAATCTGAGGAGATGATTGAAAGACTACGCAAACTGTGACTTACAGACGGGACCAGTCAGATAGACGAATAGATTGCCAGCTGTCATAGAGATTGCTAGTGCACTCGACCTTTCAAAAAAAATATGTATATATATTGACAGAAAATGAGCAGACAAAGGTTTTATGGTTTTTATTATAAAATTTCATTGTACACCCTTTCCAAGTCTGGGAGCTGCAGTGTCTAAGGAGAATTTTTCCTGCAGAATTATTTGTTTGTTTTGGAACACGCAGTGATCGTCACAGCTTCTGTCGAGCTAGAGGGTGAAGCAGTCATCTCTAGTTAAGAAAAAATGCACTCGCCTCTGCCGAAAATAGGCCTCACCTATTTTATAAATCAGCTCGCCTTCGAATGTGAAACGATCATCTCTAATTTTCAACATTCGTCAGTCGCATGCAGTAGCAGCAGATTCTAGATTCAGACAATGACTCCAAAGGCCGCAAGTTCAAACCTTCTCGTCAAGTAGACAAGTACTTCGCGGCGCTTGACGAATTCAGTCAGCAACCGGTCTGCGTACTGCTGTGGGTTAACTGAAATTTACCAGAAATGGTGAGGAATGGGAAGGGCAGATTGTTGCATGGAGCCTTCCGCCACTGGCGCCAGAGCTCTAGACGATCTTTGGTCAACTGCAGCCGTATACTCCTTTCGGGCCTGATGGCCTATATCTGCAGCACAAACCAGTGCGTGTATGTTTCCCAGTTGGGGGTGTGGTCAAGTTGACCTTACCTTTACTACACAACTGAACGTGCATATCATCGTCGAATATGAAAATCACCTCGCTTTCGAACGTGTAAAGATCGTCTTAAATTTTCCAAATCACTCACCTGAACTTTGAGCATAAAATATTGTCTTCTAATTTGAGGGTTACTCACCTCGCCTTTGAACATGAAGAGATCGTCTCTGATTTTCGCCACAGCGTCAAAGTCGCCGCTGCACATGTCAGGGGCAATTTCGTCGAAGGATTCGTTGGTGTTCAACCATCCCTCCGACAGCAGGCTAGAGTCTGTAGTGGTTTCTACGGTGGCACTACCTCTCCTTAGGGCATCTTCTTGTTGCCTTCTACGCACCTCTTCTTCGTACCTTCGTATTTCTTCTTCATAGGCTCTCCTTCTTTCCTCCTCTTCTCGCCTAGCTCTCTCCTCTTCTTGTCTTCTCCACTCTTCGTCCTCCTTCCGACGCTCTTCTTCTCGTTTCTTCAGTTCTTCCTGGTATAGTCTCCAAGCCTCTTCTTCTTTCCTTCTTACCTCTTCTTCGTAAGCAATTCTATCAGCTTCTCGCTTTTTCGCATCCTCCTCTGCTCTTCTAGCCTCCTCTTCATACCATTTTCGCTCTTCTTCTCTCCGCTTTTCTTCCTGTTCTCTCCGCTTTCTTTCCTCTTCCTCACGTCGTTTCCTCCACATCTCCTCTTCTGTCGGGAAACCAAAAGGAGTCTTAGGGTCATCGCCGCTCAAGGTGCGGTGATACTCATCCACACTCATGGAATCTCCGTGATACAAAATAGTCGTTAGGTTAGTTTCTTCATCATCGTCATCAGGGTTAGTAGAAGCAGGGGTTAGTTCACCGGATTGTCCATCATTATTATCAACACCATCATCCACGCCTCCATCATCATTACACTGGGAGCTTTCGACTCCATCACAGCCAGATCTACCACCATCACCATCATGAACATCAGTATTTTCATCATTACTGTAACTACCATCAACATCATCGTACTCATAATCATAGCAATCAAAATTTTGATCCTCTGCACAACGATCGGGTTCAGCCTTACCATCGTCCCGATCTGAATCAGAGGTCGTCACCCCGGCATCATTCTGGGTACCATCATCTTCGGGATACGGTGATGCAGTTGTGGTTGATGTGGTAGTCGTTGGCTGTTCAGTGGTAGTTGTTGTGGTTGTTGTTGTCGTCGTTGAATCGGAACCATGGTGTTGGCTAAAGTATTCATCGTCACCAGGTAGTTGTCGTCTGACTGCAACAAGAAATTTTAAAGCATATTAGGGTTAGGGTGTAGTAATGAGATTACGGGCATAACACAAACACACTTTGTAGCCTATCCATTCCAGGAAGCCTGTGGTATCTTTAATTCTTAGGTACGCCGCAGAATGCAGTTTACGAGTACAGTTCATAACTGAATATGCGTGCTCACTCCATTAGAATTGCATGTAGGAATACTTGCATAAGAAAATAACTCGGCGCACTTACTCCAGTACTTTGTATAATAGTGCAGGAATACTTACTCTAATACTATTATATGTAGGAATAGTTACTTCAGTACTAAAATGGTACGTTTTCCATGGAGCTCGTGCCTGGTCATTGCGTCGATAGGGTGACAAGTAAACAAACAAATAAATACAAGTGACGGACATTTACTATAGAACTTTCCTATGCCAATGATGTCGACATGGTCACGGGTAAAATACATATGTATAGGTACAAATATAGATGCATGGAAATACAAGAACAGTACGCTTGTAACAAAATTCGTACAGTCTTACATTGTCGCCATATGTTGAATATAAAATTACGTAAAAGCAGAACAACAAACCCTAAAAAATACAAGTACAGTGTAAGGAACTTACTGTAGAGTTCGTACATGCCCATGATGTCGTCATGGTCCAGGGCAAAATGCTCAGAATTTCCTTTGTAGTACGGGAACATGATTGAGGTTCTGACGTAGCTGTGGGCCAATCCTAAGGAGTGGCCAATTTCATGCACAGCAACCGTGAAGAAATCCAAACCTGAAATATCAGCAACCAGTAAGTAAGAAATCAAGATCGATACTCCTCTAATTTCTTCTGTAAAATCTAGGCATGAAAATAAGCCTTCTGACTCGTTTATGATATCCACGAAGAAATCTGAACCGAAAATGTAAACAACCACTTAATGTAGGTTGCAAGTTGGTAGTTTTTCTGGCACAGACGCTATGAAACTTTCGAGTGGAAACAAGCCATGGGGAGGGGCGGAATTCGTCCAACCGTAGAATGAAAATATCCAGTTTAGAAATGTAGGCAACAACGAACTGCATCATCGCAGTCGGGACGGCATTAAGTTATATTGTAAAATCTTAAAAAAGCCGTATGGCTACTTTCGTATACTGGACTATTGTGAAGAAATCCAAGTAAGATTACTTCCTAGTTCATGTTTCCTTTCTCTGTGCTATAAGACATGTCGAAGAATGCCTTGAATAGCTATAAAAGAACATTAGAACCAGTAGTTTTTCAATTTAGTCTGTCCAATTCACCGTTTTTACCTCACCTATTTATGTGAGAATGTTGTCCGTTTTTCCTAGATTGCCTACCTAAAAAGTGCTACCGAAATGGTAACATGAATACAGGAAGGATAAAAACATAAAAATAATAAATAAATAACGCAAGTCAGCCTATATGTAGAACCAATTTTTTCAAACAGTAACTAAGTAAGAAAGAATACCCGCAGCCTAAAACAAGAAAAATACAAAGAAAGTTTAGGTTAGAGTCCTGGAATTTATTACCGAGAGAAAGTATTGAGCTCTATATACCATATCGTACTAAGTATTTCATAACAAAGTTCGCCATCGAAGCGTAAAACATTACAAGGGTTCCCTTCCCAGCTGTGCAACAATAATTATTGTCAAGAATAGACATTTTTGAAACAGCCACAAGCGTTAACTTATGGTGAGCAGCCTAATTCTGATATGATGTTTTACATAATGCTGTGCATTTGAAAATCGGTAGAGTTATACGATTTGATGGTTCAATGGTAAGGTTATGAACATTATAGAAGTCTTGCCTGAGTATTCATCTTTAGGGTTGATGGCCCACTGCTCGCTTTCATCAAAGTGGATATCCCCACCGTAATGTCCGAACTCGTAGGGGTAGTACGCGTGGGCCAAAGTACCTCCCTGGCCGTCGAATGGGTACCTGTTGAGGACAGGTATATTGAGCCATCTCGCCATCTCAGAAAGAAGAAGAAGGCCTCATAGAAGTCAGGTATAGGCTCTGACCTTCCATCTGGCACTAAGGTTCCAAATAGATTAGAACAAATATATCCTCAGCACTAAGCGGAAATACAATAATAACGGAGGAGTCCGATGGAACGTGGATAACAGCAGGAGCTTTGTAGAGAAAGAAACAAAAATCAGAAAGGAAATGCAGCTAGTTGACGTTCTGGATGAACGAACGAACGAACGGCAAGCTAATTCAGTCTTGGTATACACAAACATGAATTTCAGAGCTCCAAAGTATTATTATGATACTATTTTGAGGAAATCGTTAAATTTTTCTGCTGATTTTCATTTAATTCCAAAAATGTAAAAATGTTGATAACGCATTTTTGAATGTAACCAGTGCCAGTGTTTATTTATTTCTAGAAATCGGAGCACCGATTAGTTAGTTTGAACCGCAAGAAATATTGTATTCCTATGAATAAAAGCAAAAAACTTCAGCGGCAGAAGAAATTTGTTAGCAAAAGAGCGAGCATAGTAGCTTGAAATATCTACTACGATATGTACTTTGCTGCAAAAACGTTAGGCTTAATCAGAAATATTTCGTGTTATCGAACATGTGTATATAACTGAAATCGTTGTTGTTTTTTTTTTTTCTTTTTCTTCTTCTTTTTGGGTTTTATTAGAGCATCTGGCATGAAATAAAAATGAGATTTAAAATCATTTAAGCAAAATTGAATAATAAATTGAACGTAGAACAAGACTGGATCATATATCCTGATAGACTAAAAACTGTAATCACTTCCGCTGGCCAGAACGATGACTCAAAGTATTTGGAGAGAAGTGTCCACTTCTGGGAAATTACTTCTGGTGATTCATAGATAACTTTGAGTCTGTAAGATAATTAAATAGATTGCATTCCGTTTCCGTAATTCCAAATAAAAAGTAAATCAATTTTCACTGGCAGTACGTAAGAAAATATTACGTAAAAAGAGTAATTTTGTCACTGCAGGAAGACTTGAATTGTTAACTCCCTAAAAGAATTTTTGGCCGCTGCAGAAGCTGCTTTGCGATTTTGGCATTTAGGGGCGGCCAAGAATGCTGTTAGAGTTGCTCTATAAAAAACTCACCCATCATAATGATCATACTCTGCGAAGTAAATGATAATATCGGCGTCTCTTTCGGGTACGTGGGTGAAGGTGAGGCGAGAGTAGGAGCTCCAGGCCTCGAAGGCTTTGTGCAGTTCCCGCTCTACGTTTTCTATGCTGTGCAGCTTTGACGAGTGGTTCTCCACGCTGCACAGAAAACGAAAATTATTACTAATTGTGCAGTGTAATTATAGCAGTAATAATAAATAGAGTTAAACTGCCGTTACTAAAGTTTTTATGCTAAGCAACTGCGAGGAGTGGTTCTCAGCATTACATATACAGAAAAAGAAAATAACAGCTTATTCCTCATGAAAATTTATAGTTAATATAGATAAATAACTTATTCATTGTGTGTAATAGTTAAATAACAAGTTCGTTGGTAACTAATAGATAAATAAATCAATCATTGGTAACTAAGAAACCAATACCTTTCTCACTGGTAACTAATAGATAAAAAATACAATGCTAACGACTCGCTAAAGATAAATAACTCTTTCATTATCAACTTATAGATAAATAACTCACTTGTAACTTATAAATAAACAACCACTCACAAGTAATTAATGAACAAACGAACAACTCACTGATAGGTAATATTGCGCTTATTCCAGCCGCCGGCACCGAGAATGTAGCGCTTAGGTCTGCTGTTACCATCCACGTCGTCGTCACCACCACCACCACCCACGGCCGTCACGACCACACCTGTCTTAGCGAGGGTTGTCAGGCCCCCTGTGGGACCCCCTTCACCTGAAGGGGGTGACAGGTCTGGGACACCGCACCTGGGGGACTTCATCAGCTGGGGGAAAAGAAAGGATTGCAGGTGAGGATGGGGTAGAATGAGATAATTGAGGCGCCATCGAATGGGAGGGTGGGGGTATGTTTAGATAAGTTCATACTTTATTTTAGTGCGTGATAATGTCAATAAATATTTATTTACCTCCGTGAATAAAAATTTGAAGTGAAACGCTTATTCATAGAGGTAAATAACTTTTTATTGACATCACGCATTGAAATAAAGAATTGTAGAATAGATGAAAAATTGGAAAAGAAGATAAATTAGTTGGCTAGAGCTTATCCGGAACTTGAGACCAGGAGGTTTGTTTCGATACTTAAGAACGCGTTGTAGAATTTCACTGCAATCTGATTACATTTGGGTCGGCTAGAAGCTCCATTTTGCGGACAGGAATTGAGTTTTGAACAGTCTCATGCGTAATCGATTCCGGTTCAACGTTTGAAACTCTACCCAAGAAGCGAAACCAACGCTCCAATCCAATATCCGGGTAAGCTTAAACTGATGAACCTAGCTGTGTTCTGCCTAATCGTACTAATGGTACAGCTGAGGTCACATCATGCAACCACAAACACAATTTTTGAGCGGACATTGAGCTTATACGTTGTTGAAGCTCCCGTATCTATGCTACAAACTTTCAGCCGAGTTGAAAGTTCGCTCGTAGGCTAAACGAGCAGTTCTATAAAGCGGCACTGGCATATAAAGACAAGCTAGTGGGTCAAAAATACTTCGAATGCGGTGCACTTCATATAAGGTTCTGACTGAATCTTTAAACGTCGCGGACTTTAACCAAGATCTGAAGTACCTACAGGCCTTGTCTGTGTTGCGAAACTTAAGTGTAGTAACTGTCCTCAGAACTACATTAATTTTCTGACGTTTACTGGATAGAAGAAGATAGTAAGATCTTCAAGAAAAGCTTGAAGAAGGATGCTAGAAATGTTGGACTTGGTTGATATGGCGGTCCCAACACGAGAGCGACTCTATGTACAGTCCGTGGACAAATTGTTAGACGGAGCCTGTTATTTTTGGTGTTTACCCATTTCGGACGTATATGATAAAAAAATTTATTTCAACTACTTAAACGTCATAAATTACGATTTTTTTACGTTTTCTATGCAGTTAAGGCAAAAAGTAGCAGAGTAGATGCCAGAAAATTTTTGTAATATCAGGCTGCTTCTAATCATTAGCCCAGGGCCTGCCCCAGTAGGACCCCACTCGTGACAGACCTACACAAATATGTGGTCTTACACGTACTGCAGTTCGAGTGTCAACTTGCAACCTTAAGCTTATTTCAATACATATATCCCAATAGAAAAATTATTGGAAATCATACCATATTATCCGATTCTGTACCAATAAATAGGCATTGGATGTTTCCGAATGACTTGCCCAAAAAATTATCTTTATCTCGCAGCAGTGGCTCTATAGTACATATATAGATACTGTATATCAATGGAGGAGATTGTAATCTATAATTATGTAGAAGTTTCAATAGGACTGCACCAATATGCATCTCTGTGTAAATAGAGCTATTAACCCAATAATTTACCAACAAGTAAGACGGCTATCAATCTAACAAAAAGGAAGACGGTTATCAACCTATCAATTTCTGAAGCAGAAAGGTTATCGACCTATAAATTTAATGAGAGAGAGGATGGATGAGCCTGCACTTAGGGCAATTTCAGATGTGGATGAGGTAAACTGACAGGAATGCAGGCGAGCTCTGCAAGTCCCCACCTGTAAAGTTTGCTCGTCAAGTTCGCCAGTTTGGGGAATGTCCCCAAACTTTTGAACCTTTTTGATGGAGTCTTTGAGTCCCTCCGAGGTGAAGAGAAAGCCGCTGGTGCTGTCGCTCTGGGGCACGTAGCCGAATTGCTGCATGAACTTGATCTGAAATGTTCAAAAGACGAATTAGAGATGGTCTACAAAATATCCAGGGCAAAAAAGTAAAAGATAAACACGTAAAAGAACAAAGTACACACAGAGTGACTCACTACATAAGAAATATCAGCAAATCTCACTTTCTCACATGGCGGGTTAGCTTATTATATTACAGGAGCAGTTCCCGACTAATATTTAGTTTCTGGTTGGAAGAGTACTTAGTCTAGTATATATCTAGTGGACATTTTTTGGTACTAGGTGGAACGTTTATTTCCGAAACATTACCAGCTCAATTTTTATAGGAAGAGTATTATTTGTAGCATAACCAGGTGATCCAAACACACGTTTAAAAGTTTACTTAGAGGTAACAGTCAGCCCGCCCCTGTCCTCAATTTGCATTAGGTAGTAGATAAGATTAGATGAGAGACATGGGATAGTGAGAGAGGCTCGTTCTCTGAGAGGAAAAGATACCCATGTTTCATCAAGTTCTCTCATTTGAAAAACACCTCCGAAAGTATTTTTAAACATTCCACAAATTATTTAAATACTTTAGCTTGGAACACGACCGAGGAGTCATTTTTTGGCTCGCAGGGGATAACAATTAATCGTCAATGTTCACTTACGGCCAGGTCTTCGAATTCAACAACTCTTTTTTCTTTCTAGCTGTGTTCACTTACCACTAGATTTTCAATTACAATTCGTGCTTTTTTCTTACAATATTTACGTACGTACTTACCGCCAGGTTTTCTTTTTCAACTTGCTGTTTTTCCTTCTTGAAGTCGTCCTTGTTATTGGCTGCGGCTCCGGAGGCAAGGTTGAGAACCTCCAGTCCTGAGGTTGAAGAGTCGGTCGAACTTTGACCAGGAGGGTCGGCAGGAACGCTGATGTTATTATCCCGCATGTAATCCCTGATGGTGTAGTTAGGATTAAGGTAATCCTCCAGCGTTTTTGGCTTTTCGGTAGGATTTTCTGCACTTGGGCGTGATCTCAGCGATTCAAATCGATGGCCATCTCTGTGGCCACCATCAGTCGAGGTAGCAGCTGGATTTAAGTTCTCGAGGTCACCATTTCCACTACCAAAGTCAGCTGTCATATTAGACTCGTCGACAAGATTGTCGGTCGGGTGAAAATTGGCTGGAATGGACCCTGAATAAGAAACCGAATCTTCTGAATTCACTGGATTCATATCCCAGCTCTCGGTGGGCCGTCCATCGCTGAAATTTGCAGATCTGACAAATCGACTGACGATTTCAGATCTATCTTTCGTCTCAACGCTCAAGGAAATTTCCCTATAATCTCGATTAGCGAAAAACGAATGCGATGAGTCATAAGAAGCAGGTATGGTACTGACATGACGTACTGTCGCTAATAAACAGAGACTGATAATACTCAATTTATCACCATTGACTCTGGCACTTTTCAGCCTCGGTGAAAGTGCCATGATAACAGATAATAATTTCTGCGAAAAAAAAACACTTTTCAAAGAAAACTGCCAACTCGGTGTACATAAAATACGCTGAAGCAAAATGTCAGCATTTATTAGCATCAAACCAACCGAAAACCTCAATTAACTCAGTTAACGAAGCAGACTCCCGGGTTAGCACGTTTTCACATTTATCACATTATTTTACGCAATAAAATAAATTATTCAGTTAGAGCGATGTCGACTCTGTAAACTTGCAGATGGACATACAAATAGTTACATAAACGATTGATTTTCCTCTTCCGTCACTGATAAAATACAGGTAGTCCCCGAAATAGGTAGGCCTTTGTCTTCTGCAACTTCATTGCTTCAGTTCAAATCTTTTACTTCCAAGTACTCAATGTGTGTACCAGAATACGTAATATCGAGTACATGGGAATGATTTTATGAACGTAAATACGGAGCCTAAATGAAACACGAGGGACTATATCGAGACCTAAATGAAAATTGTCAATGCGTCTAAACAAAAAAAAAAAAAAAAAAACAGCTCCAGTAGCAACGTGAGGCCCAAACCAAAGCAGCAACAGAGACAGGACTATCAGCTTCATGTACATTATGTATATATATATATATATATATATATATATATATATATATATATATATATATATATATATATATATATATATATATATATATATATATATATATATATATATATATATATTATTGAAAAATCGAGCTTAGTTGTTAGTAACTACCAAGAACGTATTTAGTAGAAGCCGTCTAGACAGAGAAATAATAATTTAATACGTTGGATATATTGATATAATAACCAGCTTGTCAAATGTAGATCCTGTGAACATGGCAACTAAAAGAAAAAAATACTGCTTACTGAATGCCATTCCTTTAGTGCTCTGGAACAAGCAACTTATAGTTTAAATACGAGGAAAGCAGCAGAGAAAACGCTGCAAAGGCCTATATGCTGATTCAAGGAACATTACACGCATCGTACATCACAGTCTTAAAAAAATCAAATGCATACTGAACGCATACACAGGGGATTCGCAGAAGCGTTTTGCGACTAAAAGATTATATATCAATGGCTTTAATATCGTAAAATAAAACGATTCAAATGCAAAGATGACGACCTAAGGAACTCATGCGCCCCTCTCCCCAGTGCGCGGCCTCGGCAGTTCTCATTATGTTCTATTGACTACAATGAGTCGAGCAGCACTCGCAAGGGAGGCTCCCTGCCTGTCGTACTGACACGGGCCTCTTCTTGCTTCTTGGGCGACTTTTGGCTTATTGTTGCTATAGACGAGTTAGATTTGCCCAGTGTGAGTGAGGTAATATAATCCAACGAGTTGCAACTTGTCTGTAAGGAACTTCAGTTCTGAGCTTCCGATTCGCCTTTCAAGTTTCGAGCGTGAATCGGAAATCAGTTTCGCTTGAGACGGCCTTAAATCGATCCTGCTGCGCAGAGACGGGCCAAAACGAACTGGCTGCACTTTCACTAAGATCTAATTTACCTTGACCTTAAGCCTTTAAGCAAGCCAGCAATCTATTCTATTATTATACCGCTGTCTGCCTGTCGCTCACACTCTCGATTGGTGAGCAGCAAGTGCACTCTATTGTGGCTGCGTTGGAAGCTTCTGAACGAATTTTAATGTAATAAAATACGCTAAAACTTATAGAGCAACTAGATTCGTCGCGAAAGCACAAATTCCGCTACACAGGATACCCTCCACGACAGAAGTCGGTAAACCGCATTTGTGGCTTAGCACAAAACAACTTCCCTCGACAACAGTAGAACAGACAGACATTGAGCGGCCTGGCAGCTGTTGGACACACGGGGTCGGTACGAATCTATTGCCACTACAGTTACCGCTTTTGCTTTGCTACAGGGGCCTGGCCACTTAAGCTGCCATTCATTAGTTTTCAGATTCGATGCTAATTTTGCTCTAGTGACAGAAGCAAGTCCAAGGGTGACCATACTAAGACTGTCACTCAGTTTAAAATGAAATTATGACCAACGGGTGTGGACTGCACAGAGCTGCTAATTAATTTTTTCTCCGTCGTTAACTGGTAGCAGGTTACGCTGGTGTTATTTTTTAACATTTATCTACATATTAGTTATATGATAATACAGAGTTTTTTTGGTTGGTTCTTTGCTTGGTCGGTGATTCGACAGGAGACTAGTTGACTGTTGAACGCCAAGAGGGCCGTTGGATTACCAAAATTCTGGAAACTAAGATCAGAAGGTGACCAATATATTTCTAAGTGGTAGCATAGATACTAGAATGCTATTCTTCCTTCCCGCTATATAATGCGCAAATTAAGTAGTAGAAGATCAGTAATGAAATGGGAAAGCTTTTTCCGAGAAGAAAACCGTGGAAGTCATTATTTTTGTCATCATTTCAAGACAGTGAGGGCCTCTAGTCAACACAATATAATAAATGCCCTCGTGTTTTTATTTGTTTATATATTTCTATGTTTCGGGTCATGCTCTTAAAGAAATAGACAGGCGAAAATAGGCCAGGTTGCAGATTTTGTAATTAGGTTGCGTTTTCATGGAGATCGGTGAGCAGGTTGCAGAAGATGGCGAAAGTTGGCTCCTCAATGTAATTCTTGCTTGAAACACTTCTTGGAATAGAAAAAAAAAGATATTACAGCTTCTCTTAGCGCGGCCATGCAGAATTATTTTCTAACTTTCTCCATACATCGAACCATATGTTTGTTCTCAGTTTACCACGTACAAATCCAAAAGGGCGGACGAAGCGTTGACTTTTCACGGGCAGTAGACATTATTACTTTTCTTTCAGCTTGCTGTTTTCCTTTGACGGAGCAGATTTCATTTCAACAGAAAATTTTCGATGTACGGAAGGCTTGTTCGGTGTCATGGATACGCGACGCGCAATTTATTTAACTTCACTGAGGCTTTGCTGCTTGATAATGTAAGATTTTTTCTGCATGTGATCTATGGTGGGAGACGATTGTGCTTCTTATTATTATTATTAAATCACACCAGGCTGGCGACGTAGGAACGGAGAAACTCCATGAGGTTAACAAACCCCCACGCAACCAACCCAGCGGGTGGAGAAAACAAAAGAATGAANCCATCAAGACCATTCCAAACATCCACACATGATGGAAAAAACGAACGGGAAAACTGGCCCGTACGGCATCGCAACGGTTCCAAGGCAAACTCATGAAGAGCACCAGTCCGCCGAGTACATGAATTGAAAGAGAAAGCACTTATCTCTTTTTATAATTTGAGACGGCACTCCAGTATACTATAATATGCAGATGTCTGTCAAAGATTCGGCAAAGAATTCGAATCTACACTTCAGCAATGTCATAATAATTAAAAATGCCCCAGAGGCTGCGTCATATACGAATAAATATAAACATACTAGAATACCCGCGCTGTCAAAAAAGCGATAAATTTTTGAAGTCCCGTCTTCATTTAACATACTTTCATTACTAATATGCTTCTGGAGGATACGCTACAAATTAAGGCCTATCCAAATTTTCCTAAAAGATTATTGCTCAGTCTCTCTATCAATTCATCTATAACAGCACCACTGTTCCCCACCTTAGAAGAATTGTAGAAAAACTTTCACATTAGCAAGCAGTAAGGCATTGCTGAATTAAATAATTCCCCGTTGAGTATCATGGCTACCGACAGATATGCCGTCAGCACATCTAAGTTTTTCTCTTTAAGAGAAATCTCTTCGTCAACGGAAAACAGAATACTAATAGAATTCACTGTGTCTACTGCCCCGTCAGTTAAGAACCGTTTCAAGCATTCAAATAAAGCGATAAGGATTTCACCTCTGCCCTCTTCTGTAACCTGGCCATCGATCTCCATGAAAACGCCACTTAATTGCAAAATTTACAACTTGGTCTATTTTTCGTCTATCTATTTTGTTAAGAGCGTGACACGAAACATAAATAAATAACTAAATATATAAACACAAGACGTTCATATTTAGTATTGCAGTACACAAATAGAAATGCGGTGCGTATGGGTTAGTGCCTTCGTTAAATACATTTTACAGGTTTCAACCTCTCTGTTCATATAGTGTGTTGATTAGGATATAAATAATAAATTAAAGACAAAGACTTAAGTGGAATGGTATTTCCCCTAATTGCGTAAATATACGCACCGGATTTTTGAAAGTATGGTAAGCAAATTGAAGTATCAGTTTTAAGATTTTGAACGCATCCTAAAAATAATCTATATTGCATAATAAGACTCTCAATAAAATAAAAATAAAAAATTACCATTGATTCTACTATAATAATGATGTTTTTATCCATGATAAGTCAAAGTTGTTATTACTGTGCTGGAGCACTACAAAAATACATACATAATAAAATCGTGGTTAATTGCTACGAACTACTACGGCTGCTTCTTTGTTATTTTCTGCCAAGTGCTGCGAATAAACATGAATAGACGCAGCAGTGAGATGGAGCCCTAGGTGCGCAAGCACAACCTACTCACTACCACCGCTCATGTTTCACTGACCTCGAATGCAGCAGTCTTCCCTTATATAGCTGAGGGCGCGATGGAATTCACGTGGTTACCACATCGGCAGTGTCCACAAGTTCACGATTTTGGAAACGTCGACATTCTGGAGCGACATAGCACGAGGTTTCCCTGAGATTCAGCACAAAATGTGTGCCTATAAGTTATCTTAGAAACCGAACCTTTCCTAAACTGGGCTAACCAACCCATTACCAACTAATCAAACCTACGCTATCTTAACCGAACCCAACAAAATTTAAATTAGGCTGTCGGGTAGGCCACAACCAGCTTTATTTGCCGGCTTTTTTCCTAGTTAAATCGCAGGGTACTCAGGCAAGTTAAATTCAGCATCCCCTTGGTTTGAGTTGCTGCCGTTAATCGTAAACTGATAGCGCTTGGAGCGACCTGTCCTTCAACTCTGCTCTGAAAGAGGTTGACTTCTCCAGCGTAATCAGCTTGAGATTACGTCCAAAAACTGGATCCCAAGTGGCGACTCCAATACCCACACACCCACAATTGATGCACCGAATAAAAGAAGCTAAGTAATAAGAGTAGCTCAACAGCAATGCCCAGCTTTACGACGCCGTAATTACAGCTTACTTTTATTCGGGACTGATGGACATATAGTAAAGATAGACGGGCAGGAATAAATTTACTTCATATATATCAATCACTATACTCGGCCTATTATTAAAATATGCCTGATAGTTGCTACATTCATTTGCTTACTTTTATTCATCAGATATAATTGCAATGCTTGGAGCAATTCCTCAGCATTTTTATGGGCACATAAGGAAGTTAATATTTTTATAGTTACAATATTAATTGAATTTTTGGATCTAGGATGCGCCTGAAGTGCGGGATGTACATAAAGGAAATAGCGGCCAGCGTCGCAGTACATGAGGGTATGAAATAATTTTTTCACCGATCCAGGAGGCACAGCAGCGGCTAGGCCTCCCTCATTTCCAGCAAAAACGAAAATCACCTATAAAACCCTGACTGCCTTGCTCTTCTTTGTAGTTTCGCTTTCATTTATGTATTTTCCTCCATTTTCATTAGTTCACCTTCTACTCCACAGACAAAGGAAGACGCGCAGCTTCTGTACATATAAGAGCTCATCAAATCGACCATTCGGGACCGTTGTGACGTCATCATTGTCTCTAGACACGTTTGGATATTCCTATATAACATTGGCATCGTGGATACGAACATTAAATTCATTACAAGAGATCAAGTTTGATGGCATCATTGTCTCTAGACGCGGCTGGAGATATCTAAACAACACTGGTATCTTGGATACAAACACTAAATTTATTACAAGAGACCAAGTGTGACGTCATCGGTGTCGCTAATTTTCTGTCAGAAATATTAAAGAACTGACCGTAAGTGTTAAGCTGTTTGTGTTCTACTCAACTGACGCACTGGAGAGGAAGCAAAATCTAATTCTCTGTGCTACAACTTCAAACTATTTCATCAGTCGTGCTCAGTTCGTACGCTTAAATAATTTGGCAAGACAACGGACCCTCGGCTATTCATTACACATTTTGTTCTTTTCCTGCCTAAAGCTAGATTCATACTATAGACTCTTGCTCCCCGTATGCAGTACAAATTGTCCTACTGTTCTATCTCTTCCTTATTATTTTTAGGAAGGATTAGTTGCCTCTGTTTTAATTTACTGAAAATTTGAAGAGTTGTCAGAAACTTCACTAGTGATAACTCACAGCGAACTCACCTAACGTCTAACATTTTAGTATCTCGTTTGGTCGAGACGCAGTTGCATTAGCAAAAACACAGCAATACGTTAGAAAACTTGGCACTAGCTTTGGGGAATAAAACCCTACAGTGTGAACCCACCATAATGCATAATAGGAATTTTCTTCCCCATCTAATACTTCAGATGGGGACAGGAAGACAAACCAACCATGCAACTGACAGATTACGTATTATTGCATGGTGAATATAGATGACAGCTTCTGGCAAATGCGAAAAGTGATATATAGTTGCCCGGTATATTTTGGCAGAACGAAACGTATTTCTTTTCGTGGTGATATGCTGTAGAACAAGCGGTAGACGGTAACACTCCTCCGATGGAGAATCAACAACGTTTATCTATTTTGATAGTTTAAATTGAAAATCAAGCAGACAATTAAGTACCCTGTAGCAACTCATGGCGGTACGTAGAAACAACATAAATACCATCGTTTTTGACAGCAGGGATAATGAATTAGTAAACAATCAAGCAAATGAATATACATGCAGCGTATTGCTTGTTTACTCAGTAAATTATTAATAACATTGTACGGTACTTGCAGTGCAACAGGTTCCCACGATAATCGTCAAGCCTTTAGTGCTTGCGCAACTTGGGCAACGAAAGCGTCCAAGCAATAGGGTCACTGCCGATCCCATGCATGCTCTGAGTTTCTTTTCCTCAGCGACGGAAATGTGGGCTGTGGCTAGCGGGAATCCCCCTAAAAGGCAACGCAGGTAATGGAGTGATGAGGAAACTGAGCGTAAGTTCTCACGGCAAATAAATAAATGCGATTAAAGTGATTTGAAAAGTATTATTGAAAAAAAAACTGTCATTATTGGATAGGAGATTGACGTAACGTTCTCAGAGACAAAGAAAGAGCGACATCGAAGAAGTTGAAAAGCAAAATCCGCAAAACGAAAATTTCCTACGATTCGTTGGTAAATGTTTCGTAGAAATTGCAGAGAGCGAAAAATATTACAGAGACACGTGTCACTATTAAGTGCGATGACGCAGAAGAAATAGCGTGTATTATTGAGCGATAGTTGTGTAAAAATTACACGCACATAAATCTCAAATTATTTTTGTAGTGCAATGCTACAAATAACTCACCAATTACTATAGTATGAAAGTGCACTCATAATAAACAAATTATTGTAAAAAAATTGCACAAATAAAGGACATGATATTCCACTATGCAAAATGTACAAATAAATAAAAAATTCCGCAACAAAGAGATGACATTAAAATTTATTTCTGAGCAGGAGCGTTTCATTTTTTAGTAGATTAGCATACTTCTACTGCTGTGTTTAATTCTGAGCTACCTTTAAATAGACAAAAAAAAAATGATTATAAATATATCTACTGGTTGACAGAGATGCCGTTGGAGTTTTCAGAGAAAGAAACAGCATGCTTCTGTTGCGAATTTAAAATAAGTTACAATATATGGAATATAGTATTGACATTGTAAAGGCATTAAAACGGGCGACAGTAAACTAACAGTGATAGAATCTAGAAATCTCCAGAGTACACCATTTCTCGCTCATATTTGGAGTAGCCCAGAAATTCAAACACGGTGACGTGATGATTTTCTTATAATGGAAAGTAAAGAAACGAGGAGACGAGATCGTTTCCGCCGGCAGTCAGTCGGACGTTACCTACGAAATCTGCACTTCTGGTCAGCTTCCGGAGCGCGTGCGAACGTTCAGCGGATGTTAAGCTTTGCCCTACGCAGTGCCCCGGATAGCGTCAGGCACAACTGCATAGTCTCAACAGAAATGGAGATGCGTTTACGATAGTCGCGACCAGAACCTGTCCTACGCTTTCCTTGCCTATCCTAGTTCTCATACGCACCTCGTATAGCCCTTCTCTTGCTTAACGTATCTTCCCTATCAAAAACCAGGGCCGCCACAGAAGCTAAAATTGTAATTCAGCTGCCGTGCGGCGGCGCCCCGTAGGACCCAAATTTTGTTAGGGTTGTCTAACCTTACAACATGTACCTCGTGTTATGGGTTCAGAACTGGAGTACTTATTACCCCACGCTACTGTCATCACTAAAAGCCGATTACTAGCATTTCAAAAAAAACACTTTGTTCCCTCGCCCCCCGACCACGCTTCATTTTTAGGCAGACTTGTGATGCTCCAGGCTGACACAAATGACAGCAGGTTCTACACCCGATGTAATGCAATTTCTGTCCTGTTAACATTTATCTGAATTTAAGTTTATCGTTATTTGTAGATAAATTGCGCGTGTGTAGTTTGGCTTAAACGTATAAGTTGAGATTGCGTCTGCTCTGTGTATCCAGGTTCTTATTTTGTGCATCTCGGCTCCGCAGCTATAAAACTGTTGTGGTTTAAATAATATGCTTTCATAGGAACAGTTTAGAAAAATCGTTATACTTGTAATGTTTTCAATAATGATATAAATAAATCCATGTTGTTAACTACACTCAAAGATATGGTACAACAGATGTATGACACGTAGCTTATCACTATATAGAGTTAAATTAGATGGGGAAAGCGTTTGAAAGTAATAGTGCAATCGGCACTGCATTGCGACTCGTTGTTTGGCCCCTCTTTGGTTAGGAGTACTGTATGCCCGCCATCAACAACTATACATATTGGACAGTCTGTAGCCAAGGCCGTTATAAAAACCACGTTTACCTGCGAATTAGCTGATATTGCTCTTTTCCAAGGAATTTATCTTTTTGTCGGAGTGTGTTATTTTGTCTATTAGCCGTAAAACTCAAAACGTTATCTAAGGATCTTCATAGCATTCACAAAAACTGTTAGGAATATCAAGAGAAACAGATCAATAAGTTTTAGTAATCAACAGAAAGGAATCCTGGGCTTCGACAATTTGAAATTTTCCTTAGCATTGCGTTACTGCCGAGGTCTACGTTCTTAGAGTGCTTTTTTAGTGATCTATAAACTCCCTAGCTAGAATAAAATTCTGCACATCATAACATAACCTGTACTATAGCTTATTAACCTGCTTGACGACTTATGGCAGCGTCGCTAAATTTGCCGTAGACGACGCCATTTTTTTTTTTGACGTAACGTAGATAATGTGGAAATTTAGCAGAAGCATGTTCAGTCGATGAAATAAAATTACTCACCACGGCAAACATATTTATTGTTTAGTATTAAATCCTTAAGCTCCAGCTCAAATCCTCCTACATTGTGGTCAACAATAGTAGTTAGGGTAACATGTCGAGTACCTGTCCACCATGCTAGTAGCCGTCCACTTGGCACTGAAAAAACTTCCTGTGTAAAAACTAGCTGTGCTAGAAAGCCATACATAGGCTTAAGCTGTAGGCTGAAAATGACAGGTGAGAAAAATAAAAGAAAATGGTTGTGGTTTTCATTTTTATTCATGTTTTTAGTGGAAAAATGTGGAAATCACCACCATTTTCAGGGATGGTGTGGCACTACTTAGCCTACAGTTTAAGCCTATATATGATTTTCTAGCACTGCTAGCTTTCACACAGGAAGTGTTGTTTAGTGCTGAGTGGACGGCTACTAGCATGGTGGACGGCTACTAGCATGGTGGACGGGTACTAGACATGTTACCCTACTGTACTCCAGTGAATACAAAACATTGATGCTACACGGTCTGAAAATCATGTAGCTGTTACCAATTCTGCAGCTACAACATAACGCTCGCCTTGAATGCCAGACTTTAAAAATCCTCATATGATCGCAAATTGACCTTTGTGATCGTACTATAAAGTGCCTGTGACCCCTTGGTGCATGCACTTAAGGCTGGTACACACACTTGTCAAAAGAATCATGTGTTAGAATGTTAGCCGACAGTTCAGTTAACTCAGCAAGTGCCGTTAGTTACGTTTCGGGCATCTCTTCAAACTTGGACCGAACTATAACTCAAAATCAATAATATTGCAAAAATGTGCTGCTTAAATGGACACAGTAACGCATTCGGATGCAGAGATGACGAAATTAGTTCATTTGAGTACCATGTGCACAAGCTCTTCGCTTCGGAAACATAAACTTTAAAGCAATTTACCATCCCATCCTATTCTAACATATTAATATTTACACGTCATGATATAAAAATTAAACCCCTATCACTTGTCATCTTCGACTTCGCGATGAACTTTAACTTCCTGGTAAGAAACGGTGCAGAAGCCTCTCAAATTTCAATCACTTGATCACTATTTTCTCCTTCATAATACAGAGGAGTGTGTAGTAAAACTACAAACAAAACTCTTCAATGAAATTAATGAATAAATAATCATATACATTAGTGTTTATATTACCTAGTTTAACCCTACAAATATTGGTAGAAGTTCAAAATTAAAAATAAGGAATAGAGCTCATCGTTTTTGGCTGAAATTTTTAGAATTCATTTTTTAACAGTAAAAAAAACTGTGGATGAGCATAGTAGTATTCAAAATATCCTTCTTATCTGTCCACACAAAGCTTCAATCTGGCTGGCTATTCACTTGTCTATTTACGAGAGGAACGTTCAAGTGAGTCGAGATTTCTGTGTGGTTTAGAGCAAGCCAGGTTCTCCAATACTGACTACAGTTTGAAGGGTTTAAGTCTGGACTCCCAGGTGGCCAATCATCAGCCTTGATGAAGAAAGGAACATTATACAGTCCGGGAGGACCACAGCGGAGTGACATTTGCTTTGTGTACTGAGGCCGAATCTTGCTGAAAGCTCCATTTTTTTCCAGTGAACAAAGAACTGGTCAAGCACTTAACCTCATATCTTCAACAACGTCATAATTGTACACACGAGCTGTGATTTTAGCCCCTTTTCGTAAAACTAAAACTACGCGTTCACGTGATAAGATACACCCCTCCAAATCATCGCTTAGGCATCATAGTGGCCTCTTGAAACCCTGTGAATGACTTCAAAAATTTCTCTAGCACTATGAGTATATATACCTCATCATTTTGACGGTTAAAACTCTCTTCACGAATGAGAAAATTTCACTGTAGAAAAGGATGTTTCTATAAGCTCCTCCTAGGTGCCTGGCAATCAAATGTTTGGTTCTTTGGCACTCCATTTCACTGTTAAATCTTACTGATATCAAAATTTTTATCTAGAAATATATGCATTGGACAACGAGCATTCAAGTTAACCATACATCATTTATTCCTGCAGTTTTTAATTAGTAAAAAGTTTATTAAGCGCCTTTATTGCCAGCTAACGCAGGACACTGTTGTTTTTTTGTGTGTTTACCCTTCCACTGGCACCAAGACGAACGTTTATTTTTTGTCCTTTGTCCATCAGCTTTCACGAAACTTATGATTATCATCATCTTTTATCCCGCAGCTTTCATGTAACGTATATTTACCATTATCTATTATCCTGCAGCTGGCGCAAGACGCTCCTTTATTATCGACTACCATATCCGGTTCCGGACGCACGCTGGCCGCATGAGTCAGGCGGCCGGGCTGCCGTCGGTCGCCGTGTAAAGGAAATGCCAATTTGGGCAATACCTAAAGGCAGAGGAGTTTGTGTGTATGACTCGCGGTCGACTGCAAGCATCCTTTGTGTGATATTTGCGGGAGCGGCAACAGCCGCAACTTGGCTATTTATAGTCCCTTAATTGCACCGCAGAGTCTTTGATGTGTCAAATCTACACAGCTGGGCACTTGCGGCCCCTTGCTGCTCAGCCACATCAGTAAAAAATGGCCGATTTACGGCCTTTTATTTACTTGTGTAGGTCTGCAAATTCTTAGTACTATAATGGCCGCAAAGCAAAGTTTACTCCTGTGCCTGAAAAACAAAGTTACGTTACAATTTGCCAAATGACCTTATTTTTGCATTCCCCGCCATATTAAACAAAAAAGGAGGGTGGTATGTCGTGTGTTGCTTCACCCCAGCGGCACACACAAATCCCCGCCACACCGTCAGTCTGTGATATCTCGGAGCACGAGCAAAGTACACGTACGTTGCACTGGTCCACGGGCCTCTTCTTCCCTAACTTTTCACTTATTTTAGCTCCATATCAAAAACCACCTCGGCATGACAATGAGTCGGAAGAAGCTCATAATTGAAGAAAAATCTCTGGCCGTCACCCCGATCGAGCAGGGAGTGCCGGTGAACCCGTAGCTGTCCAACTGCATGTCAGCCGAGTGTCCCTCTTCAAGCTTAAAAAATAAGCTGCCGCACTCCCTGCTGGGACCATATACCGCCCCGCAAAGAGGGATTTGGGCAGAAGAGAAAGACAACACCTTTTCAGTCCCTGCTGATGTTTTTCTCTTACGCCCACATCTCAATTTGCGGGGCGGTATGGCCCCAGCAGGAAGTGCGGCGGCTTATTTTTTAAGCTTGAAGAGGGACACTCGGCTGACATTCAGTTGGACAGCTACGGGTTAACCGGCACTCCCAGCTCGATCAGTGTGACCGCCCGAGTTTTTTGTTCTATGGTAAGCTTCTTCCGATCCACTGAAATGCCGAGGAGGTTTTTGGTATGTTGCCATAATAAGTGAAAAGGTTAGGAAAGAAGAGGCGCGTGGACCAGCGCAACGTACGTGTACTCTGCTCGAGCTGTGACAGATCACAGACTGACTGTGTAACGAGGATTTGTGTGTGGCCCTGGGGTGAAGCAATACACGTCATACCACTCTCCTCTCATATGGCGAGGAATGCAAAAATAAAGTCATTGGCGAATTATGCGATAACTTTGTTTTAGAGGCACATGGGTAAAGTATGTTTTTGCGGCCACTGTACACTACTATCCCTGGCCGTCAAACATGGGCACGCCGAGGTCGTTAGTTAAGTTTTGGACATCTCTTTAAACTTGAAGAGAATGATAAGTCAAAATTCATCGCAAACTGTGCATCAACGTATCTGAACTCATCGACAAAACTCATTTTTTTATTAGCGTGTGCACGCGAAAGCGTGCTTGTATTTGGCACATTTTTCTCAACGTACCTACCCGGAGTTCTAACTTTATGGTTAGAAGAACTAGAGCGTAATTTTTTTTCATAGAAATAGCGTCGTTGGGAACGTTTATGAAGTACGCATGTAAATTCAGGACTCGCGATCACGACAGCTCACGGTTTAAAACCCGCTGCACACGATAATTTTTTTTTTTTTTTCGTCTTTGTTTTTCACTTCACAGCGTTCAATTTTTTTTTGTGTTACCGCTAGCATTACTGTGTGTGTCTTAACAAAAAATTAAAAATGAACAATATTAACTACCTGAGGGCATGTTTGATTAGACGCCGAAATCAAGCCTTCTACCCATGGCTTGTCCGAAACTCCAGGCAGCAGCTTGGAATGTGCCACTCGGAAACATGCTGCGTCATGGAGGCAATGCAATGACGTTGAATCCGCTCGAAACTCCTGTTAACGAAGCAAAATTGAGCTTTTTGGCAATCTTATCGATAACCGATTGGATATCCATGCCTGAAATTCAAGTTAATGGGCCGAAGCCAGAGCACCTGCCTGAAGTCCCGGGCAAGTCAGACCTTGAAGGCCTAATTTTGGAACCCGATTTAACAAACCCTCTCGATGGTGAAGTACAACGGCTCTGCATTGCACCAAAAGAGGCCCGGGTTCGATCCCCGAAGGCTACGCTACGGCACCGCGTGGAGCTGAGAGGCGAGTGATTGACTCTTCCAAATTGACTGCTTCTCCTGCTCTTCGCACAACCAGTTCTTCAAATTTTTATAATTATAAGATTAAAGAAAACTTCGTCAGGTGTATCCACTGCATGCGAGATAAAAATAATCATCAACTTAGTAAGTGTCGATAGTGAAGTTTCTGTTATATTTTCAGAGTTCAAGTGACTCAGAAAAAAAGCATTGCATTGTTTGTTGCTTAAACAGACACGGCAAAGCGGTCGAGAGCTGTGAAGTGAAACTGCAAAGAAATGCTATCGTCACAGGCTAAGGAATAGCTGCTTGTTTTGGTACAATTAGTCCATCGTCGCCTGTACGTAGATATACTTTAGGCCGACTGCTCCGTGTCAAGTTTTAAAGTTAAACAAGCGGCCGAAGTGCAACTTTTTCTTTGCTGTCAAGTGAAGTAGTCCACCAGTGCAGTAAATCGTACTTAAACTTTAACTCGTCGTAACTTTTAAACAGACACTTCCGAACATGCCTCTATGGAGTGACATAAGTTTATTTCATTGTTAGTTATAGTTAGGAAGTTTAATCCTCCGTTTCCGAGCAGAACGATATCACAGAGGGAAGAGCAAGGGACATATAATATGCCAAGAGAAATGGAAACCCATGCACGAAGGTGTTCCCACCACACAGGATCAACGCGCATGGGAACAGCAAGTCGGGAAAGAAGAGGAAAAACAGAAGAAAGCATGAGCAAGTAGGAGTATGAAATCGGGAAGGAAGCAAAGTGCTTATTTCATTGCAAGGAACGCATGGTATGGTTTGCAACCAGTGGTATATGTGCCATACAGAGTATGCGCACCTCTTGGGGTACACAAGGGTGTTGCATGTGGTACGCAGCAATCATAAGGGATCTCGCAAGTGGCACTCTTGTACCTGGTAGAATGCAACTTAATGGAACCTCAAGTGGTAGGTACTACCACTCTTGTATCACGTGGTACTGAACTTCATGGGATCCCCAAGCACTAGGTATTATTATCGAGGGGATTTCACGACCCAAATTGGATCGGTTGAGCGATGCTGGGCTCTATACGCTCTGGCGCCGGGTCACATCCCGCGACCTAAGGCTCATATTATTACCTCCGCCAAGGAGGTTATGGTTTCGTCGTGTTTGTCTGTCTGTCACCAAGATAACTCAAAAAGTTACGAACCGATTTCAATGAAATTTACAGGGATTGGTAGGAATGTTAGGAGGAACAGATGATTAACTTTTGGTAAAGATATGTCCATCCGTTTGTTTGTCTGCCTCACTTTTCTCGATGCCATAACTCAAAAAGTTATGGATGGATTTTGATGAAATTAACATGAGTTGTTAGGTATAGAACAAAGAGTATATGACCAAATTTTGGTAATGATCCGTTTGTTCGTTCGTTTGTTTGTCACTGTTTTTAATTTTATGCTTGTTAGCACAATAACTCAAAAAATAATTATTGGATCTTTATGAAATTTATAGGGTTTGTTAGTAATGTTAAAAGACATAAATGATCAAATTTTGGTGCAGATCGGCTTGTTCGTTTGACTTATGTTTGTTAACACTATAACTCAAAAAAGTCATGAACGGATCTTCAAAAAAATTGAACAAGCTGTTATTAAATATAAAAAGGCACAAATGATTAGATTTTGGAGTTAATACAAAGCAAATTATGGTTTCAGAACCAATTTGAATTTTTTGTTACAGTTGCCTCACTTGGCGGAGGTAAGCGCTCTCAGAGTGCTCTAGTTATTATATTGGTATTCTCCCGCTATTTATGAAACTAAGACAATCAATAGCGATTAAGATGATTTACTCAGTTCACAGCCGGAACCACAACGTTGTGCTCAGGTGGCAGGAAATGAAGGACGAAAAGAGAAGAAGACAGAAGAAAGAAGCGCCTGTGCGGACGCTCCCTTCTGTGGCCCTCCGCACGGGCGAAGGTAAGAGCCGCGCACCTCGATCGACAGAAAGGAAATATAGAGAACCCACCTAACTCTACAAAACTAACCTTCTCAGCAAGAACTGCCGCCAGATGCTACGTCCCCTGCGGAGAAAGCACTCGGGACCCTTGGTAACAGAAAGAAGCAAGACTTGGGCTTGGTCTTACTCGTATGCACACACCTGTAAACTAACCGTTCTACAGTCGCTGACCAGAAACTACTATGAATTCAATCTATAATTGGATAGTTTAAGCATCAGTCTCCGCAACTAAGGTGACCTAAAAGAGGGGAAAAAATCAGGGACATAGAGCATGTCGTTAAAAACGGGAAACCCATGCACGACGGTGTTCTCATACAGAATTAACGCGTACGAAAACAGCAAGTCGGGACAGAAGAGGAAGAACAGAAGAAAGCAGTATTAGTAAGAGTATGAAAAATCGAAATGCTCCCTTCCACTTTCATACTCATACTTGCTCATGTTTTATTCTCATCTTCCTCTCCTTTCCTGACTTGCCGTTCCCATGCGCGTTGATCCAGTTTGGGAACACCTTCATGCATGAAAGCCTAGCCAATGGCTAAGGTAGCCTACACAAACCCCCTGGGGGCGCTGCTCCCCATAATATTCAGCAGGATGGGCGAACCTACACAAACCTAACCCTATGCCCCTGACGAGTCTATGAATTCTATTTCATCAGAGAACGGCGCAGTTGCTTGATGATCATTTACCGGAAGGGACATGTAGCATATTGATAAACACGTGTACCCCATGCACATGGGCGCTCCCCCGCTGGAACAGCAAGAAACTGGGGTCAATGCAAGGTCGGGTGAAAGGAAAGCCACAGGGACCCACGTACATGAAGGATAAAATCGAACTAACAAAGAAATACAATGAATGAAAAATGCAAAATTAAGAATAGGGAATTATTGGGTAATAAAATATAATTTTCAGTGACACTGTACTGAAGAGTTTGTATATACAGTACATTCATATCAGATGCAGCACTTCCAACACGATAGTAATAGGAATAAAACAGATGCTTCGACTGAACAGCACCTGCATAGAAGTGACTTTTCATATCAACATAGAGCTCTTGTAATTACACGGCGATGGACATCCATGTTAAAATTCCAAATTTAAACATAAAACTGAATCGATGAAAACCGACCATTCACGCTGAATAATTTGTATACCTACCGGGCACGCCGGAGTACGTAAAATGGTAATTATTGTACGCACATTATCCAGACAAATCATTGTGGTCATAAAGATTTTTATCGTATAGGTCGGCTTGAACGAGACGGCCACCGAAGTAGCGGCCATTGAGCGACTCTCGAGCAGCTTCAGCTTCTTGGGATTTAGAAAATTCAACGAAAATTTTTACAATTATTTCAGCATCTTCTTCTTCGCTCTGCTTTTCCTGATAAATAATAACGTGCTCCACAACTCCATAGCGACTGCATTCTTCAGTAATTTCGTCCTGTAACACCTCATCGACGTCCTCGATACTGACCATGTTGCGTAGTATGACGACGGTGCTCTCGCTCTTGCGCATCAGCTTCTGCATGACGAGGTGACGAGCGCTCTGTCCCTTGATGCTCATATTCTCCTGCTGCCGGAGTGTCTGCGGCTCCGAGTCATCCAAGAGCTTCTTCTGTAGCTCCTCGCGGTGGCTTTCGGCGGCAGCGGCTGCTGCGGCGGAGCTGGAGGCACTCGCCGTCAGCCCGCCTATATTGGCATCATCGGCGACAGTTACGGAGGGAGCGGTTACTACTGTGGGAGGCGGAATCTGCTGTTGTCCAGAGGCTGCAGTGCCGAGTAGCGTTGGTGGAGGTATGGCAGCACTCGCTGCCAGCGCGTTCATGCCCGCAATTGTCCCTAGGTTGCCAAGGCCTCCCAAGCCACTCAGGGGGCCGCCCAAGCTGGTCAAGCTGCTGGGGATTCCCAGTCCTCCACTGGCATTGTTGTTACCAAACGAGTTCACCACACCAACCGGTGGTATGCCAGCGGTTGTGGTGGGCGTGACGCCAGGTACTGTGGCTACAGCAACACCTAAAATATGAAAAAAAAAAAGAAATGAATTAAACAATAACTTCACGTACGAAGGAGTTCTTAAGTTTAAAATGACAGAAATAGAAGACTCGCGACCCTCCTCCCATTAGCCAGTTTTCTATCTTAGCCTCAATTAAATTCTCATACTGCCATCCTATTACCCCATTTTACTTTCAACACCAACCCCAGAAGCAAGACTCTTCACACTGGCAACAAAAGGCACTGCTTGTACGAAACCCCGAGTCACCGTTACATGATGGTTACTCCAACTTATTTAATGACGTAATCGTAAGCAATCTTTGTTATAGTGCTCAGTTTATTGCCTCATCGATGCATAAGTAATTTTGTTGTTGTAAGAGTACGCTTATTAGTATGGTTTAATTATTATTATTATCATAATATTGGTATTGTCCCGCTATTTCTGAAACTAAGACAATCAATAGCGATCTAAGATGATTTACTCGGCTTACAGCCGGGACCAGAACGTTGCGCTCAGGTGGCAAGAGATGAAGGACGAAGAGACTAGAAGACAGAAGAAAGAAGCGTCCGTGCGGACGGCCCCTTCTGTTGACCTTCGCACGGACGAAAGTAAAAGCCCCGCAGCATCAGCTACTCTTCAGCTATTGACGAAACAATTTTAGCTAAGCAAAAGGACCATTGGACCTATAGAACATCCTACACATCAGGTTATTAATGACTGCAGTACAGACATCAGATTTTATTTGGCCAAGCTTTCGGCACAGGTCAAGTTTGTGCCTTCTTCAGGGCTACGTATCTGATACCAAATCGAATCAATCATTTAGAGTGCTGTTGAAGTGCCTGCAAAAGTAACTGATTTTCGTCTATGTCAGAGAAATAAACTGAGAGTGTCGATGCTCAATAATTGTGAAGCCGTGAACCCTCATCTGCATGATCGTTAACAATTGGCAATTGTAAGAAGGAAAGCATGATCAACACGAATTTTTCGCTGTCATTCTTGACAGCGCGGGCACTCTAGTCTATATTACAATTCTGCTTGAGGCTCCATCCATACGTCCCTGTGTCTGTCCGGGAAGATTCAGAATTGAGTAGGGGGAAGTTCAATTTGAAAGAAGCTCTGATTTTCGCTGGAATGAAGTTAAACCTTAGCTGTATTGAAAAAAATTTGTCAATTTTGAAACTAAGACATGAAGACCATTTCACTCTTATGTTCTCTACCGCTTTTCATTTTTTCACAAGATTATGTTTGCTTTGATTGTGGCTCTCGACGTTTTTCATTGGGCCAGCCAGATATGAAGATAGGTTACGGTACAGGAGAATAGAAGGAGTAAAGTTCATAATTACTTCTCGCAGGCCTCAGGTAGAAGATTCACTGCTGACTCGGGACATTTTCAACCTTTCTATGCATGGGATTCATCTAAGGCAATATCTTTGATAGAGTTTTTGATTCTGTCAGGCATCAGCTATGTCTCATATTTTTTAAATGAATTTCTTCTTGGCAGATCCAGAAACTCAGTCTTGATTGGAGCTCCTTTCGTGCGTAATCCATTTCAATAATGCTTTTTTCAGCTGAATCTGTTTGATGCAACTGAAACTTCACGCTGAGCTGACGCTTTTTCATATTGAATTTACATTGAAGCCAAATTTTAACGCTTGAAGTTCAACTATCGGTTGGTATCCAGTATACGGTACTGTGCACTACCAGTGAATTCTTTTGACTGAACTATATTTTCTTGATGCTGCTCAACAGTTGCCAAATGCCAAGCTGATATCCGCGCCTTATCTTGTAGGGGGGATATTTTGCTCCCGCAAAACTCACGGCAGTACAACTTGGGTAATGGTAGATCATTCCTGCAGGGATGAGACCTATTTTATAGCAAACCTATAGCTAGTAGGAACCGGAACAATAAAAACGTAATTACAAAATTACTGCCGTAATTTTTGACGGCGGGGCCCTCTGGCGTTATTTACGGGATAGGTTAGGTCAGCACAGCTGCGCAAGGTCAAATGAGTGATAGTAGTGTAGCTTAGGATTGTTACATTTTACAAAGTGAGAACGTTAACTAATCAGGGAATTCTCACAGGTCACCAAAGCGTTACGTGAGCGTAGAAAATATAATTATTATGTAAGAGTTGACAGACATTGTTGAGTTGGAAAGAGTTCATCAAGGATAAATGACGAGCACTTTCTAATACATGGGGTGCGTTACACTAGAAGAGCTGCATTAGGTTAAACTCGGGTAAATTGCTATAGCATAACGTGCGCGTGGCGAGGTCTCGCTCATTTTGGAAGGTAGGCTATAGACTTTATTCATACGTGGAATTTCCTCGAGTCCCGCTAGTATGGCAATATTGAGCAGTTATCCGGGAACTAACTTATATAAATCAATGCCTCGTACTCGACTTGGGTAAAGTTTGAATTGCGCGTCCCCCAATTACTCGCCCAAGCCAAGGAATGTCTGTAAGGCTAAGCAGAACATTGCAATCAGCCAACTAGCGTTTCGTAAGAACAGCTGTAAGGACGTAGTGTGCCGCACTGAACGTACCAGGAGAACCAAATGCCGTCCTCTGCTGTTGTTGTTGTTGTTGCTGCTGCTGCTGTGACAGGGCGGCCGTAAGGTGGTTCACGATGCCCATGTTGGCGGTGATGGCGTCCAGGGCTTGGATTTTGGCGGTGGCAGCAGCAGCGGCTACAGCTGCAGCAGTGGGCATCTGAGTAGGCGCTTGCAGAGGACCCTGAGAATAAGTAAATATGCATTATGGCAGATCTATTCCAAGTGCTATGCTGTCGTTTTAGCTAAAAAGTCAAATTACGTTCTAAGTTTTTTTTTTTTTTGACAATTTCGATCCAGAGACGAAGAACCATGGGGCCATAAGGTACGTCAAGCTAAATGAGGAAAACATGCAGGGAAGACCATAAAGAATGCCGAACAATGGAAAAAGTCATTATTATTAGCTTCTATTATTACTAGTGCACCAGGCGCAACCCTTTTGTTGAATAAGTCATAGAAATATATATTTGAAAACATCTCGGCTCAACGAAAGGGTTGATAATATCGGTGGATTCGGTTTAGCTGGTGAACCGACTCCACCGATACTGTCAAGTCTAGGTGAGGCGTAGACCGCGTAGTTAAGTGGCATCACCCGTAGCACCGTTGAACAATGAACATGTCCAGACACGGTCATGCAGGCAAGCACCCAAGTGCGTTCCCGTGTCCAATATAAATTCTCCGCAAAAAAAAAGGTGGGTTCCTTGGAATTTTTTTCTTCAGTGTTAGATAGGGGAAAAATAAGGCTTCGGATAGACAGACGGCTCTCTTATTATAGAATAGAATTATATTATAGATTACACTGTTGAGTCCCCCTTTTCACAATAGGAGTGATCAACAATAGGAAGTGTAGATATTCAGTCAAGATTTTGATAGAAACGTGGGTGTTCGTTCCCAAACTGAAGCAGCACACATGGCTACAGCAAGTCCAGAAAAAAATAGTGTAAAAAACCTGCAAACTGCGCACAAAGACCTCTTGCGATAAAGAGCTATTTATGTAGCTGTACAGTGACCGAGAAACGTTCTATTAGGATACACAGGACACTGCGTAGCGCAGATCCGAGCACAGTAGGTAGGAGGCTGATTGGTTGCTGGAGAGCAAG
>LQNS02277997.1:11327117-11337387 GCA_001587735.2 Parhyale hawaiensis | reverse complement strand
TCTATGGGACAGCCCTCTATCTGTGCATGACTTCTTGTCTTCCCTACCTTCCTTCTCATACCTTCCGCCACACGCCCGACCCCCTCCGGAGCCGCCCCCTACGTAACCACAACAACAGGGCATTACGCACCCAAGGGTCGCGAATGCCTTCTCCGCAGGGGATGTAGCATCTGGCTGCACTTCCTGCTGAGAAGTTAAGTTTTGTAGAGTTAGGTAGGTTCTCTATATTTCTGTCCCGCGAGGGGACTGACTTTTTCTGCGGGGCTCTTAAAACGCCCGAGCGGAGGGCCACAGAAGGGACCGTCCGCACGGGCGGTTCTTTCTTGTCTTCTTCTCTTTTCGACCTTCATTTCTTCGCGCCTGAACACAACGTTGTGGTTGCGGCTGTAAGCCGAGTAAATCATTTAAGATCGCTATTGATTGTCTTTGTTTCAGAAATAGCGGGACAATACCAATGTAATAATAATAATATTAGCAGGACAACTAGTATCATTTTAGTATCATTTGAGTGGATGATAACGATGCTGCTTACCTGCGGCATGTTCGAAGGCCTGCCGACTTTTATGTTCCGTCCTCCAATCATGACGCTGTTCATCTGCTCGAGAGCCAGCTGGGCAGCCTCTGGCATTTCGTACTCAACAAATGCAAACCTGTCAAACAGACACGCTATTGAACTCGTCCTGCTACGCAAAAGCCATTAATTCTTCTGCTGTAGTAGTAGCATAAAAATTTTACTAGCGCATCAGGGGCATAATGTCTAAATCGCGCCAAACTATTCCTGTTGCTTAACGCAGGCTCGTGCGTAACTAAGGCGCGAAGTAGCTACGTCTCGTTTCAAATTATCAATTATTTTTGTCTCGGCTTTTCTGCCGGTAGGTCTCAGCTTCTAAGTGGTTAGAGCGCTAGGTACTGACAGGAAAAAGGCGCAAGTTGTGTAGCTCCAACCCCAGGGCACAGCTGAACGCTTTCGCTCAGTTACGCCGCGCAGGGGAAGGATATGAAAAATAAGAATTTATAGGTCTAGTGGGAATAGGTCGGCCACCTCGATCAGCGGCCCACCTCCCGAAACAGAAGAAGTATTGAAAGCCTACCTAACTTTACAAAATTAACATCGTCAGCAGGAACTGCGACAAGCTGCAACATGCCCTGCGGAGAAGGCACTAGGAACCCTTGGGGTTGTGATGCCCAAGTATATTGTGGCAGGGAAAGAGCCCGCCAGAATATACCCCTGGGGCCCTGAGGGCCAATAATTCTTCTAGAAAACAAAATAGGCATGATATTGAAATCGTAATGCAGGCTGACAAACCGACAATTAGCTATTACAGAAACCAAGAGGCACGCTCATATGCATTTAATGAAGAGTTGGAAGACCATTGAACAATGTAGCAAGTAGCTATCTATTAAATAGCTCCCACAATAGTTTTTTTCTTCAAAACCCTTTCTCTCATCAAGAAACACGACCATCCTTTACAGCCGGTTCATAAGACAATCCTTTGCACCCGCTGCGTACAGTAGGTAGCCATTACTCAGCGTCCAAATGCGTCGTAGTGTCCATTCTAACAATGAAAAAGGAACAGCTTTGCGACTTCCAATTCACGCTCCAAATCTGAAGAGCTATCCCGAAACTTGACTAGCAACACTAGCTACGCCAGCTGACAGCTAACGTTCTCCACGCTTCAGAGCTTCAGTTACAGACACTGACAAAATGACATTAGCATCGTCCTTCATAAAAGAGAGGCATGACTCACCCTTTGTGTTTCTGTGTAATGGGATCCCAGCTCATGTTGATGCTCTTGATGGGCCCAAAAGGGATGAAGGCATTCTTGATTGTGTCCTCACGTAACTCGAAGCTGATGCTGCCGACATAGACTCGACACATGAGCACCAGGGCTTGGTGGCGCTGTAGCGACTTTGCTTGCTGGAAAAGTAAACACAGAGATGTGTCATTGATGCTCGCTTCAGTACCAACTAAGGTTGCGCAGTCGGATGGTAGGAGATCCCATTCCGACTGCCGGAGTTAGGGGATGCTCAGTCCAACAGACGCTCAATGATGATTGCTAATTCAACTCTTAACTATGGGTAGTAGCTAATTAGTTAGGTCAGTAAAAAGGGGCGAGCATTAAACTTTTTTTTTTTTTCACTTATCAGGCTGGAGCTCTTGAGGCCACCGTCTACCCAAGAAAAAACCCTCGTCGCACACTCTTTGAGTCACTGGTGTCAATGCATCTAAACTAAGCCCAAGAAATCGGGAATGGGAGTTGCTGTTATTATTATTATTGTTTTTTTTTTTCTATTATATAGAGTAGTTTAAGCCTCCGTTTCCACAGCAAATGCGATCTTACACAGGAAGAAAGAAGGGACACACAATATGTCAATAGAAACGTGTAAAACATGCATGAAGATGTTCCCACAAGGGATTAATGCCCATGGAAACGATAAGTCGGGAAAGAAGAGGAAGAACAGATGAAAGCAACAGCAGTGGGAGTTTAAAGTGGAAGGAAGCAAACTGGGCATGAAGTACAGGCATTCCAAAGACCTAACGAAGGCAAAGGTAGCCTCGAGGTTTCCCTGGGTTTGCTGCCCCCCTTAATTATAACGCAGTTTTTTTTTTGGGGGGGGGGATAACTGCACGTTACTAATTAATTTGTTTTTTCTTATAGCTAGCTATCTTCAATATGCTGTGGTAAAGATTTTAGGCCACATTCAGGATACACACCTAGCTATTTAGTAGCTAAGGTCTCACTTTAATAATACATAATACACTTCAGTGAACGTTACAAGCAGCACAGGGAGACACAAAGAAAATATTGAAAATAAAGTAAACGAAAGGGAACTAGAAGTTACCTGTTGTTGCTGCACTAGTGTTTGCTTCATAAGAACCATCCTTATGCTCTGCTCCATGGAGTACTTGGTGGCTTTCTGGAGGGCATCTCGCTGCTCGGGAGACAGGCGAGGCAGCGGCTGGCACAGTATGTACAGCAGGTCGTCCTTGCTTAGTTTTGACCCTGTAGGTTCAGGAAATATCATCAACTTATTATAGTCCTAGTTAAATTTAACTCTTTACTCACACAGCGTACGCTGTGATTCAGAGAGAGAGAGGAAGAGAAAGAATGGACATAGCTAGCTAAAGTAATTCGGCAGAAATGTGGAATCAATGTACAAGGGCGCTCCCACTAAGCAATGACAGCAAGTCAGGAAAGATTAAGTATGAAATAAAGCATAATTAGGAGTAGCTAAGGACACAAGGAAGTGGGCGAAAAGACAAACATCCCGAGAACCCAGCGCAAATTAATATTAGGTAGCTACCTCTGAGGAGTGTCACTTTTTAAAACTTGGAATGAGCAAAACTATCCCTATGGCTAATGATCCATGCTATGCCTCCCGAGTGAAGTTGATAATGTTAGGACCACTTCCCTACTTGGAGGAAAAATCATTCGCTCGTTCACTTCACTGTAGGAGTACAAAATTTTACTAGCGCATCAGAGACACAATGTCTACATCGCATTGAACTATTCCTGTGGTTTAACACAGGCTCGTACGCCACTAAGACGCGAAGTACGTCTCGTTTAAAATTATCAATAATTTTTGTCTCAGCTTTTCTGCTGGTAGGTCTCAAGAGTGGTCAGTGAGCTACTGACAGGAATAAGGTGCAAGTCGAGCATCTCAAACCCCCAGGCACGGCTAAACGCTTCGTTCAGCTACGTCGCGCAGGGGAAGGAGAGTAAAAACAAGAAGTTAGAAGTCTAGCGGGAATAAGACAATCACCTCGATCAGCGGCCCACCTCCCAAAACAGAAGAGGTAGTATTAAGAGCAACCTGACTTTACAAAATTAACCTTATCAGCAGGAACTGCGGCAAGCTGCTACATCCCCTGCAGAGAAGGCACTAGGGACCATTGGGGTTGTCAGGCCCAAATATATTGAGGCAGGGAAAGGGCCCACCAGAATATACCTACCCCTGCCTGAGGGCGCTTGTTCACTACACTGCCCGTCGAGTGACATCGGTACACAATATCCACTTCTTACCAGCTGCAGCATTGGTTACAGAGGGCAACTCCAGATCTCGACAAGCACATTGCCATCCAACATATAGTCAGATGGGGTAAGACATGACCGCGTCCATTGTGGGGGTAAAAAACGACAGCGCCCTTACAGGCATTTAAAAAACGCTGGATAAAATTTGAAAGCAGAATCTGTTTGAGCATTTATTTCTAGTCATTTCAGTTCGTTCCAACACTGTAAGGCAAATAATGATTCTTTTGGGGGGCGCGGTTCTTTCTTACCCCCACGACGGCTGCGGTCACGTTTTACTCCATCTGACTCTATACACGGTACATTAATTTGCAGAGTAACCCTACTTGTAAGCATGTTTGACTGAAAATTTGAACAAGTTTATTACTACTTCCCTCCGCCAAAGAGGTTATGTTTTTGTTGAGTTTGTTTATCAAGATTACTCCAAAAGTTATAGATGGATATGTACAAAACTTACAGGAATTGTTAGGTTGTTAGGAAGAACTGATAATTTAATCTGATTTAACCTATAGCATTGAATATACGTACGATCAGTAGCTATTACTCATTCTAGCGGTTGCAGTGTTCCATCTTCACTTTAGAAAAAGTTAGCCTATCTCTAATAAAGAAACCGTGCGCTGCAAAAATACCTCTAAATGGGGTAACTCTGTGCACTATATGAAGGTAATTTGGCGTGTCGATTGGGGTAAATCGGTGCGGGGTGGTCATCTGGGGTAATTCAGTGCACCGCAATTTTGAAGGTGAAATTACGTTTTTTCCCAAAATTAGAACATAACATCAAAATGAGCAACTCTACTTCTATACTGAAAGTGCCAGATAAACCTGCTGTAAGCGGCTACGTGAACTGTGGGGATAACTCGTTGTTAGCCACCCCGCTGGTCACGGACTGCAGCATCACCTCTGCACAAGATGGGCGGCGTGCGTAACGTCGCCTGGACCTCGTCCGAAGTATCATCAAAGGTATAGGAAAGACTAATATGTATTTATTTGAATTATTTCAGACTGCATATTCTTTTGCCATTGATTATCAATCAACTACACACAGGTTGCATGACATGCCGAATTATTCCGATACAGTACGCTGAATTATCATGATCTAGTGCACCGATTTAGCTACCCCATTTTGCAGTAGGAGTAGGACTTTTTCTCTAGTGAAGATAGAAAGCTGAAACTGCTAGGACACTTTTTTAGCTTAAAAAATTAGTGCTAGGACAATAATATGTTAATAGCTATCTACCCATGTTCATCTAAAATAACAAACTTCTGCAGTTAGCTAGTTATCCCTTATAGGTTAGATTCGAAAGTTGCAGGAAAAGTGCGCCTACTTAGCCTACCCCAAACGACACTATTACTAGGTAGGGTATATAGTCCACTTGCTACCACAAGACTCACCGCAGTAGATAGGGTTCTTGGTTTGGTCAACTGGTAGAGAGGGAGCCCGAGGCAGGGGTGGCAGAGGTTGCGATGCATCTGCGGAAAACGGAAGGATTAACTAGAGCCACTAGAGTTGTTGGCACACAAAGCCAGGCAGCAATGCTAGAAAACGCTTAATTTGGCGTTTTAATAGTTTATTATGTGTGGCACCAATTAGATTAAGGAAGTGTAGCTGCAATGAAAGAGTTGAAGAGAGTATACTGTAAATAAATTGCAATGACATGGCTACTAAAATTAAGTTTTAAATAGTCCTGTTATCCTATAAGCAAAAACAGAGACTACACATCAGTCAGTATGACAAGTGAACCTAGGCACCAAAAATCATTTCCTTTCATACAAAAGTATTTCAGTAATTATTCTTGGGCTTCTTATGTTAACGAATACGTATGAGATCAATTCTAGTAGGTAGTGGGTACACAAAGAACTGTTCATTTCCCACAGTGAAACGCAACATGTACTTCAGTAGCTACTACTTTCTCTAACAAGAGAAAATCATGATAGGAAATTCAGTCCACACTCAAAGACTCCTCTTAATTATTAGCAGTTCAGTATCGTAATATGCAAGGAAGATACGCTAACTCAAAATTCATAGATAGCTACAAGGAATGTAGCTAACAAAAACTTCCAGCATTGCTGCCACCTTTGCTGATGACATGGGCATGAGCTACAGTTGTCATGTACCGAGGTACTTTTCTATACGGTATCAAACCAACAAGCAAAATCTCTAGAAATGTAGCATCTTCTCGCTTCCATAAAATGAACAGAAATTACAGTGCAAGTACCTCCTCCACTGTACCGCACATCGTAAGAATTAACTACAGTAATATCATCATGGCTCATTTGTATTAGAATTCAGATAGGTACTGCGTCATTCTTCCTGCAGTGCTTATAATTACAGGTGTGCACTCACAAGTTGATAATGGGAGCTTCAGTACAGGTCTCAGCAAAACTCAGTAGCAGAATGAATGCAATAATAAGTGACTGGTACGTACCTACACTTTATTGATAGCTATATAGGTAGCTACTGGAAGTTTAACCACAAAAAATGCAAACAATTAGATGGAAGATGCAGCTACGCATCAAACAATAACCAAAAACTGAGTTTAACAGCCACAAGTCTACACTTTCAACCCAAGATGATTTCCAAACACAGACAACAGTGAGTAGAGATTTTGCTTGTTGGCAAGATGGATGACATTAGGTATACACATCAAGACAGAGAAGAAGGAGACAAGTCATGAAACACATTTGGTAAGAACCCGAGGCGGGCTTGGGACACGCCTTGCGATGGTCTGGTACCACCACCCCAGCAGCAAGACGTCCAGGGCACGATCTGCTCCGGCGACAGCAGCGCTTGCTTGCTGCGGCCAAACAATCAAAAAAGAAAACAGGCGTGACATAGAAAACACGGTGCACACTGGATAATCAAGGTAGACCTGCAGCCAACTCACTGTAGCAACTATAAGGGCAGACGACGGATGGTAAACGAAGCAAACATAGCGGCGTCTTCAGGGCTAGAAATAACTAGCCACGTGCACCTGCTATTCAACTGCTGTAGGTCAAGTGCCACCTTTTGTGAATGAAAAATAAGCAAAACATGACCATTGCAGTCACTGTTAGTTAACTGTTGGGCCTAAGGTAGTTGCTATATCAGCAGCGGATGGTAGCAATTATATCAGCGCATAGGTAGTAATAGCTACTGTAGGTATATCAGTAGTTGATCATTTGAGCAACGTCACCCTAAATTCAAATCAATTGACAACTTGCTATGGCATTTCTAATAAATTTCATGCAGAGGAAATGAGAGTTTTGCAGCTGAACTACAATAAGTAGAATGTGCACCAATATTCACAGCGTGAACTCAAAATAGGCAATTAGCTCATCACCTCCTAAACTAACACGATATCCCATTGTGTGCATGAAGTAGGTAGGTAGGTATGTAAGATGCAGAAACTAGCACGTCATTTCTTTTAGTGCAGAATTAGCCTATTATTATAGCATTATTAATGGCCAACCTCTTGGTGACCTTTCCTGGTAAGGCCAAAAATTTTTCAGCAATGTAGCAATGGCATACCATACTCTCAATCATACATAGAGCTTATTATCAAAACATTATATGATTAATATGTAGCTATACATCAAACCATAAATTCAGCTGAGCTACAGCGTACTAAAGGTACACAATAGGTAGTATTTAGCTAAGCAATAGAAGACATAGCTAACAAAAAATGAAGACTTGTGAGCAAGTGCAATCTCCAGGCTCTGCAGATCAGTACCTGCATCAGTTTGTGCTTGGTTTCACCAGGCCATATCCTGCACAGACAGTAGAACAAAAACAACCGCGGTCAGACAGTTCACGCATCTCGGCTAACACGCCAACACAGCTGATGAGAGAGTTTTAACAGTAGCTAACTTTTCGTCACGATCAATCAATTTCCACCTATTGTACTTCACAAGTAGACATCAATATAATATCATCATTTGTATGGCAAGGACTAACGAGATTTGGGCAAAAATACAAACGCAGCCAGATTGATTTAGATTAAGCATGAGCAGAGGTGGCAGGTTCGCGACGTACGTACGTATCAATGTGAGGGATGACTCATAAGATACCTCCACATTCAAACCTGCGGACACACATAAGAAAGAGAACAAGAAGGCGACCATTAGTTCAGAAACGTGCACGCAGTGTGGTGGGACGATAGTACTTGCATATCCACTCTACATACAGTAGGTAGCTAATAACCGACCAAACTCTATGAACTGCCCATAGCTTATAAAACTGTAACAGGTTGCTTGTCTTCTGATACACAAGACACTGCAGAGGTAAAATAATTCATACGGCTAAGGTAAGTTCTGTTGACCCAAGATAAACTGGCAACTGAAGTAATGCTAAGCTTCCCTACAACCCACACGTGGAGTTACCTACAATCAATGATGCAAAATTTTATATAGCTATTCAGTATGTGTTGGCTACATCTGAAATGATGAAAACTTGGTTTTGACTACAGACAAACAAAAAACAGCAACAATCTATCCTGGGCTAACTACAGCTAACAGTTAGCCACAGGTATAACAAGCAACAGCTCACTGGAGACTGTACCTATGTATCGAAACTATGATGAAATCAACATTCCATGGTAAAAAAAATGTAGAGGAAAGGGATTTGTTTCATCATACACAGGGAACTACTGTCTACTTGAAGAGCTATGAGGTGAAACTCGAGACACTGCCATCCAACTTGAAAGAAGGGCTACCATAGAATTCCCTAGTAATGCAACGGGTATGCCAATTCCAATCAAAATAATAATATTAATCTTCTGCAATAAACCAATGAAATAAATATATAATGCATGGGCATATTGCTAATAAAAAATGTAGGTAGCTACTCAGTGTGATGTTGATGATTTGAACATGAAAACTTCATTAAAGTTTACAACAGAGTATTTGTAAGACTAATCCAGTTTTGTGAACACCACGGTAGCAAAGTTGGATGGTTCAAGGTCAGACTCTGATGCTTGGAACCAACCCTGAGTCCAACTCAGACTTCTTGCTCTTGAAACTGTTCGACCAACTCCAAAACCTTGGTGGACACCATGGGAAGAAATACACAAACCCATTTACACATAGCTATATGAACTAACAAGAAAGTATCAAAACTGATAAAGTTTTTCCCATGTCAGCTTAACTAAGATTTGTAGAATTAATACACTATTAAGTAGGTAAAAAATATGCACTGCATAAGCAAACAAAAATCATGTTACAAGTAAAAATATCAAGAAACACTCACCAAACTGTTCCACTTTAATCTTTTTGGGTGAGCTCTCCATGCTGTCACCAGACAATGGTGGAGCCTGAAAGCAATGGATCATGAAAACTAACAAGTGGTAATACCAACACAGCAACACCTACCTACAAGCAATAGGCTACATCAACTGTGAATTTTGAACACTGCTACTAAATAGAGACAATTGTGAGTTATTTTTTGTCAGACTTTTCTGTCACATTCTAAGTAAATATAAATTTGAATAGATCAGGGGTTGGAAACCAACAGCCCTGCATATGGGCGTGCCACCTTATGTTTTGTGTGTTAAATTTACAAAAAGTATTTAGCTACTTTGTGGGATTTTGCTTGTCATGTGGCTCATGGCCTGCTTCTGGACATCTCATCCGGCCCGAAGTCAGAAAAGGTTGCCAACCTCTGGCATAAACCCTACTTAGAACCAACATAGTTACAGAATGTGTCTCAATTAGGCTACATACTCAAGATTTTGATGAGGTGTAGCTATAGGGTAAGGGGCCCAAAGGAGACACTTTTTGGCAAATTCTATATTTCCACACCTAGCTATAACTTTGTTAGTAATGTGTGCTGCTAGTTTTCACACAGGAAGGAAGTTTTTTAATGCCAAGTGGACAACTACTAGCATGGTGGATGGGTACAAAAAATAAAAAATCAAAAATTTATATAAATACAATTTTCATTATTTATTCATCTAATGATCTAATGCATAATTATTTTACAATTTTATTTGTATGTGAAGAATGTTAGATATTTGTAGGTGGGAATGTACTATAAATGAAACATGCCAGGGCATTTCCTTTGGAAATATTGCATTTTGTAACAAGAAAAATTGCCTCTATTGAAAAATCTACATTTTCAGACTAAAAAAGAATAGAACTGCCTCAGTTTTATGCTTTTTTTAGTCTGAAAATGTAGATTTTTCAATAGAGTCATTTTTTTTGTTACAAAATGCAGTATTTCCAAAGGAAATGCCCTTGGCATGTTTCATTTATAGTACATTCCC
>LQNS02277997.1:11293610-11314339 GCA_001587735.2 Parhyale hawaiensis | reverse complement strand
GTATAGTTGAATGACCCGAGCAGCTTTTGCTCCCGCGTGTTTGCTGTGACCGGCCACCATGTGGTGGCCAAACATGTATTATTTAGAACTGACCAGCCATCTATGATGGTAAAACATGTAATACGTAGAGCTATGCAGGTATATCGATCCAAAGATGTGATGTCGCGGGTATGCCCATACCCTTTTGCGCATCACCCTGCTAATGGAATTGGAATAGAGAGTAATCTAAACGCAGGGGCGTCGGAACGAACTGAGGGCGGCAGGGGCAGGATTGGGTCAGAGGGGCACTTTTGGAGTAAGAAATTCCTAGCTACTTTTTTAATGCTGTGCCAAAACAGCGCAATGCATTTATTAATTGAAATTTATGTTTTCATTGCATTTTGAAATTAACATATGCTAAAGTTTTAATAGTTTAGGTTTCTAAAACATAAATTTTGTTGCTTAGCTGGTTCTTGATGTTATGCCATACATTCTCCATTGCTCTAAGTCTGGTGAGAAGACAGGCTAATCCAAACATGCAAAGTGATGGCTTTCGAGGAATCTCGTGACAGCGTGACAGTGGCCGCTGTGTTGACTAGAGTCTTGTTCAGTAATAAGCTAGAATTCACTGGCAAATTATCAACATAATGGAGAACAAAATATTTAGTCGCTATGACCGAACAAGCTAAATCGCCCGTTTGAACGAACCAGAGGCCCAGGATCATAAGCACTCACTGTTCACTGAAACAGTTCACCTAGTTTGAAATCACTGGCTAGCCTATTGTACTTGCTTTCATCGTTAAATGCCACTCTATGCCAATCAGACGCGTCACGAATCTCGAGCCCTTTAACGAACTTCAGACGACATTTTGGATTCTTCTTCACCGCCGGTTTGCATCTTGCAACGCAGCCTGTCAACCGAAATTCTTCAAATTTATTCTTGATTGTAACAGAACACTATCCCACAAGGTCACAATGTTTTTGAATCTTAGGAGTAGTTTTAATTTGTTTCTAATAGTTCGGATTTTCAAGACGCGATCTCTACTGTAGAAGGGTCCCCTTCAACGGCTAGATTTTAGGCTATATATCGAACACTGCAAGTTTGAAACTGTCTTTGCACAGTCAATCAAACAGTTTTCTCAACAGATTTGAGTCTTCTCTTTACTTTTTATTGGTTGGATAATCCAGTATTATCGTGTCGTGTAAGTTTCTAGATATCACTGAAAGAAAGACGTGGCAGTTCAAAAAATAAGGACTAAGTTTTATGAAAAATAAAGTTAACTTCTATGGAGCAACTGTTAGCATGAGTAAAGATGTCTTGTTACTTGGAACGCAGCGGAATAGACTGCATTTTTGTTTAATTCTAAAGCGTGTAGTATTTTGTTGCCTTGTACGTTTTGTTGTATCACATTTTAAAGAAATATCAGCTGACGAATAATCGAAATTATAAAATTATGTTCAAAACTTGGAAATCAGCACGACGATGAATTGATTGCTATATAGCTTTACATGGTCAGTAACCTAAAATCTAGCGTAATTTAAATTTATAGAAACTATTGTCATGCGGAGTTTCTCTCTGGCGCTACTATCCATTTGTATGAAGACAATCACATTCGCCCATCTCCCAAGTATTGTTTTGATTTGTCAGTAGCAGAGATGAAGCTGATGAACTCATATGCCACTGCGTAGATGTTGACGCCATCCATTCTGCTCTTGTATACCGTGGCAAACTTAGCATTTTTGAGTTGGCGTAGAGTAGGGTGGAGCGAAAAAGGGGGGTTTTGCAATTTTTTTTTTAAATGTGACTTCCAATTCGCGCCAATTCCAGTGGCGTTCGTTCAGGTTGCCTAACCAAGTCTTACCCAAGAGCCCAAATTTGACACACCCGAAATGGAAAAAATAGGTGGTTAGGAAAACCAGACCTACCCTCACCTAACCTACACGAAGTTATGCAGGGTTCTTTTCCAACTTACCCGAAATTAGTTCGGGTTTTCCGACAATACGGCCTAAAGTGTGGGGTCGTTGGGTACGTGTCATTTTTGGGTTAGCATGACCGTTACTCTTGTCTCAGTGTTGCGCCAGTTCAGTCGTCCATTACCTAAACCCTTTACTGTATGTATAACATTTCATGGCTTTTCTCGAAAGCTATAGTGCGCCGATGTTGATGATTGTGGTATAAAATAAATTGATTGTAATCTTAAGTCGCTCCTCCACGCACTATATATGAGCTGAATCACAGTCGCTTTTATAAGCCTGTCAGGGTTGGAATGGGGTCAAAACGTTTGCCTACGAACAATTTATTATCGGCTAATTTGGGACATTTTTGTATCTACAGTAAACACTGCCTCCTATCCCTCTCGAACGGAGAGTAGAATTTATTTCCCCAAGATTTACCCATTATCCTGCTAAAGCTATAAAATACTTGTGCCCTAGACTCACAATTATGTGGGAGCCACACATGCACTGGTTTCTGCTGCAGATATAGGCCAACTGGCTCCAAAAGAGAAAGAACAGCTACTGCTGACCACGGGTCGCTAATAGCTATGGGGCCGAAACGGAAGGTTCAATGACCCGAGCCTCCCAACCCTCCCATTCTTGGTCAGATAGGAACCATCACGCAGCTCCGCATACCAAGCAATTGCCAACTCAGGACGCCGGATACCACAAAGACGGCTCGGCTGGGTTGTCGTTCGATCCCGGCCCCTCTAGCACAGAAGTCAGGCACGCATGGCGTGCTGGTGTCGCGGGAAATAGTAGGACTTCGGTACATTGGAGAGGCTTCATTTTGCAATTGGGTGGCTTAATTAGAGCTTGCACGCGCATGCCAGCAATATCGGCCGTAGCGAAAACATGCCGGAATTTCAAAACGCTACTTCAAAAAAAAAAAAAAACGCTTGTATTTTGTGCTAACATATTTCCCTTTATTATTATATTAAAAATCAGAATTTTTGAACATTCACTTTGATCCATTTCTACACAGAGGCTGTGTTGTGAAGAATGTGCAGCAAGATGTGGAAACCTTTATTTTTAGGCACATAAATCGCTAAAATCCCCCAGCAAATTTTCAGCCACGATAGAATAAAGGGCAAACTTCTTCGAGAAATAAATGTGACTCATCGCTCGAAAGGGCTAAAATAAAGTGTTTTACAATTTTTGTTTTTACTTAACTTGCCTGTTCAGGCGTAAATAGTTCAGGAAACAAATATTTTTAACCGAAGTAGGGTTAAATATATTCCACACGATATGTAGACTACCGACTGAAATTTGCAAATCAGGCTGATTGTAAATACATTAAACTTTGATAAAATATTTTTCAGGTGACAGAACGACTTCAAACAGAAAGTAAGCGGTTCTCGGTGACGCAAGAAACGCGTTTATTAGCAAGAGACACGAATTCGTAGTTATATACTAACTGAGCACGACGATAATTGCAGCTTGAGACCGCAGAATGACATAGAAGTGGCTAAAATAGGTTTTGCACTTTACCGTTGGCCAGTGCTTACGCACGCGTGTTTCTTTCCAATAGAAACATTCCTTGCGTCTCCAAGAACAGTTTATTTTTTGCTTCAACTCAATACGATGAATGTATCAAATTTTATTCAGGATAAATCATATGAATGTAACTACATATATAAATATACATATATAATGAACAGTACTATGTCGTAGCTGGCTGGTAGTTCAACACTTTCAAGCATCATCGGTTACAACATTTGCCCCGCCCCCCCCTAAGATTTCCAGCTGGATCCGCCCATGTGCAGGGCCTCTGGTTCGTGTGAACGGCCGATTCAGTTAGCCTGGACATGTGTTTGAAATTTGTCCCCATTATGATAATTAGTCAGTGAATTCCATCTCTATGCAGGACAATTGGAATTAGGAATTCTCCACTTTTCCAAAACACTATCGGGAGATTCCTACAGAGCCAGTACGTTGCATATTTAGAGTGGCCAGTCCAATTGCCAGACTTGGATCCAATAGAGAATGCATGATAGCATATCGCTAACCAGATTTGCAAAGAAAATGTTCTTAATCTGGATAGCAATAACAGAAAAGTGGTACGCCCTTTCACCGGAGTTCTGTAGGAAACTAATCTGGGATATGCCAGAGGATTCCGTGCTGTCAAATCACAGAAGGGTTATGCTACTAATTATTACCAGCTGTACATGGTTTCATTTCAAGAACTTTTTTTCCAATTATGCAGACTTTACATTCTCTGATATGATATATTTTTTTACTAACGAAAAGACATTGTTAGTTTATTTGGTGTTTCATAAAATGGTAGAGTAATTAAATGAGGAAATGGGGATTAATCGTTTGTTATCTAGTTTATGACGGTTACAAACCAAAAAATCAGTGTAATTTAAAATCGGATGAAAATATTGCCGTTGTAGTTAGCAGATTAAATGTGTTTTTCACCTCCATAAAAGAGCACATGCTGCCCCCCCCTATTGCCCCCCCCCCCCACCAGCAAGGCTGGGCGGGCAATTGCCCCCCTCTGCTAACCCCGAAGCGCTCCTGTATGATGAAAGATAAAAGATAACTGGAGACAAGCGTCATGGGAGACTGCGTTGGAAGAAGTGCTGGGTCGCGAGTTGGTCGACGCTCATGTGACCAGCACAAACTTTACGTTTGTAATTTCCAAGCTTGTTACTTAGTAGTTCCAAATCACTAGCTGTGATATATTTAATAGCATAATGCCAAAGTTTCCGCTTTAGCCGGATTAATTTGACGACTGATAATATAAACCGTTTATCTACAGAAGAAAAAATAGTGGAATAAATTCGGTAAAAGTTTATATAAAGAAGTAGTTCCCTAATGATACTACAGGTATGTCGATGTTGCGTTCAGCGCACGCTTTTTTGTAGACAGTTGATATTATTTGGGTTCTGCACCTTTCCATCTCTTGAAAACAGAGATTGACTGCATCTTTTACTCCAGAAAAAAGGCACATGCTACCCCCCCCTCCTTTTGCCCCCCTACTGAAAGGGCATAAGGGGCCGTTGCTCCTGTTGCGGCTCCCCCCGTTCCGGCGCCCTTGTCTAAACGCAATACGATGTAAATAAATAACATTGAATAAAAGCTGGAGAATATGCACTGAAAATGTTAACCGCTATCTATGGCAGTAGCCTCGGCAGTAGCTCTTTGCTTCCTGCTGGTGGCGGTTTGTTTACAGAATTTTGCGCGTTTGACCAGTGAATCGAGCGCAAAAGTGCTGCATGCTCCATCACAGAATTTTGCGCAAAAGCGAGAGTGGGCAGGTTTTTAAACGTCGATTTCGCGTGCAAATCTCGGGCACTCGTTTCTAATAGCGTGTGGCATCGGAATAAGATGTATCTTAGTCATGGTGTTTAGTCCGTAGATGAACGGAGCTCGTTTCAGATGAACGGAGCTCGACGTCTGTTCACCATCGGGCCATTCTCACGAGTGAATAGGGAGGTGTTTTTTTGCGCAAATTATTTTGCGCGTTAGCGAGAGTTTCCTCAGCTTTGCGCTAGCGTGTGTCACACCCTTAACTATAAATAACAAGTCCAATTAATTTCCGATGCAGGGGACATTACATCTTCATTTGCTGCATCATTAGATCGTGTCCTATTTTTAGATCCATCAACCACCTAAATTTAGCACAGTTGCAAGCATCAAGTAACTTCACTAACTTGCAACCACTCCATTACGTGTCGACTATGGGTGGGCCTGTACTCTCATGTACCACATCCTTTTAAGCCGTGCGCAGACGAGCGATAACTTCGCTGATTTCGGTGGGACATTATTGTTGATAGCGCCAGCTTGCCGCCACATGTTAATGCTCACGCAGCATTGAAAGGAACAATGTTTAGGGGTAAAATAATTACAGGTTGCATTGTCCAGGCAGTTTCGGACAATTCCAGCCTCGCAGGCTCAATTTCTTTGCTCTTGAGACTGTTCTACAGCGACGCGTGAAGGCCTGCAGAGCTGCACCTGCCCGGTTTCTGCTGAATAAACCGGTTCACCTCATAAGCCGGTTCAATCGTTGTCATAGCAACCCTCCTAGCTGCTCGCTGGGGTCCATTGTTTCCATAAAGCCTACTCGCCATGAGAAACTTCGTTTCCTATCTCACCCAATTGTTCTCACAAGAGATTTACTCAGTGTAACGGCTTTGGCTGAAAAAAAAATAATAATAAAAACAAAGTAACGAACAATCGGTGTATTTTAAAGCGATTTCCGTAATTTTTTTCCGTAAGTCGCCAAATCACTTTCTCTCTCTGTCTCTTACAAATTCTAGCCAACAGTTTTTAGGCTCATGGAGAGTAACTAAAGCAGGAATCGCAAAATGACCAGTAGCCATCATCATTGAAATAAGAAATGACGAACGTAAGAAGAAATAAACTATAGACTTTGTAAGATAACATGACGCATATTTATTCTTAAATTTATCAATCTATTAAAATACAAATTTGAAATTACCGTGAAAAAACCACCGATTCCGACGCGTTAGCGCGCTTCATGTTATCACTTATTGCAACATTTTCATCATCTTTCATCGTCAACATTGGAAAGTTAATGAATGATTGCAAACGTGTCATTTTCGTTGCTGAACAATAATTACTTCGACATTCTTCTGTTTGGTAGTTAATTAATTGAAGCATTATCAGGGACCTGTGTCCCGTTCAGAAAGTGTCAAGAAACTACATACATCCTCTATTGATACCCGTTACTAGATATAATATACTGTATATATATATATATATATATATATGTCAAAATACCACATCTATGACTTCTACGGAGTACCAGCTTACAACTAACCGATATTGTTACCAAGACCATAGCAATAAGACATTCTTTTTCTGTCATCTGCAACTGCATAACGAGCAGTTGAAATTTCATGTCACTGAGGGACCCCTGTGACATGACCGACAGGCCGCACCGACGCCATTGAGAGACCCCAGTAACGTCACCGATGGACTCCAGAGACAACGCCATGGTAGAAGAAAAGCAGGTACTTGCACTTCTAAGGGAACAGCACCAACCAAAAGGGGCGCTCTTTTTTGCTCCGCTCGTGACGTCACCCAGGTTCATGACTACGGCAGTGAGACGCTAAGCTGCCATTGCCAGACGTACAACGTAGGATGAAAATATTCTCGGCCGTGTGCTTGTGAGGAGTGTATTAAGAACTCATTGCCACTTGCTACAATCCATGATTGGATATTGGATAAAGGAAATCAAAAGAAATCAAGGTCCTCCCGATCTCTGTAATTATTATTGAAATTTCTAAAGTAAGACTTACGGACTCATGTTGGCGCCATTGCGGTTCCCTGTTCACTGATGTCGCACAACTGACACAGCTATCACGTGACCCAATAAAGGGCCCTTCAAGCCTCGCTATTGGTTCGTGATGACGTAAATGCTCGTGACTTCACTGAGGTAAATTACTGCAATAAAGACCGGTGTGAAAGTACCTCCTTTTAATTTCCCGTGGACGGCACGGACTGACAGCAGTCACGTTACCGAGAAACCCCAGTGACCCCACCCATAGACTCCAGTGACGTCACCGAGATACCCCAGTGACTTCATAATTGGACAAAGGGCAGCAGTGTTTATACACAAATCAACCGGAAGTGGCGTTATTTATGAGCCTGATCAATAATATAAAATTTGGTTATTTTACACTCGTAGACGTATTTGTGAACCGATCGTATTCTTAATAAAAGTTATTTGATTTGACAACATGTGAAAAGAAAGAAATTAGCGTTTGAATGAAAAGAATAATTGTGCAAATGGTAACGGTAATAAAATTGGTCGAGAAGCGGCGTCCTTTACTACTAAACCTTAGAAAATGCCACACAAACGTGCGAAAAAATATCATTAAATGGAACTTTGCACGCCACGAGAATGTGTGAAAAACGAAGTTGGCGCGCGGATGATAGAAATCGATTCGCACTCGTGAAAATGGCAACAGTAGCAAATATCGTCTTGAAGTGGAGCTATTTATAAGATTCTGGGAAATGTTAAGAAAGTACGAAAAGTAATAAATAAATGGAGCTTTGGAAACCACGAGAATTAAAACTGATACTTGCACGACAAGAATGGAGTTATGTAAACGTGCAAATGGCAGCGGTTACAGGCACTCTTGAGGAAGTGGCGTTATTTGCACGACTTACGTCACAGAGGGACCCCAGTGACGTTCTCAAATGACCCCAGTGACGTTCTCAAATGACCCCAGTGACGTTCTCAAATGACCCCAGTGACGTCTCCGAGAGACTCCAATGACGTCACCGAGGACTCCAATGACGTTACTGAGAGACTCCAGAGACGTTCTCGAATATGCCTCCAGTAACGTCCCCAAGCGATCCCAGTGATATCATAGACGGACTCCAGCGACGTCATGGACGGTCCCCAGTGACATATTCAACGAGGAACTCCTGTGATATCACAGAGGAACCCGAGTGACATCACAAGGAAGAGATCGTTCTCTAGGAGAATGCTAGTCCTCCTAGATATTGAAACCTCACGATAACTACTGAGACGGCCAATAATTTTCTTATGGATTTTTGCCATGCTACCACTACAGCAGATGTATAAGAAAAAGAGACTATTCTACACGCGCACGTCAGCGTGGGCCTCGATGCAACCAAATTTACTGCGGGGGGCCGAGCTGAATATGTATATTTTTTTCCTTGCCAAGAGAAGTGGTACGCTCAGAAATTTTAATAACTGCAGTTTCCCGGTTTGGTGCAGGAGACCGTGCACGCGACTTTTTTGCCTGTGGAAGTAGCACTTTTGGATTTAAAAGTCGTCTCTCTGATAAAATATTTTACTAGATGATCCTCCTCCCGTCGGTTTACCAGCTCTCCGTCCTTTTTATTTGGCTGGGCGAGCGTGAGTCGGAGCTTTAACGTCTCCAATGATCCGCCGTGAGAAAACTTGGACAATAATCGTAAGTTGGCAACCTCCTCCGCTTCCGCGATTGCCACGGTTGATAGAATCCAGAAGCTTTCCGATGAGATCGATAGCGTCGCTCTGATGTCGAAAATCTTGCGAAAGTCGCTTCATTTATTTTGTTTGATGTCACGCTGGAAGTCTTCCAGAAATTCCTTCTTACATTTTCCATGTTGCAATTTTTACAAATGCCTTTTTTCGTATTTCGCTTTAGGTTATATTGGAAATCTTTGTAGAAGGCTTATATCTTCTTCAGCGTGATTTTACGAGCATATTAGATATCTGAAGACACTTTCATCATTCATTGTGATGTTTGATATTAGTTTTCAATTTTTGTTATGTCTGTTTCCACAACTTATTTTATGCTGAAATTTAAATGGAGAGATGATTGACACACCACAACACATGTCTAAACTTAAAAAAAAAAAAACAAGAGAGATTTTGCTGGTTATTTTCAGCAGCTAGTTAGTGCAATAATCAGCAGTTACCCAACCTCTTGCTATACCGACAGTATGTATTCACTTGGTTCTCATTATATCCAAGGGTTGCATACGCTCCTATGAGGTGAATTCCCATATATCGCATCTGTATTGAGTATATATACTTATAAAGGGGTTTCGGTCCGTGATTTAATTTTTCATTCCCCTAAATGTTTAATCTAAAACTTCTTATAACAATACTACATTACTACTACTGTATTAAGCAGACCTAGAACGCAATAGAACTGGAGCATTATAACATTTTATATGAAAAACCATAGAGGAAAAAAAAATTCTGTGCAATCTGTGTTGCAACATTGTCGACCTTGCGCAACTTTCATTTCCCCTCTGAACTCACGAATCGCATGAAAACAAATTCTTTTTGCATAAAGAGAATCAGCTGTCATCCTTATCCATTTGCATATAACGGGAGCCTGATGTACTCATTTATCTTAATAGAAAAAAAATTAAAATCTGTAGAAGGTGTCTAAGATCATGCGTATGGTACAGTTTCAGTGACAATAATTGCTTCTCTGAGAACGCTGATTAGCAATGGTCCATAAAACATTTTTACGAAACGTACCTCATTTCAATCGTACGTACAATATTTCAGCGAACGGCAATCCACTGAGATATCTTAACGTGCCAGTCTCGTATGCACGCAGTGTCTGCGACAAGTCAAGTTACCATGACAACCACCGCGACCTCGAATAAGGATCGCTGTCCAAACGCTCTATTTTAGAAGTAAAGGCAGACCTTTCTACCCACCATCGCTCCTATGTAATCATATATTAACGTTGAAACTGCATCGTAGGTAACATTGTGCAGATATGACTTCTAACTTAGCAAGTGCGTGGTCCGCAATGACGTCTCAAGAAGAAACGTCGGTCGGGCTGGAACGTCACGATATTTCTATTAGCTGATGTCAGGTCCTCCCGTTATTATTGCACCCTGGTCTATATCATAAAATGCAAGGGCGAAATCTCTGCTAGTAAAATATCGGCGAAGTCCACCGGTGATATAGTGACTGGCATACACGGGCTTCGTTAGGCCTCCTGCGTACGAGTCGAAATAAGGAAGCGCTTCACAGTGTACAATCTCGAATTGAAACTCAATAGAAATTCACAGAGAGATTCGAAACTGAGCAAGTGGCCCTCGCTTTAGCGGAATAGTGGCCTCGGCTCGGAGTTGAAACAGTTTTTGAATACAATAATATTAGATGAGCCGAAACTACATACACAGCAGCGTAATAGGTAGGATAGGGAGAAACGTTCCCATGTTTAGACTCCCGTATGCAGCAAACTTGAGATTAGACGCACTTCGTAATGATTAAGAGACAGGTGCTATATATGGGGTAGGTCAGGTGAAATTGAGGAGCTGGATTAATTCGAATTAAAGAATTAAAGCAAGTTACAGTATCGTAGGTTAGGATTGCGCTTCATTTTAGAAAGTGAGAATATTAGCCAATGGTATTTCCAGGGGTCCAGCTTGTATGACCTTATTTTCATATAATTTTTTACTGAAAATCGTGATACTAGCCTTTGAATTATTAACAACAGCAAGCTTGGCTCTGTTCTGAGTATACCTGTCTTTGTATTTTTTTTAAATTTTCTTTATTTTTATGTGTGTACTTTTAGCGTCCTCCCATGCTTTGTAGTGATACTATAGTGGCCCGAGCTGTCATTACAATTGACGGTAGAAAATTAACGCTTTAGGAAAACCACAGCTGTCTCCAGTGCTTGTTACTGCATAGAAAGCTTCTTAAATGAAAATTTGGCATTCTACCTAAAATTTTTGTATATGTTATGAGGCGTAGTTAAGTGACGTCTCCCGTAGCACCATTGAACACTCAATATGTCCAAACACGGTCATGCAGGCGAGCTCAGGTCGATGAGCTGGAGTGCTCAAATGCGACCCCCGTATCCAAGATACCGTCTTCGGCACGTGAATTTTTCCTATCTTATTCCCATAGAGCGTGACGGAAAGACGGACCAACCAAGAAAGAGAGCGAGCAAGATCGGAGTGACCAACAACTGTATATTCTTAATAAAACAAGTGACCCTAGCCGTCATTATAAATGACGGCAGATAATTAGTACCGTACTTCAGAAAAAAACCTTGTCTCCTGAGCTTATTATTCCTCAGAGGGCTTCTCAAATCGAAATTCTGCATTCTGCCTGAAAAAAATGGATACGCTGTTTATTATATGGCGCAGCCAAGTGTCACTTCCGGTAGCACCTTTGAAGTTTGAACATGTCGGAACACGGTCATGCAGGCGAGCTCAGGTCACTCTGCTGCAGTTCCCTGGTGCCACCCCCGTATCATAAATTCTGTCTTCAGTTTTCAAATTTCCGCTTATCTCGTCTGTTAAAGCATGACAGAAAATGGATAGATAAACAAACGCACAGATAAATACACATCGGTCTTTATTATATTGTAGATCTTTTTGGTACGTCTGTATAGTAATACCAACGTGTATCTTACAAACAACCCCAAATCTAGTGACTTATAGGTACGGCAAGAAGGATGGTAATGCTCTAGAAACTGGAACTGACTAATTTCGTCTCTTTTGGTATGTTCTATTTAAAGGCGAATTTGACGAGTGCACTGTAAATCTTCTTCATTGAACCATGACAGTAAGCATGAATAACGGATATCTGCAGTAAGAAATTTCCGTCGTTTTTGACGACTGGTTATGCTAGTAATAATAATAATAATAACAACAACAACATGTATAACGAACCATTACTTCGCAGCAGTGAAAACATCGACGAAATTTCTGTGTTACTTAAATTCAGAACTTTGATTTGTTGGTCGTGTGACGAAAAAGAGTAGTAAGGACGGCCAATTATGAGGTCTCACATACTTCTCTTGACGATTTGCAGGTCTAGTGCGCCTGTACGTTAAAGTCCGCGCCGGTAAAGGTGGGAATCGAACTCTCAGTCGCCGTACTCACTCATAGAGTCATCATGCAAGCAACCCTCATCTCCAGCTTTCTCTACATAATTCCCTCCACCAAAGAGGTTATGCTTTTCCCCATGTATGTTATTCTATCTGTTAGCAAAATAACACCAAAAGGTATGAACAGATCTTTATAAAATTTACAGAGACTGTTGGAGAATTTTACGAGGAATAGGTGATCAAGTCAATTTTGGTCATGATTCGGACAAATTCGTGAACCCTGGACTTGACAATTTTGAAATTTTCGTTTGTATGAGTTGCTTGCTGGACATCTTAGATCTCATGTGTAGCTCTAGTTCAGTGATTCCTTAACTTCAGTTTTCTGAGTAGGTACCTCGAGAGAAAACGACTTGATATATACATACCCATTGCTAATGAAATGGTATCAGCTTACTATATTGTGCTCTATTAGCTGAATGACAGTATATATCAGTATCGTAGATGCTCAGAGCAGTAAGCGTATATAATTTAATAATAGAATAGAGACCATACAACATACGCCTAACTACAATACCTGCTAGTCACATTCAGTAGATATTTACACATAAACTTCACTGTATATATTTTCACCGGTCTTAGATGACTCCTCACATTGAATTATAATGCAACTCCTAAGGGGAACGCTGTTCTAGTTTGAAGTGGCTATAGTTGAATGTCTGATGGCAGTAATATTTTTTTCGTTTTGGTCTTGCTAACTGGCTGAACTTTTTGAGTGAAGTGCATACATTCATTCGTACAGGTGCATTTTGATACATTAATTAAATTCATAATTTTATGAACAAAATGTGAAGAAATTCCTCATGAAGAAACAAGCTTCAAACTGATTCTTAGGGCGGGTTCACACGAAAGTCACTTGTTTCTCGTACACCAAACTCAGCGTTTGAATGCGTTTCTGTGCCACTTTAAGCTCAGAAAGGATGCTAACTAATGCGACTGATAGCATTTTACTATATTTTTCGTAGCCACAAAAATGTGTCTACACGAACGTTACAAACTAGAGATGCACTCTGAGAGCACATACCTCCGCCAAGAAAGGCAATAAAAAAATCAAATTGATCTTGAAACCAGAATTTTCTTTTTACTGTAACCAAAACTTGGTCATGTGTGCCTCATGACATTGATAATTAAAATTATTTTTTTGTATTAGGTATAACAGAAATCGTTCCATTGTTGAAACATTTATAACAGTTCCTGCAATTTTCTTGGAGGTCCGTCATTAACTTTTTGAGTTAAGTTTTGGAAAAACAATATGACCACTATAAGGTCAAAAACTCAAACGAACGAACAGATCTCAGATAAAATTGAGCATTTGTGCTTCATAACATTTCTAGCAATTCCTCCAAACTTCATGAAAATCCGTTTTTACCTGTTAGAGTTTTGTTACAAAAAAGAAACAGACAACCAAACAAACGTTGGGACAAATCTTTACCAAAAGTCAATTATCTGTTCCTCGCAACTTACCTAACATACTCTGAAAATTTCATGAAAATCCTTCCAAAACGTTTTGAGTTATATTGGTGACAGACAAATAAAGAGACTGACCAATTCCGGCAAAAACATAGCTTCCTTTGCGGAGGTAACCATCCGGCTGCTGCTCAGTACGTGCGGAGGCCAAACGACTGTCATGTGAACTCTTCCCTGAAGCGACTGTAACTGCTAGTGCAACTAACAGTTTACACGTAAACAATACCAATAAACTGGCAGAATAGGCCAACTGTAGCACAAGTAAGCAATAAAAATCAACAGGAATTAGCTAGAGCTGTAAAAGGAGCGGGATCATCTTGGGACTGATATGGTGAAGGTGAGCGGCAGGCGAGGAAGTCTCAGGGGCTCCTTGGCTTTAATTGGATCTCAGAGCTGAAGAGGCTCCCAACTTGGCCAAGTGGCCTCTATGGAATAACACCAAGTTCGGAGGAAGCTCTTAAACTGTTAGTGGCTCCCGAAGAGAAAATGAAAGTGGGAATATTGGTGTGCACCCGACACCATGCTGGCAATGGGGGCGTTTTAGAGGAAGTGCGCATTGTGGCGATGCCATGTTAGATAAGACTTTCTGTTGATGGCGTCACTGATGGCTGGAATTGGCTGCGTATTGGAGGATGGGAACATTGTGACATGGCTGTTGGCTGAAATTGGCTGCGTATTGGAGGATGGAAACATTGTGACATGGCTGTTGGCTGAAATTGGCTGCGTATTGGAGGATGGAAACATTGTGACATGGCTGTTGGCTGAAATTGGCTGCGTATTGGAGGATGGGAATATTGTGACATGGCTGTTGGCTGAAATTGGCTGCGTATTGGAGGATGGAAACATTGTGACATGGCTGTTGGCTGGAATTGGCTGCGTATTGGAGGATGGAAACATTGTGACATGGCTGTTGGCTGAAATTGGCTGCGTATTGAAGGTTGGACGCACTGGTGACGTCGATGCTTTCTGAAATTGGCTGCAGATGGGAGGATGGGAACATTGGTGATGTCATTTGTTGTTGAAAATGGTTGCGCAGTGAACGATGTATACTCGGTAATGGCACCATGCAGGAAATGAGTGAGTGTTGGCGACAATACTGTTTATTGAAAGTGGTGGCGCATTGGAGGATAAACACAATGGTGTGGAAATCTTGCTGCAACAGAAAGATTGAGCCTTAACGACGACCCTATGTCGGAAAGCTCGCGTATTGGACCAAGTATACACGCTCGTAATGGCACCCTGGTAAGAATCGTTAAGTATTGGTAACGACACAGTTAATAAAAATGGTTTCATATTGGAGGATACATGCTACACACTTGCGACGACTTTGTAGGAAAATTACAGGCACTAATGCGATATCTGCGGTTTGTTAGGGCTGGCTTCAAATAATATCAGATAACCGCCTAAAAATATCTGCTTGGGAACCAGTGGCCACTAATGTGGATGTGCCCCACAGTTCTAAATTCGTTTTTTATTATATAACTCTGACACGAACTATTGGATAATTTTTGCCAACACAGGATGGCCAACACAGGATGGCAATATTAATGGATGAATTACTAATTTACGTCCACAAGCGCCCCCAGCTTGTGGACGTGGGCCTGTGACGACGGGTCATTTGGCAACGGTTGCTTATTGCTGTGCATGGACCGGTGGACGTTACAAAAATAGTGCTATTATCAGGAAAAGTAAAGCTTAATAAAGTACGAATAAGTTAACTTGATTCGATGGTAAATATTTGTAATGCGAATCAGTTTCTTTTCGCTGGCATTTAGGGGAAAAGGGTTCATAAACGTCTTGCTATGCTCTGCTTTCCAGAATTTCGGTGCGAACTCTGTCTTCTAGGAGAAAATTTATAAAATAATTACCCACAAAGATGCACGAAATATTATGGTGTTAGTACACCATAATGTCGCCAGATATTACTGTCAAAACCGATGTCCAATATGGAAAACGCAGGGGAAACTTTCCAGAAGGAAGCACGGGACATTATGGCGTTCGTACATCATGCAAGGAAAATCTCCCTGCGAGAGCTGATGTACAGTAAAAGAGGTCACCGCAACAGAAAGTAATCCCACAAAAGCCGTTGAGAATATTGATGGTTTCCAGGGCTTTGCCTGCACTGGCGCTGGAACGGCCGCAGCGTTCGATTTGCGGAGGCAGCTATAAGGATAGACTGGAAACTGCGGTGTTCTCGCTAACATTGGCAATGCGAATACAGGCTAGTTTCAAATTCGTACGGTTTTATTCTCAAAAGAAGGAAAGTGCATGCAGGGTTCCTTTTCAATTGATATCAAGGAGATCCAGAGGGTCCTTTTTTTTATTCGTGTTAAATATGCTAAGTTTACCATTGTTCTTAGGAGTCCGTGAGACTCATCCTCAGGCCGCTCTAAACTCCGTTGTTTCCAAATTTAGTTCTAAAATTAGTCAGTGAGCGTCTGCTCAATGTAGTATTTTCTTTAGTTGCACACTTGCTTTAGGCTAGACTGTCAAAATCTGGGATTTCGAATAAAAACGACATCAGTGTCTCGCGTTATCATGGAAACAAACTTTATAAGACCTTCCTATAAGAGTCAATTGAGGTCCACCTTTCATCATCACAGGACAATCCTCCGGGCGGCATTTCGCATAAGAGGGAAAACCTTTGCACCTACAAAATAAATTGCTTGGATCTGTACGGAATTGACAAGAGCTGCGCAGTTAGTTAATGCCATGTGATAGCTATCTTTAGCCAAAGATATCAAAAGCCTGTTGCAACCGCAACCCTATATAGCTGTTTGGACTACAGTCACCCGAAAAAGTTTGCTGCAACTCGGAATGAAATAAATTTGGCTCATCGAAACCACTCAAACTTCAATTGATATTACTCGAAAATGTCTAGATGAGGTTACTTTATGTAACCTTAATGCTGAAAACAAGATTTTCGAGCAATAGATGACGGTGGGATTTGTACAGGTAACCCTGGGATAGGAAAATAATATAGCTTTGGTATCATCAGTACGGCTGCTCTGCACCGTTACAGTTAGTAAAAGGCAAGTATGTAAATATAAAAACCAATTATCTGCTTCTACCCACGATAGCAGAGGACGTTGAGTGCTGCACAGTAGTGCTGAGGGTATCGAGAATGATCCCCAGGCCAGGTGCGGTCTTTCTCAAGAGCGCTGGGCGAGCTGAACCAACAAATTGCTTGGTGCGCCTAGCTATCCTGGAGGCACTTAACTTAGGGTAGAGGGGTGGCGGGTCGTTGAACCTTCCGTTTCGGCGCCATAGTTCACAGCGACCCGTCGTCGGCTGCAGCTGTACTTACTTCTCTGGGGCCAGTTGGCCTATGTCTGCAGCACGAACCAGTACGTGTAGGTTTCCCAAGGGACTCAGGGAGGATGGAGTCAAAGTTGACTTTACTTTACCTTTAAGTGACATCGGTTGATAGTTGAAAGATTTAATGTGGCTTAAATATAATAAATGGAGTTGGTTATGGGGAAAACATGAATTGCATTGATGAGCAGATGCCAACTACTGTTACAGGGACACAAACGGGGACAAATACAATGGGTAATACGGTTAATGTATAAAATACTAATGCTAACGAGCACAGATAACGAAGTTTTTTTTTTTAATGTCAGAGAACATACGTTAGCATACTGTAAATATGGTAGGAAAAGTAGTTACAATCTTGAAAAGCTGTTATAGAGTCTACAGCAAAATGGTTACTATCAGAATGCAGAGGCTGATATACATAGACTAAGGTAAAATGGTTAGTATCCGAATGCGGAGTTTAAGATATATACTATGGAAAAATGGTTAGTATAAAAAGTAGAGACTAGCAACTACAGACAGAGGTCAAATAAAAAAGTAGAGACTAGCAACTACAGACAGAGGTCAAATAAAAAAGTAGAGACAAGCAACTACAGACAGAGGTCAAATAAAAAAGTAGAGACTAGCAACTACAGACAGAGGTCAAATAAAAAAGTAGAAACAAGCAACTACAGACAGAGATCAAATTGTTACTATCAGATTGTGGAGTTTAGCGATAACATTCAGTATGCAGAGGCTGGCATAAACTATATACCAGAACATGCGGTCATTATGTGAATTCAGACGAATCAGACGATATATAAAGTACCTACTTAAAAGCCGTGAATATGTGAAGAAAAAGGAGCTATTGCGGGAGAAATATCCCCAGTTAATTTGAATGCTTGAAGCCCGAGATTGGAAGGGGTTGGCTTCTGTTAGATTGATTTGGCTTTTGATCTTCAGCAGGGAGAGCTTCAAACGTTGTGGAAACCTTAGAGTCTGCGGGGCTTGGTAGGCACGTGTAAACAACACCGTGTGTAAACAAAAGAGTAGAAAAAGGCACGTGTAAGCAAATATAAATTTTGACAATAGCACACATAGAGAAATTGACATGGAGATAAACGCATGTGTAAGCAAAAGCACAAGTAGACAAAAGCACGTGTAAACAATAGTGCAGCTAGACAAAGGGCTTGCAGACTGAATCACATGTACATAAGACCACGTATGGACTAAAGCACGTGTAGACTATAGCATATAAAATGAATATGGAGTGCGAACAAGAATAAGTGTGCCCAAAAGCAGACGTAAACAATACAGGTGTAAACAAAAAGGCAGCTCCGGAAGAACCGTCGATTTCATCATAGTTTGTGTGAATTAAGGCACGCGTAGACAAGAAATGCCTGGAATATTTCGAATACGAAGCGATGTTTGACAAAAAATGTCTCATAAGCAAATGCTTTAGTCAGAATATTGCTTGTGAATAATTTTTTCGACCAAGTGTGTCAACACAATTACATTTATTCGCCATAAGTGTAAGTAAACAGCACACGAGGATAAGAGATGCTCTTTGCCGCGATGTAAATAACGCTTAGTATTGACAGGAAAATTGTACGAGTATTTAAATAACGCTTGGGGTGAACAGCAAATTGTACGTACAAGTATTTGAATAACGCTTGGTGTTCACAAAAAGTTATAAGTGTAAGTAAATAACGCTAAGCGTTAACAAACCAAAACAGTACACGACTACGTAATAACGCTAATTGTCAACAGCAAATCATGCGAGTATGTATATAACGCTAAGTGTTAACAAAAAAGAACTTGCCAGAGATGTATGTTACTCTATGGGTCAACAACAACAATAACAAAATATATTTCGATTGTATATTATGTGAGTTACAGTTGACACGTGAAGTGTGAAGGTCTTGTCCTGTAAATTAAAACAGAAAAGCACACACATTGGCGGCACGTGCGTGCAAGCTTCCTCTGGCAGAATGTTGACAGTCCCCAAAACTAAAATCATGACACAGCTTCCGACCCGACGAAAATTCTGCGCGGGACACACCACGTGAGCAATAGAAACCTGTAAAAAACGGCCGTGCAAATATTCCGTAGGCCAATCGAGGTCGAATGGACAATATTTATTTTTCCCTGTGTAAAGAGGGACCAGTTGACACGAGAGCACGAGCCAACAGCAGTCGTACGCAAGTTAACAACGCTCGTGCGTAAGTAAAAACGAGCGGCATGTACGAGTTACAGGTTATGAATGCGAAGGCACTCGTACATAGTAGGTCGGAAACTAAGTTGTTGCCGGTTTTAATACTCCAAAATCTTAAATAAAAACCGCAAGAAGATAGTTTCCAACCTAACAGAGTCATATGCGAACCTATACTGCAGTAAAATAACACGTTTGTAAACAAGATCGTGGGAATTATTTAGAGTTTGAGAGTAAAATTGTGCTCGTAGACGTCCAAAGGATGGTCGTGCAGACAGTCTAGTTTTAGGAAATAAAATTGTTTTCACTGATATTAAAAAATAGTGTGCACAAAATTGTGCTCATTGATATCAAACCACAGATAGTGCGAACACAATTGAGCGATCAATATAAATTGTGGGCATTGATATCCAAACAAATATCGTACGAACAAAATTGTGCAACCGGGTTAAATTAAATATCGTGGGCAATGACATCCGGATAAAGATCGCGGGTACAAATATTGCTTGGAGTAATATTCTTGTGCGCATTGACATCCATTCAGTAGGAAACTTCAAACGCATACGATATGAATACAAACCTTTACTGACTTGTCTATTCAGAAAAATATTGCAAAACTGTTCTTTTGTCTACAATATCCTAAAATATTCAGAGACAACACCAATGCATGAGAATCATCCCAAAGTTCTTTGAAGTTGAATACACTGCAGCAAAATGAACCGTTTTTTGTTTGTTCTGAATGGCAACACTCGAAAGTGGTGGAAATATTGCTTATGACGGGTGTAAATTTAGGCTATATTGACATCCTGATAGAAGATTTAATTCAAGATAATCGTACATTAAAATCTTACTGCTAATTTTGAGTGCTAAACAAAAAGCATCGTTCATGTTCTCAGGAACGCTAACAATTCCAAGTGTATTACAAGCAATTACTTCATTACTAGATCTTGAAATAGTAGGAGTCTGAAGTACATCACAAGTAGTGGTTTTATTGCTAGATTTGGTATGTTGCTCGTACATTATAGAACGTCTGATGATTAATTATTTAAAAAAGAAGAAAGAGCAGCTGATGTTGATAACGCAAAGTCCTGCATGGCAGCGCTGATTGCTGCTCTATTTCTTTTATTGCGATGATAGAAAGGCCTTCAATAGAGTCCGTCATGGCTCTGCAGGCAGTTAATTTCAACGGTCGCTCAGATTGAAAGTTGAACAGCCGCTGTAGCGAAAACATCGGGGAATTTCCCGAGGAATTTGACCATGCGTTATGGTTAGTTTCAGTGAGCTAAAGTATTTGGTACCAGAGAAGATTCGCTCTTGATTAAATATTTTCATGTACAAGTGAGCTAAAGTATTTGGTACCAGAGAAGATTCGCTCTTGATTGGATATTTTCATATGCAAGTGAGCTAAAGTATTTGGTACCAGA
>LQNS02277997.1:11278130-11290116 GCA_001587735.2 Parhyale hawaiensis | reverse complement strand
CTATTCTTTTGTTTTCTCCACCCGCTGGGCTGGTTGCGTGGGGGTTTGTTAACCTCATGGAGTTTCTCCGTTCCTGCGTCGCCAGTCTGGTGTGATTTAATAATAATAATAATAATAAGCGTTGTTTCTTTCAAAGCTTATTGGAATATAAGTTGTAAATTGAATAGTGTAGGCTAGCCCTTGTTTCTTTTCAAACCTACCTGAATATCAGTCTGTAAGGTGAACAGTTTATAGATCATTTATTCCTTAAGAGTCTACTTGAATATCAGTCCGCAAAATGAACAGATTGAAGAATTGCTTCCTTCCGAGCCTAGCTGAATATCAGTCTGTAAAGTGAATAGTATAAAGCAAATAAAATATATTCCTTCATCACACACCTATTTGAACATCAGGCTACATACTGGGTAATATATTCAGCATTTATTTTTTCACTGCATTCTAGAATAACTGTTTACGGTATTTAACATTTTTCGTCATGCACCATGGCTGCAATTTTATAAGTAGAGATATTCTAAATAATACGGCAGGATTAAGGATTAATTTAAATGGTAAGTGAGCAATTATCGGCATTGCTAATTTTCCCGCCCTAATTACTGTGAAGACGCTACTGGCACTTGAGTATTCTTTCAGCATTTACAAAACTGAAGTGATTGCAAAGCTCTCAAGACAGTGGCCACAAGTGTGAGCGATGTAGAGGTAACGATACATATTATTTTGCTGCCGTATATTTATATGTACTGTGTATATAACTATCAACTGCACTAACGGATAATAGACACCAGAACCACATCTCATTGATTCTTCAAAGATGTTACTTCAAAATAAGTGATTCTGTAGCTGTCACTAACGGATAAAAGATGTCATGCGCACACTGTAATTTTATTTCAAAGATGCAAATTACGAATAAACTATTATGTACCGGTGCCACAGTGAAACTGTTCATATGTAACATCATTGCAATGCGTGCAAATCCGTTCCGGTGCACCGCCCCATCCATTTAGAGTTTTTTCCTTTTTTCTACTTTGGGAGTCTAAAGCACTCAGAAGTTCCGGAGGCTTTATAGGCCAAAAATTACGCAGTGGGAATATGAGAGTCTCTTCGGTCTCATTAAAATAATATACGACCAAGGTAATAAACTCTACGTAGAGAAGTCTACCAAGAAGTATAGTTGGGATCCAGTCATTTTCTCTAGAGAATTGGAATCTACGATGAGCTTCTACGCTTCAGTTGTGGTGTCTAATGCAGACAGAGTGCTGCATTCGTAAGCAGTTGGCTTAAGATCACATGCAGACGACTTTTCCAAAATTACTTGAATAAAATATTGCATTTCCTTGCGCAGTATTATTCAAGCAATTAACTTGATGTCATAACAGAAAACTACAAATGGCAATCAAATACTTGCAGATTACGTTTAACATGACCGTGCATTGTTCATAAGTAGTAAGCTATAAGTATACGAGCCTGCTGATGACACTACACGAGAACAATCTGCAGCTAGCTTTTCATGCATGTGTTTTAAAATAATTTGCTAATTTATACAATAAACCTAAGACGACTGCAACGACACATAACGAATAAGTTATTGTTCGATTGTATGTGCAGGATGTATGAAGAGCATATGAACTTAGTATAGGGTATGCATGTTCATTTATAGGAAAAAAATTGCAATGTGCTTGAAAAACAAGTAAAGTATGCATATAAAAACGCAGTATGTTAGTACATGGGCGAAAAGATCGAAGTGTGTACGTAAAACAAGGAAAGTATGTATGGGTAGAGAAAATGAAAAGAGCGCATATGAACCCATAAGAAATACACATGCACATAGACGGAAGCTCGTGAACTCTGCATGGAAAACTAAATAAAACATGCATGTAAGGGAAAGGTCAAGTACATGTGTAAAAAGAACAAAATTTTGTGCTTATAAAGAAAAAGTGAACTTACAAATAAAAAACTAATGTAAGCACACTCAGAAGAACTGTGAAGCGCACATAAAAACTAGTGATCCATATGCAGAGAAAAAAGTGAAGAGTGTATGTAAAAACAACATAGGGCAAGCTTATAGAGGAGAAGTCATAATACGCACGTACAATAAGAAATTATATGCATGCATATGGCACGAAAGTATTGTGTGTACTTAAATAGAAACACAGCATACCCACCGTGAGCAAGCAAATGTGCAAGCAATGTAGAAGAAGTTAACATCGACGTCTAATACTCTTCGGACCAGCGGACTCTATGTTGAGCTAATGGACGCATAGAAATATAGATGAAGCTCTGAGAGAGGGGAAAGGAGGGTTCCTGTTGCAAACACGACTGGGGAAAGCATTGGAAAAGACTGGTAACAGAGGTTCTTTCAGTTTAAGTAAAATATGCAATTTGCATTACATAATTTTTTAATATTGTTATTACTATTATTCGTATCAAAATTTCGCGCCAGGGCATGAAAGGACGGGACTAACCCAAATGAAGCACAAGGCAACAAACACCAAGATGCGAATGGCGTTGCTAAGATGAAGAAGAATCCACCAAAACAATACGTACAGCCATCTTGAACGCTTGCAGATCGACACAACCGAACACGGATCCCAGCAACAAATTCCATATACTAGCACCGCTCCAGGTATGAAATACCGATCGAATTGACGAATTTGGCATAGAACCGTTCCCAAAGTTAAAAGATGGCCTATGAACGCAGCTCACTTGCTTCGGCCAAAGATCCTAGGAATAAGAATAAAGAGTGTAGCCAATGGCCTTCACTACTGAATACCTGTAGAACTTGCTGAGGCAAGCAACTTCCTGTCTAAAAAGTAAGTCTACCACATTATTCTGGGCAAATAACCAACTGGCAGGGCCAACAAGTCGGTCCAGCAGGCAAAGATGACTAGCGGCAGCTGAACCCCAGACAGAGAAACAATGCTTTGACAAAGGAAGTAAAAGAGCATTGAAAAATATCCGGATTACTTCAACGTCACCAAACATAGCATTAACTTTACGCAGAATCCCATTTTTATTATAAGCACAGGAGACCAGACGTCTAATGTGAGCCTCAAATGTCAGTTTGTGGCACTATCAAAAAGGCCACCAAATATCTCCAGAGAGCTTGAGCCCCACAGAATATAGTGCCACATATCTCATCTCGAGTGGAGAATGCGCAGGTAACCGAGTATGAAACTGACTGACCATCATAGACATAGTTTTATCCGTATTCAATTTCATACTAAATAGTGAGTACCACGCTTCAAGCCGCGACAAGTGCTGTTTAAAGGCTAGAACATTTCCGTACTCACACCAGGGCCGGAATTATCGCTGCCAAGGTGGAATCTTTGAAGTACAAAATTGAAGAAAATAGAGGCTGAGGTATCTCGGGTTACTAGGTTACCGAAATAAGGTCTAACCCTGTAAGGAACAAATAAAGCGTTTTTTTTCGCGTAGGTAAAGCATCGTTGGAATCGGGTTGATAAGCTACTTTGGTCTTTATAGGGTTCAGATCTGAAGCTTATTATAGTTATCACAAAAGCATCGACACGAATATCCAGGCCATCGTGTAAATCATGAAAATTCAACTAAACTGCTGTTGAAAAGGTGAAATTTTACAGCAGGATTTGTGTTACTACTGGGTAGACGCAAGGGAACGTACTTAATTAATTACTTGCAGGCTGGACTACAATGCAAACAGTGAAGCTGTTCAAGGAGAGAAATTTTATACAAGTTCTAATATTACTATGTATATGTTGTGGACTGAACTGAAACATCTCAATTGAAAGTAATCAGTGATTGAGGTGAATGCTCCAGCATTTGTTATCTAATATGCTCTACACATACTTCATTTTTCGGTTTATATTGCAATCATCGAAACCCTTTAATAATAAGAGCAGTCAGATTATATATAGTAAATTTGAAAGTTACAATTAACTCACGACTTTTTAGCTTATCTTGCCAGTGGTTGCGGATTTTAGCCTAAGCTCGTACAGGTCGTTGTGTCATCTATCTTTCTATCCACCTGAGCACAGGTTGCCGATTCGTAACTTTTTCAGCCCACATCAGTACTGATCGTAGACTAGTAAATTTTTAAGTCCACCTTTGTGCTGGTAGTCCTGTCGTAAACTTGTCAGCCCACCCTCGTACTGTTCGTTGACTTGGTAATTTTCCAGTCCACGCTCTATTGCTTGCGCTTAGCGACTCATAAGTTTCATATCATCTTTTCTATTACTCGATGGTACAAGAAATTTCCAGCTTCCTCTCCTGGTGTTCGGTCCGTAAGTACAAGACCGCGGATTCATGGCGGTCGTCTGCATGGTGCCCACCGTCCTCAATTTCCCTTAAGTAACTGAGGTGGTGGGATATACAAAGGAGGGACCTTGCCGTTTGACTCTGAGAAATGACCGGCTTCCTCTTACAACACTTGCTATATTTCTTCTTGTATTCCTAAGCTTAAGTTGGAAGGCTTGGGATTTTCAGGTTGAGGCTGCGAAAGCCTACGTTTGATAACCGCCACCCACAGCGCATCTAGTGAAATATGGCGAGCTCCTGCCGCAGACTCTCGAGAATTGTTTTGCTCTTCTCTTCGTATAGATACGCGGGAAAGACTAGCTAAGCATGGGAAGACTAAGCATTTGAAGGAAAATATTATTAGATTTTATGTTCTACAGAAATTTCTTCTCAGAAATAATTTCAAAAATAGCTTACTAAGCGTTAAAAAAATGATCAGTTAGAGGCCTATATAGGCCTATATATATAAAAAGTGCTATTAGATGTCAGTTAATTTTGTTTATTTCTTCGCAATATACACAGAAAAGAGTAGATTTGAATTTGAAGATTGCGTAGATGAAGATAAATTTCAACGTTACCAATTGGCAGCAGTTAATTTTTATCTTCTGTTATTTCCTCACAGGAGTCAGGTGGCTCTTGTACTTAGTACAGTAAAGCTACAATATCATTCTGCAGTAAGACCGCAGAGTTGAAAGGTCCGACTACTGTTTTTTTTTCTTTCTAATAATGGGTCTTATTAAAAATAAGTCAAGGTCATAAGGTCATAGATGAAAATTTTCTACCTGTAGACAGGCGAAGAGCTTCATGCCGTAGAACTTCAAGGAAAAGGATTCAGAGAGCAGAAAGTATGAGGCAAGAAATTGCTATCATTGGGCCTCGCTCTGCTTCGGTTGAAGGCGTTACTATATCTTAGTACTAAACAGCTGTCTTGTAATTGCCTTATACCGTCAGGAAATAATTTTGAATGTGTCTGGCTGGCGTGCCTGACGGCAGTAACTCAGAACGGATCAAAACCTCGGTTTTGCCTCGTCCCGATCCGCTCTACGATCAGTAAAGGCTAATCGCCACACCTCTCCTCAAAACAACGCAAATCAGCCAGTTCTCCTCTCTCTCTCAAAAAAAAAGTAATCTCATTACCTACTTATGCACGAAGCTGTCTCGCCAATCAGGCTTGATCCCCCTCTGTTCCTTAATCCCCCTTTTGGAACATGAATACACCATTGTTATTTAGTGATCCTACTTAATACGGCGGAAAAACTCCGTATATAATAATAGCATTCCACCTTCTTGAGAGTGGGTCCTTTGATCCGTCTATTCTTCAATGCATAATTTACCAAGTAACTAAGAAAGGTCGTGAGGTTTTTGTAGCGAAAAATTTCATGCCGAAAAATACAAGAACTTTCGTGCTACATACATAACAATTGTTGTTTACTTCTCGTAGCATATGGGTTGAAACACGTATAGGTTTGAAACGTGAAGTCAAGTGGTTAAGTTGATGAATATGGAACCATATGACCTCTGGAGTTCTCTCGAAAACCCATAGCCCGCAGAAGCGTGAAACTGCATGCGACAACTGTCTGAGAGATACTTGAGCTATAAACAAGTATTGGCTTGTGAGGCGAGAACTCACGAGTAAAAACACGGGCACTGTCACCTCTACATCATCGCTTTCGCTTCATTAAACCGCTTAATAAAATCCAGGATTATTCGTAATTTGATTACAATTGACTGGTGACTAGGGACAACACGGTACGCCATATCTACTCCTTAATAACAGGTTGTGCGACCTTAAACAGAAAATAAGCTGACTTTGAGGACCCATAGAATACAAGTATTGACGAAATACACAAATTCATCAGCAGGCTATTGGTGAGAAACAATATTTTAATTCTGAGTTTTAGGTCATTCTGGCACTTAGGTGAAATTGAATTATTGTCGTCCATCCCTGATCTACATTGGCGAATTTGCATTTTTTGCTGATAAATACATCCCTTGCAGCATCATAAACCGTATGATTGTTGTCTGACGGTCATTTGTTAACTAGGGGGAGGAGGAATATTATTAAAGGTTTAGCAAACAAAAGTAGGATTTTTTTTTGTGTTTTCAAGTAGACTGTTAACTATAGTGTGGTCTATGTTATGCCTAGTACTTAGCAAAAAGTAAATATAACAAATGCATCGATGAACTCTCCGGATTGACGGCAATATTTATGCCCTTCTTTATAAATGCAGTTGTCTTGTAAACTGGCACAGACTGCTTTCCAAAATGACCGCCTCTCTGGAGCACAGTTCATTCACAGAAGATAGTTATGTCAGATCTGAGAGTTTGCGGCACGTTTCAACATAACTTCAGCATGGTGACATCAAGCCAATAGCGTCACTCTTTTTGAAGCCAGGACTCTTAGGTAATTCCACAATGGCGTGAGGTCACAATTCTAAAGTTATGTTCAAACGTAGGTATGCGCAAACTCGCAGATTTGACATGACAATCTTCTGTGAATGAACTGTGCTCGAGAGTATCCATGCTTGTTGTCATGATTTAGAAGCTACTATTAGGAGAATGCACTGTACCCACAGTAGCTGCAGTTTGAGCTTCCTGCCAAGTTATTAACGATGACTCCTAAAAGGTTCCACTTCGGAGAGTACGGTCATTTTTACTTGAATAGATAGCTCCAACTGCCGTTAAAGTCGATTATAATTACTTTTGCCAGCAAAAATGAAAAATGCGAAAATAGTACAAAAATACTGCAATTTATGTAGGCCTCCTGTCGCAGGCGTATCCTGGATACAGAAGAGCGTATAGACAGAGCTGCTTTTCAGCCGTATTTTAAAAATACGGAGGAAATAATTGTAACTGGAGCAAATCGTAGACCCAAGGAGGTATAATAAACCCCCTTGCTCGGCATCCTTTGGTGCACGCTGTAGCTTTGGAAAATGGCTGGAACCCATAACCCATAATACCCGAACTTCGGCATCCAACCTGGCTCAATGACTCGCTGACAGCCAGTTCTCCGGTGCAAATAAATGGCCTGCACCACACCAGCCACACTCTGAGGAACTAGCTGGCTCGCGGAACCTGCCAACAAAAAATTACCTTTCAAGACGGACGGAAAATTAAGGTGGTTTGTAAATTGGATACATTGTGCTATATTCATCGAGTCCACAAAAGAATTGAAAATCTGAATATAGCACCATATCTGCGGCTTCGATACTCGGAGAAAAGCATGAGCTTGATGCCCCTCCCCCCCCCAGGCCCCCCTCTGACGTCACCAGTCAGAATATACGGAAAATACCCTCCCAGTCTGAAATAGGAATGACTGGAGGCACGCTATCCAGTCTATATGTTTTACGAGTCTAAAAAATAATTTTTCTCTCACCCTTTTGAACTCCAACTTTCCCGGGATAGGAAGTTGAGGATACAAGATACATAGGCAATTATATATGTGAATAGCTAGTCCTTTTCACGCTTTGATTAAGGTAAATTAAGCCAATATATTGTCTGTTATATTCGAACAGGAAAATAATTATACTATTATAATGTATATATAATAAATAAACATTGATTTTTTATAATGGTGTTTTTGATCAGAAGCGAATTAAGAGAAAAATATTTAGCTTATCAAAAAGGGATTGTGTGCTGGAGGTCTCAATCAGATCCGTTCTCGGTCGCTAGTCTGATATTCTCCCTCAATAAAATAACTATTGGAAATCGATGGTAAAACACAGTTGGCAGATTTAGCTCCGCTATCGAAATTTAGGGGAATTAAGAAGGTCGTCACCTCTGACAGATGTTCGATATCAGCCAATCAACAATAATGATGGTGAAGCTTGTAGCTTTCGTCGCATATATTACAAAAATTCAATGTTGATTGGTGTGTGGGTGTTGCTACAGCGATGATGACAAAGCCTCATACAGTATTCAAAAATATGTAAAGCGAATTTCAATAATTCACTTAATTCATAATTTACATTTTCAGGCATATATATATATATATATATATATACATTCTCGAAAGCGTCAAAATTTCTATACATTCTATGCATTTCTATGCATCGTCTCTAACTGAACATATGTCATAAGAGAGAAACACGTTAATTTACAGGTAAAAGGCCATTGATGTACCTATATATTTTAGATATGAAATTACCAGAGTGTCAGGGAATCTGTCCAACGACCGCAAACGGTCTGGTCCAAATAACAATTAATAGCCTAGGCAGGACTAGGGCGGCAGTATGGTTGTAATTTTTTTTTTATTTTTCGCTTTCTCGTTTTTCAATTTTTTAGGCCTTACGGCCACTAGCCGTGACGCATTTATTATAACACCTTACGGTCAGCGGCTCTGAGGTCTTTTCTCAGTTTTTGCACTTTTTTACGACAGGGCACAGGGTCGCAAAGTCCCACCAAGCTCTTTAAGTATTGTTAAAAGTAATTATAAGGCTTTTTTTTACCTAAAAGTATAGAACTGATTACGGCTAATGGGTCTCTGCCTGCAACGAAATGAAAACGGGAGACAATAAGGCCGCAGGATCCCGCGCTAGTCTCTACAGCCTGGCATAGGTTTTACTAAATAATACACTTGGAGGTGTTAATAATGTCATTTCCTTAAAAAAAATAATTTTCGAGATATTTGACTTTGAAGTTTCCATTGTGTTTCTATGGGGAAAAAAGATTAGGTTAAGTAAGGTTAGGTTAGGTGAGGTTATGTAGAGTTAGGTAAGGTTAGATAAGGTTAGGTTAGGTAAGGTTAGGTAAGGTTAGGCAAGATTAGGTTAGGTTAGGTTAGCTAAAGTAAGATTAGGTAAGGTTAGGTTAGGTAAAGTAAGATTAGCTAAGATTAAGTTAGGCTAGGTTAGGTTAGTCTAGGGTAGTTTATGTTCCTATGGGGTCACTGGTTATTTTTTCCCACAGGAAAACAATGGGAACTTCAAAGTTGAATATCTCGGAAACGAGGTATTTGCGACGGAAACGTCATTCATGAAAAAGTCTTAGAATGCTTCATGGTACGTAAATATGTCAATACTTTTTCCAATATCTAGTTTTGACCTTTAGTAGAAAATTACCCAAAAAAGAAACTGAAGGTAAAGCTAAAGTCACTCTGCCCATGCATGTTCACTGGAAAGTCCACGTGCACTGGTTCGTGCTGATGATTATTTCTGGTAGGGTCTCTGAGGAGTGCGCGGCTGCACTTTACCACAAACTATCGGAGCCACTTCCCCAAATACGGAAGATTCAGGATACAGCTGCCAGTTCACCGTTACTCCATCTACCGATCCCATTGCCGGTAGGGTCAGTGCCCTCGCAGTAGACGGCGGAGATCAGAAACGCTGATGCGGTAAGTCTGAAGAGCTCAAGACGTTAACTTCCTGGTGAACTTTGGAGAGCGAGAAAACTAGGGCAAGCGATGGAAAGCAATTTGACTATAGACATTCATTTGACTGAACCAAATGAGACTATAAAGATTGCTAAGGATGTATTCAGGTGCTGGAGCCGCGCTTCCAGAGACCTTCACCGATCAACACGATGCTAAAAGACGGAATGGTAAACTGACAGACAAAGAGACCGACGGATCATCTCCAAAATTTAGTCATCTGTCCTCGCGGACGTTCGTTGCAGTTCCTGTATATTTTATGAATATCCGTTAATAAATTTTTGAATAACATTGTTAATAGACGGACAGAAAGAATAATGTTGTTGAGAGGCGGACAGAAAGAATAATAGACAGTCATATAGGCAACCCCTGGCACAAACATGATACATTTGGCGGAGAGATTTATTCACTCCACATTGAGGAGCTGGTTCCTTTAGAATACACAGAAAAGCTACCACCAACTAAATTGTGACAAAACAACGTTAATTGATAAATCTATTAGAGGCTCCCTAGGTACCAAATTAATCATAATTTTAAATTTCAGCTTATAAGGAACCTTTATATACATATATACATTGCCGAAGAAATTGAGATCTTTGCCCTAAGCCCTGGCAGGGTGGTAGTTACTTTGCTATGTTAGGACGTGCTTTAATTATGTGTTGCTATTATTTTTATTTATTTTAATTTAATTTATTGCAAATCGAAACAAGACAAGGGTCACGTTAATTAATGCTGTATGTTTGTGTGCATATGCATATATATATATATATAGTAAATACACTGTTACAAGATTATTTTCAATGATCGAAATGACATTATCAAACAACGAGGGCAGAGACATCAATGTGAAAGCATTTGCGTTAAAGCTGAAATATCTTAGACACATAACACAACATGAATTGCACGTTATGTTATCTTACATTGAAATTAACAGTGACATTTATACATATATGCATACATATATTCATGTGTCCTAAAGAAGAGGAGTGGGCCCCCTGGAATTCCTATCATAACACGGCGGTGGAGAGACTAATGTGAGGATAAAATGAAACACAAATTAAAGTCAACGGTTATATATTAAGAAAGGCAAGCATAGACATGAAGAGATACGTTTGCATAAATACCTCACCACATCAAACACCTTGATAATGATGACAAGCTAAGTTGGTGAAGACGCCTAAAATGCGACTCGTTGACCTGGAATTCCGAATACTTTGGAGGTAAAACAGTTGGTATGCAAGGCCAAAGCATAGTACACATGTGTCGTGGTACCTTGGTACCTAGCTAATTCCGTCTGAAGAAAAACCCCCATGGTGATCTATTAGTATACACATTTCACATTTAGGGCGCGCAGCCCCGCATCTTTGAAGCAAAAGCTTATAACTAAAATTTCGCTAGCTGTACACCAGACCTATTATTTAACATCACTTACGTATAAGGATCATTTAGATCATTTTGCGATTTTTTTTTGTTGACGCTCGCACACGCCAAAGACATTTCACACTTATGCTAAACGCCAGAACTGGTCCATGAAAACATTTCACTGCACATTCCTACCTAGCTTTACATTTGTATATGTATAGCACTGGCCTTCTTGGAACACTGCTCTTCATTATGACTTCAATCATTTCCTATTAGGAGACACAAATGAGCGTTCTCGGCATTCACACCCAAACTACACACTTTGGACACCTAAGCACTCCATCATTTAGCTATACCTGGAGAACTACACTGATCATCAACACATTGCTGGCTCAAACACTTGGCAACAGCGGGCTTTAAAAGTCTTCACGAACGACAGGTATACGGGCGTCGACCGATGGCAGAACACGGGAACGACAGGTATACGGGTGTCGAGCGACGCTTCAAACTTCTTCTGATGTAAAACAAGGGAACAGGTTGTACGGGGTCGAACCGTCGCAGAAATTATAAGTAGGTGTAAGAACACGGGAACGGACTTCTCGGCACTGTGTGCACGTGCGGATGTAGTGACCCATTGAACACTCATGAATGTGTCATTCTTCGTCAGCATCCGGTCATTGTCGAATCAGAATTCGATCATTCAACACTAAGTCACTGTGGGTAAGCTATTTACATACCATGCACCAAGCACGAGCATGGAGAAAGACTTGGGACATACCCTGAGGCTAGGGTAGCCCAAACAGATCTCATATATATCACGGTCGGTAATGTCACTGCCGGTGGTCTATGTCGTCGTCGTCGTCTGCAGTCCATCGATACGATGATGACTAGGGAGGCGGGTGTTTAAGTCGAGTGTGCATGCGTAACCCCGCAGCTCCCCTAAACATGCCACCGCATGCGTTGCAGAGAGTGTCACCCGGCTGACGC
>LQNS02277997.1:11246833-11267506 GCA_001587735.2 Parhyale hawaiensis | reverse complement strand
CTGACAGCAGCGCAGCGCCTGCAGCGAATAACATAAGTTCTTTTGCAAAGCCCGTTGGCAAAAACCGTCCGCGGAAAATGTCCTTCACTCTATAAATATTGGCCTTCCCTTACGACCTCGGGACTTCTCATTGCTGGGCCGTCTCTTAACTCGTCGCTGGGCTGCAGCCTCGATATTTCTGATGCTGGTCTAGGAACTCAATTCCAATCCGGCTTCATAAACCACGGAGGCTTCAGTCTATATTTTGAGACCAGGCTTGTGGAAATGAGTAGTGTTCTGCAATGGTAGCACCGACATCGATTCCCACCAAGCTTCTCGCTGGCGCTTTCTGTCGGGTTGCTATATCGGTAGAAAGTTCGCAATACTAAAGGCCTGATTTATTTCATTGAATCTGCTAGGCTTACTATTTTCCAAATTTTAAATCTGAGATTGACTGCCGTCCTTTAGTACAAGAGTAATGTTAGAGAAAACTGTAGGCCCATATTGGACCTTTTTTTTGGTAAAATATGTGGTGATTTTGAAAGTTGCAACAATTTCACTTGTATCTTCTTGAGAAATTCAACAATAATATTGTCAGAGCGTCTTACACAGATAATGAAGATCAGAAGCGATATAACCTTGCAAGGTTTCTTCAGCATCGTCTGTCGCAGCGGCAGTTTTGTAACTTGCTTTCAGTATTACTAGATGACAATAGTATTTTCAGGGGCATGCAAACTTGTAAGAATTTGTGTTTGCAAAATGTCAAAAAATTTGATGCTAATAATTTAGTTTTAAAATGAACACCAATTTTGTGCTATTCACTAGATATACATTAAAACTTTTTGTATGCAAGTGTGCAAGTCTTTATGATTATAAAATACCAAACAAATCATTAAGGGAATTTTTAAAATTAACTTTCAGCTAATCAATGTAATCGTTGCAATTGACAACGCGCTGAACAGAATTTATAAGTAATTCTGTTTGACTGTTAGCAAATACTTCAAAAATTTAAACACTAGAATATTCTTTTATCGTCAAAAACATTAATTTGAAGTGTACTTACGCTTTCCAGGAGTAACGTTGAACAAAACGTTAAAAACTTCTTTCAAATGGTTCACAATAGAACCGCAATTTAAATTCCATTTTAACATTACTAAGCCTGCCAAAGCTGAAAACAATAGCAAATTCTTGCTTTCCCAAAAGCGGATTGGCACTTTTCTTATAAACTGCGGAGTGTGCCGACAAAAATGGTTTTTGTTTGGAAACTGTGAGATAACATGAATAGATGTTGCGAGGATCTGCGGATATAGTTTTCAAATGCTTTTCTTTGCAGTTTCAACTTGTAGTTGAAAAAATTGTATTATTATAAGCAATGTAGCTTGCGTCACGTGCTACATTGTCAGCGAACAACAGCAACACTAATAAAAGCTAAGATAATTTCTTCCAGATTTGGAAAAACTTAGCCAGCACCTAGATTCAAAATTTCCAGAAACGGAAGAAACGTATCAGCAGAGAAGAGCGACAAGAACATCCTGTGCAGAAGAAGAAAAATGTAGCTAACACCTAAGAGCTAAATTAGAAAAATAAATGTGGCCAATACCTCCACAGATAAATTTATCCCAGGTGTTTAAGAGCTTAATGAAATCAGGACAGAAGAGCGCAATACCAACCAGGTGAATTTTTTCTAGGAAGTGATAAATGCAGCAAAGTGAATTTATTTGAAGACATAGATAACACAGCTCTCCATTTACTTGAGGGATAAAAAATGTAGATAAATCACGTAGCTATATGAATTAATTCTACGAAAAAACACAGTCAATATCTGGGAGCTAAGCGAATTTACTCCACAAAAGGAAAAAGCAGTCAAAACTCGAGAGTCAAATGAATTACTTCCAACGAAAGTAATGATTGTACAGGTAACAGGTAACGTCGCCTTGACGGCACACCCAACTAGAAGACCCACATGCACTGGTTTGTGCTGCAGATCAGTGCCCACTAGGACCCAGATCAGAGTACGGCTGCAGCCAACCATAGGTTGTTCGAGCTATGGCGTCATACTGACGGAAGACGAGATGACACCTGTGCCCCTCGACTCTGAGGCCAGTGCCTCCTCCAATGACTAGGTGTGTGCGAATTGCTGACGCGGTGCATTCCAGAACGTAATGATTTTTCTTTCCTTTGCTTGGATCGAACGTCCGTTCTGATAATGAGCGGCTCAGTAACATTGGCCACTGAGGTACTGGACCTAAGTAAATAAATTTTGAATGAAATGCTTTTCAGCATAAAAATCCACTAAGGTAGTTCTGAGCCGGAGTATTCAACACTTGTGTCCCTGCTGCTCCAGTGACTCAATAGTAGAACGAACTCTTACTCGCATGAATAATTTACTCGCACGAATTGGTGCTCGAATGTCTATCGAGTTCTTAAGCGAACGAATCGTTACTAAAAAAATTCATACCTGAAGGAATTGTTCCTCATTGAATCGTTACCCGAGCGAAGTAATACTCAAACGAATCACTGCAGGAAGCTACCGTTACACAGTACGAATAGTTTCTAATACCAGCACCGATGCAAGTTGCTCCCATAAACATATGTGTTTTCCGCGGAGATCGAGATCCTTCAAGAACTGACCCACCTGAATGTGTGCAAATCCACTGGTCCAGATTATCTTTCTCCCTCGTGTTCTAAGGGAAATGGCTCCAGTCATCTTAAAGCCACTACTTGAAATATTCAATCGGTCTTTAAGAACGGGAGAAGTTTTGCAGGATTGGAAAGTAGCTAACGTGATCCCGATACATAAGAATGGGGATAAGTAAAGCCCCAGCAACTATCGACCAGTCAGTCTTACATCAGTCATCCGCAAAACCATCGAACGTCTCTGGAAGAATTGCATCACTGATCACCTGAAGATGCATCATCTCATATCCGACACTCAGCACGGCTTCCGAAATGGAAGAAGCTGCTTAACAAACCTATTGGAGTTCCTTTCGAAATTTGCCAAAATAATGATGAAGAAAAGGGTGTGGTCCTCGTGTATCTAGATTTCCAAAAGGCTTTTCACAAAGTCCCCATCAACGGCTAATGAAAAATTGGAAGCCCGTGGCATCCTAAGAGACTATTACGTTGGATCCGGGGATGGCTTACAGGTCGGCAGCAGCGAGTGAAGCTTGAAGGCGAGAAGAGCGAGTGGACGCAGATATCATCAGGGGCTCCGCAAGGTAGTGTGCCTGGCCCACTTCTGTTCATAATTTATATCAATGATCTCGATCTTAACATCCGTGATAAAATCAGTAAATTTGCGGATGATACTAAACTATGTCATCCTTCTACGAGAAGAGATGAACTCCAACAAGACCTTAACCTCCTCATGGATTGGAGCTCAACGTGGCAGATGAGCTTTAATGTCGACTAATGTTCAGTAATGCACGTAGGGCTGGAGACTCATTCAACCCAATTGAAAATGAAGGGGGCAGAAGTTGCTGCTGTCACCCAACAACGTGACTTGGGAATGCCTATTACTAACAAACTACAACACAGTCAGCAAGTTGACAAGAATGTGAAATGGCAAGCAAAATACTGGGATTCATCACCAAGAATTTCGAATACAAATCCAAGGACATCATCATTCTCTTGTACAAGACGTTAGTGCGGCCACACTTAGAATTTGCTGTTCAATTCTGGTCGCCATATCTGAGTAAAGATATCGATAATATAGAAAGAGTCCAATCTAGAGCAATGAAATTGTTACCTCAGCTGCGAAACATGCTATAAGAGTGTCGCCTAAAAGAGCTAGGCCTGATCTCTCTCGAGCAAAGACGACTCAGGGGGCAACTAATACAGTAGAAATATTTAAGTATTTCAATGGCTTCAACGACGTACCTACAACGGGATTTTTTGAAAGAGACGTCAATGATCGCCTGCGAAACAACGGACAAAAACTTAAGAAAAAAGCTCAAAGAACGACCTTAAGTCAGCAGTTCTTTTCGTATTAAAATCATAGTGAACATTTGGAATAGACTCCCTTCCGACGTTGTCGGTGCAGAGACAGTCAACGCGTTTAAAATCGTCTTCACAAACAAATGGGAGAGACATCCTCCACAGCTAAGAACTCCTCCTCCAGGAGTAGCAAACATCTTAACGGCCAAAGCTTCCGAGGCGACCTTAGACCTTATTCTCTTTTCCATTCCGGCTACAGAGCTATAGTCAAACCAGCGTAAGGAGTGTCTCAATCGATAAAATTATATTATATTCGAAACTCAAAATGCATTAGTTAATAGATTAGATTTAGCACTGCTGCGTTCAATTGGGCCCCCCCGTAAATGACTGCTGACACTGGTTTGACTATTGATGTCTCTTAGCTTCTCATATGAGCGGCTATTGATCATGTTCACGTGCTTGCATGATCGTCTCTTTGAATGAGATTCTTCCCCTTTTTTCTTCTTTCTTTCTTTCTGAGTCCTCTATTTCCTTCTGAAATAATGGCAATAGCTCATAGACCGCCGGGGCGTATGTGTCGCTGTCTCTTTGAGAATGGCCTGTTGGTTCATCTACTGCCGTCTATCTAATCTAAACTAAATCACCACATATTAATGCGATTCGCTACAAGGACAAGTCGTGACTACAAAGATTTGTAACTCGAACAAATCTGCATTCAAACCAATCATTAGCCTATCTTGTCGTCGACGAAACGTTACTAAACGAATAGTAACGAAGAGGAATTAAGCGTTACCTAACCTCAAGTGAATTATTACATGACGAGGTTGTTACTTGAACTGTTATTTATCCAAGCGAATCAATAGTTGAGCAAATCTTTACTCAAATGATTCGTTACTGGGGTGAAATTTAATTAAATTAGGCATTGACCAAAGTAACGAGGTACTTTTCTTGAAACTAATCTTCACATGAACGAACCACTGTTCGCAATGAAAATAAATATCAATACAAAAATAGAGATCATAGGTCTCTGTCTCCAGCAACCGAGACGGAATGCGCTATCATTTTTATTTCCCATGCGCTTGCCAATACAATTACTCGAGCGTTTCGTTTGTTAGTCGAACACCCACGGAAGACAAAGTTCAGTATCGAGCTACCAATATCCTGTAATTTCTTCATGCATGTCTTACGTTATTTTTGCCGGCATTTTCCATTACGAGGGTCATCCTTCCGCATTCTTTACTGTACATCAAGGAGCTACATCAACAAAATAAAGTGACATAACGAGACCGGGTTAGCGTTGCTTTTACACCGTCTTCATATTTTCGTCAAGTTAAATATTCAAACGAAGATACCTTGGTTTCACATCCACATCAACGACACTGGTCCACTCTCGGTGATGCTGTTTTATTAGCCATAAGAAAAAGTTATAATGGCTTCCAGGAAACAGAGAGTCCTGGTCGGGTCATCTGGTCGGTGCACCATAATGCACATCGGGTCGTTGGAGCAACGGCCGGTCGCGGCTAACTCACCTTTAGATGACACTGAAGAAAATATTGGGCTCATAACTACTAATTTTGGGCCGTGAAGTGGGGCTAAAAGCGCGAATGTCAAAGGTAAAACTGTGGGAAAATGTATAAGCTTGCGGTATAGACAGAAGAGAAAGGTATTGAGCGAATACCAAAACCAAAAGTATAGGAAAGGGCCCAAGTACGGAAATAATGGACAGAACTTCTACCAAAGCGAGTAAGTGTCGATGACCAAAGTAAAAAAAGTTGTTAAACTTTGCAGGGTAGATTATTATAGAGATTTCTGTCAAGCATGCGAACGCCAAAGGTTAGAGTACAGGCAAATGCATGAGATAATTTAAGGTAAATGGAAGAGAAGAGAGTTAAATTTACCGATGAGCGTGTTGAAAAAAACAATACATACCGTCCTGCAATGGTGTAATCTGTAGAATATTACGATAAAGCGTGAATCCTATTGTAGGTCACGTATGTTTTGGTGAAGTATTTTCTGCAAAAATATAGCCTGATTCGGGTTTCTATTTTCAGAAATAGATGCTCTAATATAGAAACAATGGAGCATCTTGCTTACCTATTTCTAGCAAAATTGATGAAGCAAAATAAGAAGATTGTATTGAAACTAATTAAGTGCTAGAAGTTTTTTGGGGGAATTTCAGATTCGAAAAAGCTTTATCTGGGAAATTACTGAACTGTTCAACATCTCCTCCATATGGAACTCCAAAATTCTTGAAACCCTCGCGAGTTTGATCAGCGAAGCGCAGGCAATTCAGCTGGTTCTGGAAGACGACTTTACATCGTTTGCTATTCCACTTCAGATTGGAAAATCTGGGCGAAATTTTATTGCGATTTGTGAACTTTTACAGAAAGAAAGCTTTTGGCAAGCGCTCTGAGCGTCACATTCGATTTGGGATGACTTTTAGAGCCTATATGGGCATGGAATTGCTTCTGCGGCGGCTTAGTTCATGGGAATTATCCCACTAATGGATTCCAGACCTTTCAATTTCCCATGGAGAGGCTTCGACGAAGGATTTTCCCCATTAATTTTTAGTAGAAGTTATGAAAAGGAGGGTGTTGATAACCTTGTATATATACAGTTCAGAATAGATATGCAAGAGAAATTCAAGCAGTGAGTTATATAAGCACAAGTTTTCTTTTGGTTATTCAGTATTTCGACGGAATCAAATCTATGAGTTACTTGGCTTTGCTTCTGTCAATGAAACTGCTGCACCTTAATTTCTGCTACGGCGCTTACCACCGAATATGTTATTATTATATTATATATAATATATACATTATATTTGTTTCTCAACCTAAAAAGATGGTGAAGGAGTTGAATAATATTAATTTTTTTGCAGGGAGTCATATGGGTTGACCTAGATCTGAAAAATGCCGAAACTGTAGAGTAAACTGGCGTTGAATATACCCATACGGAGGTGATGGTCTTGCGCCTCGAGGCGTTCTGGTTCACATTGAATGCTAACAGTCAAAACTTATAAATCTTATATGTAAAGTTTCATAATTTCAATTATTGAGTCATTAGTAGCGAAATGTTACGAGTTTATCAAACACTTTGCCTAACAACATGACCGCAGTTAACCCAAAATATTGTTATGTTACAGAGATTTGAGGAAAGCGTGAAAGCTAAGCATCAAAACAAATGTATTATATATTAAGGATTAAATCACCTACTTTTACGTTTACTGGAATATTTCATGCAAGAAACTTTATGTCCACGCCCCAGCAAGTCCAGGTCATATCTCGCAATATAACTTTTTTTTGCGCAAAATTCAAAGCCAAAAGATCGAGTGATACTGAATTGGCTCACTGGACGGTCAAATATCCCCTGTTATCGAATTCAGACGGTCCAAAATTCGCCGCAAAGGAACACAATTTGATATTTGAAAGTTCACCAGGGGAGGTCTCGAAAATAGTCGATGGGCTGGCAAATCTAAATTTAGGTTTAGCGAGATTCGAAAAGTAAAAGTTTCGGAGCGCCTGATGCGCCTCCCGTTGAATTGAAGGTCGAAGAGGTCGGAAATATCGATATCCTTCGAGTGTGAAAAGTCTAAATTACTGTGCGTCCGAGCACAAAAAATTGCAGGTTCAAAGAATAAAAATGTGTTAAATATGGCTTCAGAGCGAGCTTTGACAGTAAAAAAGTTTAATATAAACTGTATGAATAATAAAACAGAGTAAAAAATAACTGTAGTTGAACTAATAAAGTTGTTAGCTACAGAATGAAAAAATTGCAGCAGCGAAGTTAAATTCATGGATAAGTACGGTAAATGAATTGTAGTCTCATGAATAAATACTTGCAAGGCAAATAATACAGAATAATAGAGGAACTATTTTAAAAATGGATAGAAACATAGTGTAATTACACACTTTAATCCTACTTAGGATTTGTAAGCATAATTGCCCAGATTTTATGATTCACATGTTATTTATTACGATATTGGTAATTATACTTTACTGTTGTATCTTTGCATATTTTATTTAATAGTAATACATCACTTCACTTGTCGTGCCATGTTTTAATTTGACTTATTTTCGGTAATCATATAATTATTATTTTAGTTTTCCATCCACTCCACGTTTTATGTTAGTTTTTCGTAGTGACATGCATTTATACCCCTTCATTCCGCTTTTTAATCTGGCCACCCTGTAGTGCAACCATAATACCATAGTTTTCCCCTCATTCCACTTTTCAATCCAGTTTATTTTCTGGGGTTTTCAGTGAACTAAAGTTAAACAGTTCTCATTGTCGACAAAGACTGCTCTGATGACCATCCGCCGCAGTTGACCTGCCAGTAACGCGGCCAAAATCCGAGCCTTCGGAGGCAAACTGCCGTGTTTGTTTTGGCCAAGCCGGAGGAAGTCGGATGTTGACCTCAGATCTTCTGGACCTCTCCCTGAATTGGTTCCTCCAGATATGCTGCCTTTGCTTTCTTTGGCTTAATGCCTTGTAATATAGAGCGAGTTTTTCTTTTGATATGCGGTCTTGGGCTTCATGCCTGTTACCATATTCCTAGCTGTTCTTCTGGTAAACTGTCATTGGCTTCATGTTAGGTAATGTGTATAGGTCTGTTTCTTCTTCTGTTATGCTGGTTGTGGCTTCATAACTTGTATTATAGTCCTAGTTCTACTTCTGATCAGGCTGCCACCAGTTTCATGATTTATAATCGATACAGTACAACAGTAGTTCATCTTCTTGTATGCTGTCTTTGGCTTTATAACCTGTACCATAGTACGAGCTCTTCACCTGATATCCTGCCTGTGGCTCCATGCTTCGTAATATAGTCCTAGTTCTTTTATGAATATGCTGCCTTTGACTTGATAACGTGTACTCTAGTCTTAGTTCGTCTGATGTACCGCCTCGGCTTTGTACCTTCTAATACAGAACTAGAGCACTCTGAGACCGCATACGTCAACCAAGTAGAGCAACGGTAACGAAAAATTCATACTGTCCTGAAAATATGATTGCTTTTGTATCAGGACAAAAGAAAAATCATTTGCGTCTTTTGACAATAAGAACAGTTTCCCTAATTTTCTTGAAGATCCATTCATAACTTCACGAGCTACCGCACGTACAGTATGTTGCTAACAAACATTCTCACAAACACTAGTCAACACACAAACAGAATAACTGATCATCACCAAATTTGATCACTTATGTCGCTCAACATTTCCAACATTTCCTGTAACTTTCATAAAGATCCGTTCTTAACTTTTTGAGTTATTTAGCCAACAAACATGAGCTCAAATACAGATACAAACAAACGAAGAAGCTGATCATCACAGAAATTTGTTCATTTACTCTCCGTGATATACCAAACAACTTACGAAAATTTCATGAAAATCCGTCCATACATTTTTGAGTTATGGTACTAAGAAAAAAAAGACGCAAACAAACAGACAACCTGTTGAACGATCTTTTTCCAAAAGTTCATCATCTGTTCCTCTTAGCATGCTTAGCAATCCCTCTAAATTTCATAAAGCGCCATCCACACCTTTTTAAGTTACCTTTGTGACAGATATACAAGCAAATAAACAAACTGAATAACAGACGTAGAGACAAACACACAGACAGACAAACAAAGAAGACAAGAACATAACCTCCTTTGCGGAGGTAACTAGATTTTCTCAGCAGTAGCAACAGCAGGGGGCTTGAGTGTTGTAGTAGAACGCGGACCGGAACGCGTTGGTTCGAAACTGTTCCAACACGCATGTTTATCCATTTGGCTTGCTGAGTCAGCATTCTGTATCCAGAGGCTATTGCAAGGGCATTGACTTGAACTAGAAGTAGGGATGTCGTTGGAAGAGGTCCTCATGTCGTCGCATAAAAACGTTTCGTAGCTCGTGCTACAGCTCTTGTCTACCTGTGTTCAGCTGCACCCGTGTACTCCTCTCGGGCCAGTTGGCATACGTCTCCAGCACGAACCAGTGCGTGTGGGTTTCGCTGTTGACTCTACTTGATACCTTTTTCTCTAATAAGGTGTATTTGGCTCAAAATTCCTTGTAATAGAGTCCTATAGTTCTTCATCTGATACGGTATCGTTGACGTTATACAACATGAAGGACTCTAAACTTCACAGATGTAGGGCTTGATGCTCTTTAAAATAGTCCAGATTCTGCTGATGCGGCAGTTACCATTTGGATGTCCGCTCTCCACGATACGCAGCCTCTTTGCTTCAACGAGATGCCGCTTATATTCCATTTGTGAAAACAGAATACTAAAATTTTCCACTAAAATATATGAAAATTTGGCTAGCATTAGATGCACTAGCATTATCGTTAGTCTAGTGGCTACTAGTGTCACTGACACGATGAAACTTGTATTTGAAGTCAGTTAAACTCAATTATTTTTTTTAGAAGCACCTATCACATTGATACACTGTATCTATAAAGCCAGGATAGCACCATAGATAATACTCACGTGATAGACAATTGGATGCCCTGCAGTGAGTTGCTTTACACAGAGAGATTTAATTTTCAATTTCACTGACCAAGTGATTCAACTGAGTATATTTAATGGTGAGGACAAAAGAAAAAAGTTTTTCGCGCTAAATATAGGATCCAGAAAAGCCTCTCTAAAAGACGCCACAAATACACAAACCCTATACAATAATACGGCCAGTGTTAAGAGATCATGTAACGTGGGCTATATTTAGTAAAAAGAAAATTTCATTAATGTCTGAGCCCTTTGGTTAAATTAGCAAGTGATATACTTAATGATGTGTCAGTAAGTTTGGCTGGTGTAAGATGATGTTATTTAATCAGTAACTTCAAATCTATATGTATATCGATAACGCTAAACTGATGTAAGATGTCCCTGTCTTTTTCAAAAGATACAAGGAAACTCGACGAATGCAAGACCAAGTTGGAACGTTATCGCGACAGACAGCTGTTTACAGCTCTATTTCCACGTTTATGCTGGGGCTGGACGTGAGACATTGAGCCTACAGTCTATTTACTGCCGGCATTCCAACGCTGATTGAAAAACTCCTGGAAAACGAGACGGTCTGCTTGAATTATTTCGTTCTTTCCTCTTGTGCTTGTTTTTACTAGAATGATACGAAGGCGCTGAAGACTTCACTTGCTGTTGCAAGCTGAGCTTTGTTAATATTATGCTTGTATTTAGGCTGAGATTGTCAGGATCTGCACTTTGCTGATCCACCGTGTTAGTGTTTAGGCTGAGATTGTCAGGCTCTGCCCTTTGCCGATCCACGGTGTTAGTGTTTAGGCTGAGATTGTCAGGATCTGCACTTTGCCGATCCACGGTGTTAGTGTATAGGCTGAGATTGTCAGGATCTGCACTTTGCCGATCCACGGTGTTAGTGTTGAGGCTGAGATTGTCAGGATCTGCACTTTGCTGATCCACTGTGTTAGTGTTTAGGCTGAGATTGTCAGGATCTGCACTTTGCCGATCCACTGTGTTAGTGTTTAGGCTGTGATTGTCTGGATATACGTTTTGTTTTTCATTGCGTTGGTGTATAATAACGTGCTGGTGGACATCTTACTTTATATTTTGTCTTCAATGATGCCGAAGATATCTCTTGAAGTGTATTTCCTGTACGCATGTTTTTTATTGTATTTATTTCCAATAATGATGCCAATTCATTTACGTATGATTAGGATATTTATTTTTTTTGTTACGCCTGAATGACATAAAACATATGACACACTTGAAAAAAATGCAATAAATAGACACTTGCTAGAAAACACATCATGTGAAAGGGAAAAATCCTAATTCGATTGGGTGCGTCCAAAAATCTAAAACAAGTGGCGGCAGACACGAATAGAAATGAAATTTGCAAAGCGAAATTTTCATGATAAAAGGTAAGAGCGAAGTCAACTTGGCCGCGTCCCCTACTTAGCTACTGAGAATCCCACAGGAGTATGGATGTACGGCTGCAGTCGATCACAGGTCGTCAAGTGTTATGGCACCATTGATGGAAAGCTTTTATGCAACGACCTGTGCACCCCTGCCCCTCCCATTTACAGCTAGGGTCAGTACCTCAACAATAGCCTTTCAGACATTAAATGCTGTGTAAGCTCTTCAAGCGTCGCCAGAGTGCACCAACCTGGGAGTTACTCAATCTTGTGTCTTTTAGCGTTTCATTAATATTATTTGGCCTACAGCTCCTGCGGGCATAAAAAAAGCCTGTAATTCATTAGGAAAGCGTGCAAGGTGAGAGATAAGAATACTTTTACTAATATATTGGGTATGAAAATAAGTCTGCCGTTTTCGCTTCAACGTTTGTAAAGGTTTAATAAAAAGTAACAACTAACTAATCAACAATGTATGTACTTATTGTCCATTGCTCTTTACAAGTTTCCCATCGTTCATGATTTTCAATACCTCGTTGGTAGAAAATACCCGGTTTTTACGCGAAAAACTCATCAAACCAGGCCTTCACTTATCCATCAGTATTAAACATAACTACACGCATAGCATTATTATTTGATGTACAGGCAAAATTTCTCATTTTCAGTAATGATTCTGTAAAGAAATCGATCTTTGTATGCATGAGTTGAACGGTGACGAACAAGTAAACCGGCGGAGATTTTGGTTCGTTGATTTTTGTTGCTGTCACTTAGAGAATGCGGAACCCATGATTTATGCAGCTGATTCTTTCCTATCGAATGAAGAACTTCTATTTAGCAGGGTGGGAGCATTTTATTTTCTCTGTCAGTTTCCTAGAATTTTTGCGCAAAAGTTGGTTTAATCGTTCTTCATCGATCTCAGCTGTACGACCAGAACGAAGTGAGCCTTTGAGGTCAAAATTTTCATTTGTGAATTTGGCTTACCAAAACAAGAGGTCCTTTCAGCCATGGAACCCTCTCCATACACAGCACAAATATCGTGAGCAGCTTTTGTGGTGTTCGAACCTTGGTTGAAAGCGAAAAGGAAATATCGAAATCGCTCTTTTTCACCACTTACCATTCCATTTTGGCGGGCTGAAGATAGAAGACACGAAAGCAAAAAAAAATCGACTGCAAATATCAAAATATTTTTTTAATAGATTCAATAATTGAAAATACAATTCCTCATAAAACGTTAAAAAAACGCAAGAACTTGGTATTCTACCCAATAAAAGTAGATGCCTGTATGCAGTCATTAAATGGCCCTATTTTTTTGCTTAAAATCCCATAGCTACAAACTCAATCTATCATTTTATCAAGCTCGAATTATGTTATTATCTGACGCTATCATTGCTATCGGCAGTTTTATTCTTTAGTCTCCACTTCTTCATTAAAACTCGTGGAAAAGTTAGGAAATAGAAAGTTTGTTTCCATTGCTTTATAATAGAAAAGAATGGCAGAGCAGACATTAGTTCCTCATGGCTTTGAACTCGAACATAGCACTGTGGAGAGGAATCATTTTCAGACAAAATCAAAGTTTGTGTAACAACAGACTAACATATAGTGTCGAAAACTGGGAGTAAATGACGATAGGCGTCGATAAATAGTATGCGAAAGCTGTTTAGATTTGAACAAAAAGGATTCAGGAACCAATTTCAGATGCCACTAAATCTCAGCTTTTACTGAAACGATAACACTTCGAGCGACTTCTACAAGTCAATGAATCACCTTTTGCACAAATGAAACGACTCCAGGCACATTCTAAAGTTAAGTAAACAGAATTCTACACAAACGAAAAGACTTGAGACATTTTTACGAGCTAATGAACCACATTCCAACTAAAATAGAAATATACTTCAAGTACTCTCCCTGCCTCAATAACTCGCCTTCTATTCAAAAGAACAGATGCCATTCATATTTAGGGATAGAAGGTATACTTTATGCATCTTTAGGGATATCCCGTCCACTGTGTGCACCTTTAGGGATATTCAATCTACTATATGCACCTCTAGGGATATCCTGTCGACTGTAGGCACCTTTAGGAATAGCCAATCTACAGTAAGTACTTTTAGGGATATCCAGTCTAATGCATGCACCTCTATAGAGATATCCTGTCGACTGTAGGCCCCTTTAGGGATAGCCAATCTACTATAAGCACTTTTAGGGATATCCAGTCCACTTTAGGCACCTCTAGGGATACCCTGTCAGGTGTACGCGCTTATAGGGATTTCCCGTCTGCTTCTATAGGAGCAAAAGGTCTCTCCCTGCCAAACAGCAGCAGGAACTCACGAAGGCTCTTAAGAAAAGCAAGGCTCTAACCTGAGCTCCGTATGAGATCCTTCCCATGAATACGGCAGACATTTTTATGATTTTTCTCGCACGTACTTCGAATTCCGCCCTTACAGCCTCGAGCTCAATGGGCGGAGTAGAGTTGCTCGTTTATCCGAAACCCAAGAATGCCAAGAGACGCTCTCTTATTGAAGAAACTTCTCTCATTTCTCAGTTGGGAACAAGCTTTTCCTTCCTGGCGTGAGCGGGATGGAGACAGAAAAGAAGTGTCATGTGGACGGAAGTGTTAATGGTGAAGTTAGAGGGAATAGAATTTTTCGTAACACAAAGTAATACACGTGCATTCGTATGACGTGTCAGTAGCGCAGTCACAAAATAACACTTTTCTATCATAACACGAGCTAAAATATTCAGAACGTGTCAGTTGTGCAGTAAAAAAAAAACCTTAGTTTTTTAAGACACACGAATACGCTTGCGTAGGAGTTATGACTTAGGCATGTGTGTTCAGCAAGTACAATCAGTATTCATAGCGTTTCTTTTAATATAACCTTATAAATGCTCATAATATATAACAGAAAACCTAAATACGCCAACATTCAGAAGCAAATTATAAAATTAATGTACCACTGTTACAGAATATCTGAACTCTATTGGAATAAAGGGAAATTCTGCATAACTTTCCAAACAAAACATTGGTAACTGTTTTATTTTTTCTAGAGCAGCAACGAATACGCACTTTCTTCTAATGCTACAGCAGCTGACCTCCAGTGGGAGTATCTTACTTTAGCACAACCTCATTGTCTATCCTTCATCTAACCTCCAACGAAATTAAGGTACAACGTTAGCGTGTATACTTAACCCAAACTCCAGCGGGAAGTATTATAGTGTAGTATAATTTCATTCGGTGTACACTTCACTTAACCTCCAGCAGGGGTATCTTAGTGTGGTACAACCTCAGTGTGTCTTCTTCACCCTCAGCGGGAAATAGTAGTCTGCTGCAACCCCAGCGCGAGCACCTCACCTTGGGCTGGGGGGTTGAAGTATCGTTGTCGGGAGCCCAACTTCGTAACTTGCCCTTTAATGACTTGCACCAAGTTTAGCAATTCATAATCCATAATTACGGCGACTGCTGTATTAGTTTGCTTGAACTGCGAGGTTAATTGCAAAAATTTTGGATATTCCAAACCTTCAAGTGTTCATTAGCGAGTAAACTGAAACTCGATTGCCGTATATTTTTAATTTTATATCCCAAGAAAAACATCCCGTGTATCAAAACAAGTCTGTCTTCATCACGAACTTAAAAAAAAAAAAAAAATCAGCATGACTACGTCTACAATATGTTATCAGATTTTTAGATTTAAACAACGTCCTGCGTACGGTATATTAAATGGTAGTGGGGGTACTGCAAGTCAGTAGAAAGAGAGCCAGCGTTTTAGACTAACTTTGGGGAAGACAGTTCCTATTTGCAATGTGGTATGCTCGTAGGAAAGGTTATTATTTTAAATCGGCACCAGAGCAAATACTTTACATTTGTAATGTGAACTACTTTTCAAAAAGTCAATATTTTAAACTATCTTTGAAGAAGATGGTTCATATTTACAATGTGATATGCTCCTCCAAAATTCAGTATTTTAAAATGACATTAGTACAATAAGTTTAAAACTGTCATATAGAATGTTTCAGCAAGTCTAATTGCATTCAGAGACTGATACATTCATGTAATGTTGGGATCATTACTTTACTAATGAAGAAAGCTGGCAGCAACGTAGCACTAATTCCAACTGCAGTGCAAGCAGGAGATCGACTATGTAATTAGGCAGATTTGGGTATTACGCAACGAACTTCAATTAGTACGTGCAGAAAACGCTTTAATTAAATAACAAAATGTTACAAGAAGAACCTTCAGTTTTATGACAAAAATGTGAGTTCTTTGCTACTAAATAGAGTGCAATAAGTCATCGGTAATGGTCGCACTCATATTATGTTTTTTTTTTATTTTTCTATAGGTTAAAACCTTTAGATCCAGGTAGCCAATGGTGAACTCTTCATTTATAAACACACATATCAGACGCCTTTTACTAAAAATACAAAAACTAATTGAAAAAGGGGCAGTACCTATTCTGAAGAAAAATGAATACATGGGGCCAAGACTTCCTATTTACTCTGAAAGTTAATATATTTCTGATTAAATTACTACGGTCAAATTTACTCGTGAGTTCTCTGTCTGAGAAAACATCTAGGAGCTACAGCTACACGTGTTATGCAACAAAAACTACGTAGCCAAGTGACTACACTTGCGTCAGTAATACAAATTTTCAGCAGTCTTAATGCAACTAACATCTAGCACCATGCACTCCCACCACCCGCATAGCTGAGAACGGGGAAACCAACTCACAACACATACCATATTCATAAAGCAAATTCAGAGAAAAGAGACACTCCAGCACCGCATCAACGTCTTCCTACTTCAAACAAAGTGTTTTCAGACGCAGAAAAGAGTGTAGGATTTTAGAAAACAATAGTTTTCTTTGTCGCCGGGCGGAGTTGGGGGTACACCTGCATAATGGATAGCGAGCAGCCTTTTGTTGCCGGTGATACAGAAATTGTGGCGGCTGAGTTAGGTGTGAAAGGATCCGGAAAAGTTGCGTTACATGCCGGTTGTGTCGCTTTGTATGGAAATGGAAGTGGTGGTGTGAATGAAAGTATAGTGAAGTTGTTATGTAGATGCATTACTGTTAACAGAAAGAAAACATGGGGAAGAAACAGTACAAAGAGCAGAAAGCTCTATACTATGCAGATACATTATTCTAAATGGAAGAAAATTATACAGTGTGTAAAAAGTGTGAGAAATTAGATAATGCTTAATTGCCGAAAAAAATTAGGCATGAAACAGGAGGTACATATACACATATACAGGAGGCACATATACATAACTGTTAGCAGGAAAAGTACAGGAAATGAAACAGTACCATTGAAGCAAATGTGACTGATAAAGCTACGTATGTTCCAAATGCATTGCTTCTATTAACAGCAGAAAATGGGGAGAAAAAGCTATTAACCTGGGTAATTGTCGAATTCATAATGCAGATGCAGGAATGTTCACAAAAATGAATTGGAGAAAGAATAATTTTCGATTACGTCAATAAAAGTGTAAAATTACACTGTAGATATACGACTTGAAAAGAGAGAAAAATGGCAGAAGAAACAGTAAGACTAAGGTGAATGGGCGACATCGTATTGCAGATATATCACTGGTAACAGGAAACAGGAAAAGAAGCAGTGAAACTCCTATGTAACTGTAGTTAACAAGTTATAGTCTAGCTAATACAGCTATACAGCCCGTAATGAGGCGGAAGTGATATGTATGCTTAATTAAGTGTATGGATTATAAAAGTAAATACGAGAAGTGTCTCACGTTAAAGTTTCCAATATGCAGCATATTGGAGAGCTTTTCAGCAACTCAAGAGGCCTACAAAGGTAAAGGTAAAGTCAACTTAGACCACACCCTCACCTGGGAAACCCACATGCACTTTTTTGGGCTGCGGGTATAGGCCCACTGGCCCCAGATGAGCAAGTGTAGTCGCAGTCGCCCTCGGGTCACGAACCATGGCGCCAATTTGACGGAAGGAACAAATGACCCGAGACNGGAAGGCAGTTCCGCCACGGCGCCGTGCATGCACACACAACTGCCGAGTCAGCACACCAAGATCTGCAAAGAGCTCGTGTGCCTCACGGGGCATCGAACGAGCGATACAAGGTGTTAGAGATGAGAACGGAAGCATGCAGCTATGGGGATCCTTACTGGATGCTCTCGTCAAATTTAATTATCGTTGTACGTTGTGTTTTCGCCATCCATAACCCTGATGTGTCCCCTTTGAACCCTGTGCAGGAGGATCCTGCCGCCCCGGGGCATCTATGTGCTGTAGTTGGAGTCGACGCAGAGGACAAAGTTTCAAAATTGAAGAAACATTTACTTGGTTTGGAGAAGTGAATAAGAAAGCCTTCTGGGGTCTAATAAAACTAAAATCCCAGAAGGCTTTCTTATTCACTTCTCCAAAATGACCTAGCCTGGGAGTCCTCCAATCTTCGAATCAATTTGCTTGTTTGTAATTTGTATTTAAAGATTTGGAACCCACGGTATCACAGCTACATCTTACTGGGATATCCTGCCAAACTTTTCGCAAATTTTAGCGTCTTCAAATTCGACCATCTTCGACCTCCCACCTGATGAGCCGAGGTACGGCGAAACGCGCGTCGTGGGTAAATTTCTACTAAGCTTCACATCGTATTCTTCTATGCACGAAGCCGTGCAGATCTACTGGGACAAGAGGATGGAAACCAATCGGGTACTTCACGCCAACCGACCGGACATCGTCGTCAAAGACAAGCAGGAGAAGTCGGCCAAACTGATCGACGTCTCAATCCCCTTCGACTCCAGAATCATCGACAAGGAAACGGAGAAGAAGGAAAAGTACAGCGACCTTGCCATCGAACTACAGAGACTGTGACAGATGAAGGTCGACGTCGTTCCAGTGGTCATCGGAGCTCTGGGGGCCATGTCCAAGAATCTCAAGACTGCCCTGCGAGAGCTGAAGTGCGGCCATCTCCACCTAGGAACCCTCCAGAAAAGCGCTCTACTCGGAACAGCGCACATCATTCGCAAAGTGCTCTGAGCCTTAGGTCGCGGGATGTTACCCGGCGCCAGAGTGTAGAGCCCAACATCGCTCAACCGATCCAATTATTGGGTCGTGAAATCCCGTCGATAATAATAAAGTAAATTAGAAAAAAGGCACTGGAATTTCCAACTGAAGCTGAATATTACCTATGGGGATCCTTACGGGATTTCATTTTTAGCCTCCAACAATGAACCCCAAGCTTCTTACCTTCGTCTTGGGCCCTACTTTTTTTTATCCTTGAGGAGCTCTTTTCATCGAGTAAGAATTTCAAAATTTTATTCTCCGAAGGAAGTTGACTTTGCCACTAGCGCTTTCGTGGCGCCATCACCAGAACTCGTCAAAAAATTAAACGTCGCACTCTGCCGTGTTTGTTAATACACTCATGCGACTTCCTACAGCGCCCCCTGGAGTTGTTTCCTGTGCCATGTTAATTAAACTGCTACTTTAATGTGCTAGTCTTCTGTCAGAGGCTGAGTTCATTTTATGGACAGATTAATTAGAGGCACCGAAAAAGTCTATCGTAAAAACGACCGAGAGAAGCCTGCTGAGGCAAGATTGACCCGGCAAAATTGGACCTCACATTGTTACCTATATTAGGGAAAATTCATTCTTGGTAATTAAACTTCACGTTGTTACCTATATTAGGGGAAATTTATACTTGAAAAGGAAGCTAGACCTCGGTTTGTTTCCTTTTTTAGAGGCAATTTATTCTTGGAAATTAGGCTTCACGTTTAACCTACTTACATCAGAGAAAAATCTTTCGCGGAAGCTAGATCTTACGTTGCTACCTATGTTATGGTAAATTCATTTTCAAAAGTTAATCCGTACACTATATTTAGTATGTTTAGCAATATTGATTTTTTCTGAAGTTAAAATTTTACTCTGTTGCTTATTTTAAAGGAAACTCATTCTTGGAAACTAGACTTAAAGTTCTCAGCCATATTAGGAGAAATCAGTTGCTAGATCTTACAATAATAGTTATAATAGGAGACATTATTTCTTAGAAATTAGACCTCTTATTGTTAAGTATATAGATGGAAATTCATTCTTCAGAGCTGGACCTCATGCTGCTACCTGTATAAAGGCAAATTCATTCATAAAATTTCGACCTAACTCTGTTGAGTACATCATGAAGAGCTACTATTTTTTAAGCAATCAAGTCTCTCAATGTTACTTGCTTTTAGGGAACTAATTTGATTACTTCAAATTAATCCTCACGGTAATACTTTTGTGAGGGAACATATATTGTTATTCCATATTTTCCCAAAATGCCACTCCATGAATGATAGTTTTAATCGAAAGTTTCCTCCAGGTCTTCAGTTATGTACAACATTCAACGTTGTACAATATTCACATAACTTTATATAAAATCAAATAACATTCATAAGCGATATTTCCCCTAGCGTTTTATCAACTTCGAATTCGAAGATATTTAATTTAGCGTCGCCAAACTTTAGTTTTATTGTTCTCCTCAAACTACGTTAGTGCAATTATTTTATTATATTTTCTGAGGAGGACACGTCGCGTTTCTAACAACCCCTCATTTTCGCTCTCGTACTACGGTCTTCAAAAGGCGTGTTACTCACGGCTTTACGTTGTCAATTTACTGGTGTTAAAGGCCGTGTTAATTATGATCCCGTGCTTTCTCACAAGTATACTGCCTCAGAGGCCGTGTTATTCACCTCCTCATGTTTTCAGTCAATTACTTTGGGCCCGAGCAGGCACATAATTCATGATCCCATGATCCCATAATTCATGATCCCATGTTTTCAGGCTCGCATTATTGACCCAATGCCGGTGTTATTCATGATCTCATGTTTTCAGGCTCGTATTATTGACCCAATGCCGGTGTTATTCATGATCTCATGTTTTCAGGCTCGTATTATTGACCCAATGCCGGTGTT
>LQNS02277997.1:11121394-11133107 GCA_001587735.2 Parhyale hawaiensis | reverse complement strand
GATAAAGGAATGTTAATAAATTAAGTACACTTGACACATTTTTATTGGCCTCTACTCTCTGCTGTGGAAATCCTTTAGTCAAACTAGAAATTAAAATACAGTTTTAAATTGGTGGTGTGAGCGTAGCTCTCCCCGCTACAACGGAAATTCAGTGCTACCGTTTTTTCAGTCTACTAATCATACGGGAAGCAGCTGGTGGAAACTCTGCATTCATTTTTTACGTATGAAACAGGCTTACAATAATAATATGTGTAGTACGAAAGAGGCGGTGAACTAATATTTCTGGTAAGAAGTGCTTATTTTAGAGCTATAGCATACTAATTATGCCGACGAGACGATGCAGCTGGTTATAATATGCAATACTTGCAGATACCAATTTCGCAAGTTTACATTGGGGAATAAAACTGTGTAAGTTCATTCGGAACGTAGTGCAGCTAACATTAGATATATTGCCATTAATTTAGTGCTAAAAATCGGAGCCAACACTGTAAAAATTCGGTTAGAAATCTGCAACAGCCGAGCGAAGGGGTGCCAATTGTGCCGTTCATTTGAGAAAAAAGAATGAATACCTATAAATTTTGTCACAAAATTAGGTTTCCTTGCACTCTGGCGGCACGAGTCTTCTATAGTTTTGGCACTCGTATTTAATATTTATAAATTAATTAAGAATATTTAAAAGGCAGGGAAGCAAATTCTATTTTATGTTATTTTCTTATTGGTGTATTTTGTCGATATATTTTCGCTTATTGAAGTTTCGAAAGAAGTGGACACTGTGTTGCAGTTGAAGAACATGCGCCGTGTATTTTCTGGGGGCTCGTATTTCTTAACGATGATAGAGTAATTAAAATTATTACCTCCGCCAAGGAGGTTATGTTTTCGTTGTGTCTGTCTAATTGTCTGTCTGTCACCAAAATAACTCAAAAAGTTATGAACCGATTTGGACAAAATTTATAGAGATCGTTGGGTATGTTAGGAAGAGCAGATGATTAACTTTTTGTGAAGATACATATGTCCATCCTTTTGTTTGTTTGTCTGCCTTATTTTTCTCAATGCCATAGTTCAAAAAGTTATGGGCAAATTTTTTATGAAATTAACATGGGTTGTTAGGTATATAATAAAGAGTAAATGACCAAAGTTTGGTAACGATCTGTTTGTTCATTTGTCACTGTTTTTAATTTTATGCTTGATAGCACAATAACTATAAAAAAAAGAATGGATCTTTATGAAATTCATAGGGGTTGTCTGTAATGTCAAAAGACAGATGATTAAGTTTGGGTGCAGATCGGTTTGTATGTTTGTCATAACGTTTGTTAGCAGTGTAACTCAAAAAATTATGAACAGATCTTCGAGAAAATTGTACAAGCTTTCATTACTATCAAAAGGCACAAATGATCAGATTTTGGAGTTTATACAAAGAAAATTATGGTTTCAGAGCCAATTTGAATTTCTTGATACCGTTGCCTCGCTGGACGGAGGTATGCGCTCTCAGAGTGCTCTAGTTAAGTTTCATTTTATTTCCGTTTTAAAAGCGGCATATTTCTGATGTAGTTGCAATTTATTTCAGCTGTAATAACGGTTTAAATCTGTTGTAATTACGGTTTGTTTCTCTCTTAGTTACGGTTTATATCTGTTCTATAATTATGGTTTATTACCTCAGCAAATGAGGTTATGTTTTCGTCGGGTTTGTCTATGTTATTCTGCTATTACCAAGATGACTCCAAAAGTTATGGACAGATTTTGAAGAAATTTACAGGGATTGTTAAATATGTTAGGAGGAATAGATGATTAACTTTTGGTGAAAATCCGTCCATCCGTTTGTTTCTTTGTTTTCCTCATATTTGCTGCTGTTACGACTTAAAAAGTTATGGTCGAATTTTCACGGAATTTACAACAGTTGTTAGGTTCGGTACGGAGAGTAAACGACCAATTTTTGTGATGATCTGTTTGTTCGTTAGTTTGTTTGTCGTTGTGTTTGATTTTATGCTTGTAGCACAATAACTCGAAAAAGTTATAGAATTTACTGAAGTTGTTAGCAATGTCAAAAGACATAAATGATTAAATTTTGGGTGAAGATCGGTCGGTCCGTTTGTGTGTTTGACTTATGATGTTTGTCATAATGTTTGTAAGCAGCATAGCTCACAGATCTTCATAAAATTGCAGAAACCGACTATTAAAAGGCACAAACGATTAAATTTTGGTGTTGATACAAAGAAAATTATGGTTTCAGAGCCAATTGAGATACTTCGCTACCGCTGCCTTGCTTGGCGGAGGTATGTGCTCTCAGAGTGCTCTAGTTAACACATGCGACGATGTGGGCGTCATTATTGTGAGATTTCTGCCACTGTGATATACTTTATGTTTTGTTGAAGCTTTGCAAAAGTTATTGTTCTCCTGTAATTGGCCGAGGTACGTCTTGTCTTCCTAATATTGTTGAAAATTGTCAAAGAAAAATGAAGCCTGTTTACTAGAGCAATGACGAGGTTCTCTTCTACACTCATTTTCCTTGCATAAAATGCTGCAAATTTAATGAAAAACTTGTTTATTAAAGAGACCAGTAGATTAAACTGATATTATAACTGCATTAAGATACGTATTTTTCCTTGACGCAAACAGCAAAACAAATCATCTTTCTTTATTTCTTCCTTCATATCTTCTTTGGAGGCTTGCAATGAAAGCTGGTAGATTGTAGTTCGCTTTGCAAACACTTTAAAAAAAATTTGAAAATGGCCTATTTCACATGAATAAACAAGAATTTCTTGTCTTCTCTTATTTTACTCTTAATATTTTTTCCACTGATGAAAAAATGCCGTGAAAAAAAAAGAAAATTAGATCTTGTTTACCATGTGGCTGCTCTGATGCTCTCTTTTTTGTAAGTTTATAAAAATATGTCATGTAAATACGCAATGGATCCTTTCTCGACATTTAATGTATAATAGGTTATGGAGAGCTTCACATTAAACTCTTCTTATTAATGAAACTTCTGGAATTCAATAAAAATTGGAACATGAAGATGTTAACCTTTAGGCTTGGAAACAATTATACTTCAAAATTGAACCATTAACAGAGCGTTTTCTTTTCTATATGAAGAGTTCGTGTACTTAATCTCTTATTAATTTGGTAGGTGAGTTACTACGAAAGTCTCCCATTTGGTGACTCAAAGTTTGACAGTGTTGAGCATCGATACCTTCTCTAGACAAATCTCTATAAATATGAAGATGCGTTTCAACTAAAAATTTGCTAGCTGTGTACGCTGAATCTCACGCACACAACCAACCACGCTATACCCATCCCCTTGTCAAGCAAACCTATCTCAGTGTGAACTCACTGGTACAATACACAGTAAACGCACATACATATATGTGTATTGTTCTATAGAACATATAACATAACAAATATAACATATATATCGCAAGAGAGAGAAGCAATGGCTTGAACTACTGCGTGAAAAGAAATCAGCTTTCCTATTGTAAGCGACGGTTTTTTTTTTGTTTGAGCATGCAACAAAGTCTTTGTGAGCTTGCACTTGGCAGAGGCGTGGGCAATATCGCCCTTGAGTTTTGTAGACTGTCTCATACAACTCAAGATAACGGTTGTAAGGTTTGCACGCCTGCAAGCAGCGTTTCTTTGAAAAGAAGCACAATAGCCGAAGTTTAAGTCGGGAAAGACGTTCGGTAGAACATTTTCCATGCACAACCAAAGTTTGTGTACCAGTAAACCGTTGCAAAAGCTTGGCAGGAACTAAATATTCTTGCTGTCACTGCATCGTCTAAAACAACTAGGTAAAATACTGAGAGCTTGTTGCAGAAGTTTCAAAAATAAAAGTTTTCGTCTAAGGGAGACTCTTCATAAATAAAGCACCAGCTAAATCTTGAATTAGGAATACTTTGAGTTGACAGTCTCACTACTTATTGCAATATAAGAAGTTTGCCTATACAATGCACCCACAAATTTACTCGCTCAAGTATATTGAATTTCCTTGAGGCATGTAACGGCTTTCAGTTTTACGTTCAGTACCAAATATTTGAATTTTCAATTATACTATACACCCGTTAGTCATAGCTAACTATTCACAAGATGGTTCAGCAAAATATTGCATCTCCTGAGTAACTGCGGACTGGCTCGTCAGATTTCTGTACAGTGACTTCTGTAGTAAAACTAGAAACTAAGTTCACGTTTATATTCATTTTGTCTGATTTTTGGTTCCATTACCAATAATGAGTCGATAAAATATGGAAGACATACAGGGTATTATACGATAGAGGCATCCAGCTATAACCCTATACCGTTGGCGTAAAGATGTTTCCTCCAGAATACTGCATTCGGAAAAGACGACGGGACTTTTTCGTCGGTAGATTGTGAACAGTTTTTTCGGTTATACTCCACTCAATGGGAACGGGTTCTACACTATTTTAGAACAAAAATGAATGCAAAGAATCAAGCTTCGTAGGCAGCTAGCTACCTTAATTTGAAATGGTATCAACGCTCCTGTAGTCCAATGAAACTGCTGGAATAATATTGAACATTTTACGTTGATAAAAATGCAATAATTTTTAAAAAAATCTTGGTCATATTAGGGAGCTACAGAGAAGTAATGCATAAAACTGTACTTTGAAGGTCTCGCGCCCTTGAACTGTTAAATATTTGCATGATTCAAGATGAAACTCCACTAGTAGTCTTCATTTTTATATCTCATATATTTCCAACTACTATCGGCCTATAATTTGCTAAACTTAATAATGCATATCATTGTAAAAAATGACCAAAGCTTTTTAACAGCATTGAAAATTTCGGCTGGTAAGCACCATAAAGAACAAAACCTAAAAACTGGCGCTTAAGTATCGTGTATGTTGCACTGAAACGCTAACGACTACACTATGACCCCCTGAATGAGTCATTTTTCTCTGCGAACAAAACATTTTTGGCGTTACTCCAAAATTCTATTTCAATCACTCAAAGAAACTTCACTAGAATAATAGCAATCTCAGTGTAAAATATTTTCACTGGCGTTCTTCTAAGAACTTCGTCTTTACTCCTCTTCTAAAACACAACGCCTTCAGGAACAGTCAACTCTTTAATACGGGGTAAGATTCTGCTGTTGTCAAGCAGGATTCGACTAGTGCAGTAAGTCGAGTCCTTCTATACTCTTTGAATCTGTTAATGTTCGTGTCGGCGTGATGGGCGAATAGAACTTCTCTGGGGTCTGAGAAGAAACGCGAGCGGGAGATGGAATGCGCTGTTCATCATGGCCGCCAAGTGTTGTTTCAAACGAGTGTATTTTTGGGGTAATTTTTGTTTATGAAAGCCGTATCGTGGCTGCAAAGTGCAGGAGATCCGTGTGTATTTCAGGGTGTTTTAATGGTTCACTTGTTAGGATACGGCGCATCACCGGCGAGGGTATTAGAGTCCTTTTTTTTTGTGGAAATGTACATCGTGGCGATGAAGTGATGTCAAAGATTGATATATTCTCTGTTCTTCTTCGTATAGCAGATAAGTAGGGCTGTTCACAACAGCCGCAACGAGCTACATTTTATGCTCATAATTTGTACATAAAATGGAAGAAATGCCCTTGCCTGCAAAGTGCAGTGGCTCTTCCGAGCATTTTTTGTGGATAATAATTTATTACGGGCGGATGAAAGACATCATAAAGAGGTGCATTTGGTAGATATTTTGAATAAGTAAGTTGTATAAGGCAACGAAAACTACAGTATTAAAGATGTATGTTTTTTTTTTATGTATTTTGTATAGTTTGGGTTGTAAACATATTGGCACAATGAATTATCTTTTCAAGATATATCAATATATATATCAAAGCTATGCAATTTCAGTATGGATGAAGGAATCTTAGAATTCCGAAACGTTTGCTTTTCTTGAAGAAAAAGAGAAGAACTTTTTTCCGTTTTCTAATATTTCCATAAGATGTCTCCCCATACAAAAACTTCGCCGAGGCAAAAACATATAATGACNAAGCTACGCAATTTCAGTATGGATGAAGGAATCTTAGAATTCCGAAACGTTTGCTTTTCTTGAAGAAAAAGAGAAGAACTTTTTTCCGTTTTCTAATATTTCCATAAGATGTCTCCCCATACAAAAACTTCGGCGAGGCAAAAACATATAATGACTTTCCGGACGTCCGGCGAGATCATCAGCGGCCTACAAGTTTAATGACTTTTTAAATTCTGTCTTTTTGATTTCGACTTCTGATTTGGTCGAGGAGGGACTTCGGTCCCAGGTTTCTTTTTGTAAAAAAAATATTCGTGAAGGACATTTGATTCTTAGGGACGGTGGTTTTGTCAACAGAATTTTTAAACAATACCGGGGAGTTCTCACAAAGACAAAGACAGGACAATTATTTAGGGAGAGATACCCAGGCAAGCACATTTAGAAAATGCACTGCAAGAGACAACAAAACTGTACTGAGATGCTGATAAACGTGCAAAGATTCATGAGCAAATAGGAGAGGGAGCTAATAGTTGCACAGGAGAGGTAGAGGAATTTGTGAGAAACGGAGTGACTAGCACATGTAGCATACCTTTTCTCTGTCTACAAGGCCCACATCGAACTCCTGTGTATTTCATATATGAATGTCAGGAATACCCTTATTACACGTCTGCCTCTGTCCGACGTACAAGAAGGAAATCCAATAACTCTCATTGGCTCTACATGCACTGTTTTATATTCTACTGCAGATTATGCGAAGGTGAGGGATACCTTATCACTCGTCCCCGTCTGAAAGACCAGCAGCAGACCCATTAACCGCAGTTGTCTCTATGCAAAGCGTCGTACTCCTCGTCATTCCTCGATACTTACGAGCAGGTCAGGAATACTTGACAAAACACATGCATGTCTGAAAATAGCAAGAAACACATTAAACGATGCTCTCTCCATATTCAACCCCAAACTCCTCTGCATGCTCTACGGAGTACATGGCAGGTTATTTGGCATGCTTTGCTGACACATAGCCCTAGTCTTGACTGCTTTGATGACACATAGCCCTAGTCTTGACTGCTTTGATTACACAATACGCATAGCCCTAGTCTTGACTGCTTTGATTACACATAGCTCTAGTTTTGACTGCTTTGATGACACATAGCTCTAGTCTTGACTGCTGTGATGACACATAGCTCTAGTCGGGAACCATACATGCACCTACTGCCGTTGTCTCTATCCACCGCGGCATACTCCACCGCACTCCTTACAAAGGCCATTCCAGGAACGGCGGTCTGGAATACCCTCCCGGCGCATGTTTATCTGTTTTCGATAGATGCTACCGTTACGCCGCGTGCGTCGACAGTTCCGGAGTGGTAGGCAAGGTTAGGACCTTCGGGGGTTATTACAGTTACCGGACTCGGGGTCGTAACGGTGCTCGGCGGCAAAGAAGGATTAAGACTCCATCGCGCAAAGCTTCGATCCGCCAGCCTGGCTTGATGCTACGATCGAAGTGTCACCGCCTGCTGGAATTTAGTAGTGAAGTGTGGAAGTTTCCTCCTCATAGCTGCGTTGACGCCGGGAAATGCAGTAGTGCTGAACTGAAGAATTCTCGGTAATAAAATGTGAGTTCGTGTCTTAAAATACAATTTTTGGATGGTTGAATATTCCAGTTAATGGCGTCCGAGTTGATTCCTAAAACTCTAGTGGTACTTAACTGTAGATTTTAAGGAAATAATGAGTTCGCGTTATGAAATGCAGTTGTGGTGACAAGGGCAAATTCCAATATATATGAGTTAACTTTTCGGCATGTACTGCAGTTGTAATGAAGGGTAGAATTTTCAGTGAGTCAATATGAGTTCACTTCGCGGAGTGACTTTATAGTGACGTATGAAAATTTATGTGAAATATTTTAGTTCCTTACATTTAACAGAGTTCTGAAATAGTGCATGGGTGTCAGTGTCAAATTTACGTTGGAATCACTCTAGAAAAATTTGCAACGCCTTCACTCCCTCCAGAACAGTAATGTAGCAAGTTCGTATATCAGTGATGACGATATTAAGTTTTCTTTAAAACTACAATACTTCTGCATCCTAAATTCATAATTCAACTTCAGGACAAATATGTATCTAATGCACACATCAACACTGTCAATATCATTCCAATTTCAAAAGTGTAATATGTCAAATTTACACTAGCCAGTGACGTAATAAAACTTTTTACAGACCCACAAAGCATCAATTAAGAGCTCATTGTTTATTGTTGACATTCCCATTCGCTGGTCAGAACTGACGGTTGATATGCTGATAAATCTAACTTCAGGAAATGAAACACGCCAAATTTGTGCATCACATGAGATACGAAAAGTCCTACTCTAGAACAGCTATACGATAAATGTACTCTTAACAGAGGACAATGTCATTGGCATATGAAAATAATTATACATAAAATTCACACCTCAGTAGTGTATATTGATGCGAGATCGCTGTTTTTGAGGGTAGGTTCCCCTCGCGCCGCCGGGTCATCGCGCCGCCCCTTCCGGTTTCCCAGGCCCCGCCCCCTTCCGGATTGCGCCTCCCAGACCCCCGCTAAACCGGTAGTGCATTGGCCGTTATAAACCGGAAGCTCAAGCGCGAGGGGAGCCGCGAGGGTAGGTTACCCTAAAAAACGGCGATCTCGCATCATTAAACACTACTCACCTCGTTGGCGACTGTCAGCCTATCTTCAGAACCGTAGTACAGCAGCTACATCGACAATGTGACAGTTTCCAAATTCATTAATTTGCTTTTTCAATTCAGCCCAGACCATAACAAATTCACACCTAATTGCAACAGTACCAATTCTATATTAATGTATCAAAACCGAATACCTTGATTTCGTACGTCACAGAACAACGTCAATTTCATTAGAACCATAGCACATCAATTTTTTTGCCTTACATCAGAACCTATCATTATCACCAAGATACCCTCAGATTCCTGCCTCAAGTACAACACTACCATTCCAATTCCAGAAAATCAAGTAGATCAAATTCCCAGTTAGCGTGGGACAATATCAATGCTACGGCAGTAGCCCAATGCGTAGTTCCCACACTGGATAATAAAGTCAATTCAGGTGACCAGAGAAACATCGGAGCTTAGGACACATGACTTCCTCTTGGAGAACACTTCGTTAATTTATTCATGGAATCGGTCGGTGCTTTCTTGGACCGATATTGGCCGCCCGCCGGGCTGTCGGGAGAGATGGACTGGCGAATCGTTTGAGCACCGACGCTTTTGTTCACTTTAAGGTAATCGAATTATATTCCTCTGAATCATATAGTCTACGATACGATGAGTTTCTCAACGTTTATATATAATGTGAAACATTATACTGGCAAAAGTACTTTGTGTTTATCAGTTCAATGAAGTGGAACTACAGTGTTATGAATAACGTTATAAAAGATGTTCCACGCTTCTCAGCTCAATATTATCTATCTTGATATGAACCAAGTTAGATAAATATAATTGGATTCTCTTTGTAACAACCTTGCCAACAGAACTGTGGTTTGTTGGTCAATTTAAGATGATGGAGTGAAATTTTTGGACATCTTGTTGTCAATAATTCTTTTTGCTGCATGACAATGTGATATAACGTATTTTAGCCTCTTAGTAACGGGTTTTGGTGAATCAAATTGTCTATGTTGCATAAGGTATATCTCTTTCGAAATAAAATGTTGAAAATTATGTTGTCACAGATATTCTTTCCTTGACAACTTTAAGTAATTTACTCTGTGATTATGGCAAACGATAATCAGCGTAGATTCTCGTGAATTACGTTTTCTTAGACGGTAGAAGATAAACTCAATAGTTTTACATTTGAGGATAAATTAATCATAAAATAAGTTTGTTTTCACTATTTTCTCTATCCTTACGAGATCGGAACGACATGTCAGTAGTCTCAAGGATAGTTTATCGAAGGTGTTAAAAATTAGCAAGAAACTGACAGCTCTGGCTTTCCCTACGGTTGCTTTCCCACTCTAACAAAGGCAAGCATCCTGCCACTGACGAAGAACGATGTAGAGAGACAAGCATTGGTGCAGGGTATATTGAAAATCAATCATCAGTTGTTGGTCATTTACTTCCTATCCTTACGACGTCGACATCCTGGTGTCACTATCTAACCAATGGTTTAGAAAAGTAAACTCCAAGAAATACATAGTGTTTTCGCCATCCCCCTTGGCATAGGAGTACCAGTGACACTATATAGTTCTAAGTAGAGGCCAGCATGTCTAAACTGTACAGTTCAGTTTGTGTCAGGAACGTAAACAATGGCACAAAAAACACAAAAGCAAAACAGCGACCTTAACATGCCGAAACGGACTGGGATAAGGACCAAAATACCGTTGTTGTCGACAGATTTATCCTCTATATTTTAGAGGTCTTTGGTAATGGTCGTTTTGAAATAACAACGGTGTACTGTGAGCGGAGAAGTAACACAACTCCACTTGTATTTTTCCACCATGTGAGGCAGAGAGATGGGACAGGTTAGTGCTGAGGAGCAGGCCTGCTCAGAGGATGTTGTCTTGCAATGCATTTTGCTTTATGTGAGTCTTATAGTGTACATTACAGTATATGATAGGGTGAGTTAAGGGTATGTTTACGGTGTGATCTGGATTACGTGTTGACGTGCAAGTTACTGTGCTAGATGCAGTAGATATTGTGGAAGGTGCCTGCCGTACACAAAGTATGGACGAGTGCAAGTCGCCATACATGTTGAATGTAAGCATTACAGTATGTAGAAATTGTAGATGAATGGGTACAGTGTACAGGGTATACTGAAGTACAAGCTGCATTACATTATTTAGTAACTGTAGTGCATGTAGTACAAGGTTTACAACAGTGTATAAGACACATTCAAGTGTAAGCTGTCATATACGTTTCAAGTGTATGTTACACAACATTGATGATACAGTAGATATTAAAATACAATACATAGGGCATGTTGAAGCGCATGATGCATTACGTTTTGCATTTTGCAGTACATCAACTAAGAGAGTTTGCAGTCAAGTGTTGCGTATGCAGGCTGTTGCTCAGGACAATGTATATATTTATAGTACACATTTTACTGTGTTACAAATTGCTATAGAGGGCAGAGTGACGGCTCATGTCACCCTATATGTTGCTTTACATACTACTGTATGTGTCGAAGGACATATTTCCGTACGTGTTGCACTGTATACAACATGCAGATGGTTATGTGCGGCCTGTAGAGCAGGTTGTAGTACTAAGGTTGTAGTACATGTTGCATTGTAGGTTCTGGTACATGTTATAGAGCAGTTTGAAACATGTTGCAGTATAGATTATAGCACATTTTATAGTACAACGTACCGTGTGAAGTATGTTGCAGTGCATGTAACAGCGCGGTGTGTTCTTTGCTTCCTGAAGTGCATACCGTATGTTGCAGTAGCCAGCGTAGTTTGTGCATCGACAGCGTCGCAAGTATGGCAAACGTTCCAAACGACAGCTTTCCAGCCAGAAACGAAATTCTCTTCTAGTAGTTTCGGTGTATTACTGGCCAACATTAGCGTATTTTTAGCAAGTTTATTTATTGCCATTGGAGTTTCCGCAATATTTCTGCTTGGTAGAGGAATTGGGTCTATTTAGCAGGCAAGTCCTGCAGAAAACGAGATGTGCTCAGGCAAGAGGCGTGTCCAGGCAGCCCTGCCTGTCTTGTTACTGGAGCGATTCCTGAGGCAGCAGCGAGACGTACACGTTCCAGGCATGATGGATGGCAGGAGGAAATTGGC
>LQNS02277997.1:11108582-11118957 GCA_001587735.2 Parhyale hawaiensis | reverse complement strand
TACTGACGTCAGTGTCCCATAAGCGACTGATCCGCTTTTAGAGGGACGTGTTTTCCATTTTTAATTTAGTGAATGTAGCAACTTTTACAGTGTACTTTTGGAGAACAAATAAACGAGTAAACGAGTAAACACAAGCTGGGTAAGATAACGTTAAGCTATTACAAATGCCTGCTTATTTCCTAACTCCATAAGTGTGATGGTAAACATAAATAAAAAACAGTCCAAAGTGCCGGCGAAGCTGGGAATTCATTAGTAACTATGAGCATCTATAATAGCGTTATTAGATACTTATAATTTCATACATGCTACGTACTGTAAATGGCAAAGAGAATAAACTGTGACTGTATTTATAGTATGACATTTTCAATCCAATGTACTTCATCTTAAGACTATTCTTCCATGAATACAAATTAATCACCTCCAATGGTATCTTTAGCTCTAAGTGCATCTGTTATTGTAAGTAACTGAAGAGTATGTGAGCTTCTCCAGCCTTGCGGTCTTACTTGTTTACATTACCGACCGGCGTTTGTTTCCTAACCAAACATTTGGCCGCCCCAGAAACTGTTTTACAATATTAGCATACGGGGCTTCCGAGAAGTCTGTTGGGACTGCAATTTCTGCGTTAGTGTGAGAGAAGCAAATCCTTGGATTCTGCTAGCCGCAGCGGCACTTACTTGTTCATTTCATCAATTTATTTGTTTCATATTTTTTTATACCACATCTCAGGTGGTTCTGTCAATTCAATTGCACATATGCTTTCTTAGGCCAGGGTCGTACTATAAAATCGCATGGTCAACTGATGAGCGGAAAGTTGACCGTACTTAAGCATTTGCCAGGGGTATCTTGGATACCGATCTTCACTGTGTGTTCGATACGAGGGATGAGCTGAACGTCCGTCCAGAAGTTGAACTTGCGACTGTATTGTGTGGTCTAAAGAATTCTCCGGAAATGCTCTGTGCTTACTGTAACCTCGATACCAGCAGATAGTTGAACCTTTAAGGGTTGAAACTAGGCTGCAATGTAAATTGAATATAATTTGACTTTTGTTCAGCGTGAAGTTTCATTTGCCACGAAGACATTAAGCTAAAGAAAGCGTAAGCGAAATGGCTTAAGTACGAAAGGAAGGAATACTCTAACGAAGACTGAGCCTTTCTAACTGTTACCAAGGTTTTAAGCTAAAAAATATGCGATATAGCTTATGCACGAGAGGGTTTAAAAACTCTAGCAGAGATACCGACTTGCATCTAGCACGCTGAGAAGAATCATCATCGTATCAAAAAGTACCGAGCTATTTTTCAAAGCGAAGCGAGGTTCACAAAATGCACTAATTACACTTTTAAGCATATATTTGACAAGCTAGTTTTGCCATCGTAATTCCAAAGGCTGAAATTCATGGTATCTCAACCTGCTTTTCAGTGGATGAATTTTCTCCTATCTAAATTCTTAACAGCGTAATTGAGGGAAGGACCAACCAAAGAGCTAGCAAGCTCGGAGCAAGCAAACAACCAACAACTGTGCATCACTATATAGTGGATGTTTTTGATTGATTGTTCTTGTTTCATACTTTTCCATTTACTGTCATCGATGATAATTGAGGAAGTTATCATTTTGTACGCCCGTCGTAATTTTACAGGATCGTATGTTCTACAATGCTGGATTCACATTTAAGAAGAATACCAGATAGACCAGCGGTTACGTGCACTGTGGAGATAATTCGCTGCTGGCTCTCTCTTTGGTTTCAAACTGCGGCAACACAGAAGACACCCAGCAGAGCGACTCCACGCACGTGAGGTGATGTGAGAAACGTCACCTGGACTTCTTTCGAAGACTCTCAAGGCAAGGTAAGGTATATCACAAGACTACAAAATTTATCTTCATTTAGGTTTGTACCGTAACCATAGTTTGTATTCTCGGGTAAAATGTTAACAAGTCGTTGAAGTCGTACGGTTCCAACTCCAGTTCTACAAGCAGCGCAGACTTTTAAAAAGCACTTTCTGTAGCCAAATTCATAGTTTCAAAATATAATGCACAGTACCTACAGTTTTACCATACAGCGCTTTAGTTCCGTATTGATTTTAGTACGAATCTTGTCATGTTTTTCTAAGAAATAAGCTCCATTACTTTATTCCAATTAATTTAAACATGACGTAAAACTTCTTCCATAACACTTATTTCGCAGCATAATTAAAATCTTAATACACCGAAGTACACTTCATAGCCTGCATGATGCACAGATCATGCATGAAATTTCACAAATTGATTCCAATAATATATCTAAGATTTTACTGACATAAACAGACCGTGCAACGTCCTATTAGATTTTTTTTTGCATTAGCTTCACCACTGATCTTTGAATAATTTCACAATATATTCTTTTAAGAGAAATCAGTGCAGTTGAAAAAGAGCAATAACGAGAGACATCTTTATTTGTAACTAACTAACTGTAACTAACAAGCGCTGTAGGCTGCACCACAGCTCATGCTATCAAGACTTGCCAAGTAAATGTTATCAAAGTTTAAGTAATAAATTATTATATCCCCTATAGAGAGAGAGGAAGCGTGGTTGTATTGCGAACTGTATTCCTAGACCCACTGAGAGCGCTGTTTACGTGTCTACTGTCGTTCTCTGTGTCTGTAATAGCACAGATGTCTGCTCCAGCTCAGTGCGCCTCCGACTGTTGTGAAAGGAGTTTGTACTGTGCCGTAACTGCAACTTTTCTATCCGTGCATGCCCTTCTAGCGGGTCGTGTGTGTCCGGGTGAAATCTAATTTCTTCTAAATTTAGCCGGGCACAAAATCCTTGCATTTTCCAATGGATGAAGTAAACTGCGAGTAATATCTCGGCTGGATATCAACATCGGATGAGTTTCCCATTAAGTTTAACAATGCTTATTATCGGTGATCCATTTTTTCTCTTACTTGGATATGTATAAGGCAATGATCCCATCTTTAAGCAATGGAATCAAGGCCGTTGAGCAAATTCTTCAGATCCTTTGCACAGTAAGCAAAATATGCGTCTTTCGCCGTATCGTTTACAATTTTGATGTGTTTTCTAGGACTCTAACTATAAGAAACTTACAAAGCCCTATAAATTGGGCTTATCTTTTTAAGTGAAGCAACCATTATCACAAAAAAAGACATACTTGTTCCACTCCCTAACTTCTAATCAATGCACAAGAATGCAAACTCAAGTTTGAACTGAGTTCGACGACCCATGCAATGCCTAAAAAAATCGTATCCACACAAAGCACAGTTGGCAGCAGATGCGTATCTTTCACAGTTAGGACCCCCACATTACAACGCAGTTTCGCTTTTGTAGTGCAACAAATGCGTTGGTGCACCGCGCGACCCCGCGACAGAACAGGGGTGCTAAACGTTAAAAAAAAAAAAAAAAAAAGAGGGGCAGACCGCATGCTTGGAGCCTCCTGATTTGGCGCTATTGCTTTCCATTGAAACTTTCTTTCAATAAATCGCCGAGAATTGCAAGACAGGAATTTTACATGGCCATTACACAGAGTTTGGGACCCCGTCCAGAATACCTGATTCTGTTGGCGAGGTTTTGCTCTCTCACTTTGCCCTATAATTCGGGGATAATTTATGTAACAGTTCCCTAAAGCGCTGCTCAAAGCATAGTGGAGTAAATTTTTTCTAAAGAGTTCATAAAAATTTTGTTCTAACAGCCATTTGTAATTGTTATATGAAGCAACAAGGGGATTTCAGTAAAACTTTGAGGTGGTTAATAGTTGAGAAGCAGTTGTTGTGAGCAGTTTCCAAAAAGGTCACTTTGGTATCATTAACGCAACTTGGTAGGCGTTGCACTTTGCAAACGGTCTTCAAATCTTCTGCAGCTCTTTCCAGGCGTGAAAGAACAGCGAAAGTTTCCTTACTGCTACGCCCATAAGAACCGGACGGACTTCATCGTTGAACTAGTGATTGTTGTGCTTGCATGTACGCCTTAACCCTATTTACCCCAGACGTTATTTTGCTACCTGGCCGTTTGTCTATTGTATCCCTGCGGAAAAATGCTTTGGTGAAGATAAGAGTTAAGGCGGGTTCACACGATAGTCAACGGGTCGTGTTCTCTCAGCTTTTCACTCGATTGAAGTGCCGTTGAAAAGATGAACGGTGTAGAGCTTTCTGGATTTTAATTCACTCCATCTGTGAAGAGATATCCTAACCTTTATTCTTACCACTAGCAAACCCAACTGGATTAACGGCTAACATTTTTCCTACTAAATCTTTTAGTAGGAAGAGAGTTGCATGAGGGGCACATGAAAACATTTGGAGATGAACTGAAAGACCACACGCACTCAGTCGGCTATCGAGGAACATCGCCGGTACGAACGGGCTCGGTGCATGTATGAATTTACTCATTTTGGCCAATTGCTTGCACTGACTGCTCTTGTCGAGTGTCTTGTCCAAGAGTTTTTTCCAAGTTTAACTCAAAATTTTTCTACTGAGCTTATCAAGATGTTCTTTTGAACTTTGCCTACTTAGAAAAACGAGCCTAAGACTTTATCGGAATACATAGCCAATTGTCAAAACTCTATAGAGGTGACGGAAAATACAGAAACAATCCACTTAATTTTCCGGTTCGGCAGTTTGAATAGTCAAAGTAAGTACGCAAACAATAAAATATGTTTCCTTGATATATGTGTTGGTACTGAGGAAACTAAAAATAGCAAACAAATCAGATTTTAGTGAAGGTTACCGTCTTACTGTTATTTCTTTCTCTTTACCTAGAGTATATCATTTTTTACTTCATTTATATGAGTTTGATATTTATTTTACATTTCTGAAACAAACTACAGAGACAGTACCATTAACAAATTCTTTAAAGCATTTATATGGTCTTAAGTCCAATATGGTAGACAGCAATTAATCGTACAATATTCTAGTCTCGCAATAAAGCGAAGAGAGCATATATATACTAAGGACCGCTTCTTAAACATCCCTTCAGCATGTTTGCAAATGCGTCGATGTCCTCATATGAAAGAGAGAGACCTTCTATTGAAAATCAGGAAGACCATGTGCTGAAGACGAAGGGGAATCTTTTTCAATGAGGAGGGCGCTTCTTTTTGGATTCGGTACACTGGATAAGTCAACCAAGAAGATTTGAGTAAAGGGAGGGCTGCCATTCAACTGCTCAATTTAATGCAGTTAACAGTTTTTAAATAAAAATGCATGTTCCCATTCAGGATTTGAATAAAAAATAAGTAAGCTGTTCGCTAGTTGAGGTCTGCATAAGCGATAGCTGTTCTTTGTACGAAACGTGAATAAAATATCTGCTTCCTATTTGAAATTTGAATAACTATGTGAGATGCTTACGCTTGGAATTCGAATAAAACTCATTATTGTTCCCTATTCAGAGTTTTGACCGTAGTTTTGTTACCCAGGAATACTCAAATAAATATGTCTGTTAGATGATGAATCAGTGAGGAAGCTATGGAAGTCCTCAAATATAACGTGTTTCAGTTCTTTGGAAATATAGTCCAGTATGGTTTTTAATGAACGGCATCAGTAATCAGTGAAAGGAAAACTTAGCTAATTATACTTGGGTACGAATATTGTTGATTTCAGTTAGTGCTTCAATTAGATTTGCTCTTTATGGCTTTCCATCTCAGACAATTTACTCCAAACTTGCAGACGTTTCACCGACTCGATATACCCTTCGTTGAACCTTAGTGGACCAGCGCCCATCCATTGTTTTGGAACTGCACACAGAATGTACCCTGATGAACCACTGATGTACTTCACTCCTCTATACCTTGATAAAAGAAAGGCGTTCTCATCGTGACGTAGATGGCAGCACGACGTAACGAAGTGAAAGCGAAGGCTGTATTGGTAACGATTTGGTTGTTCATCCGCGTGCTGTCTTTACGGAGCTCTGTATTTGTTCGCATGTTGAATAGTGCGAAGCTCAGCTTCTGTAAAGCACTTCTATGTCACTTTTAGTGATGCCAAAAATTGCCTTGAAAATATATTTACCTCATTCGAACGGGAGAGCACATCAGTCGTGCCAACGACACGTTGGGTGATTCAAGTTCATACAAATACATCAATAATAACACAGAATCAATTGGTAAAGAAATAGATAAATGAACTAGAATATCCTGAGAGTGCATATTTACCTCTGCCAAGCAAGGCGCAACGTTAACGAAAAATTCTAATTGGTTCTGAAACTATGATTTTCTTTTATGAGCACCAAAATCTGATTATTTGTGCCTTTTGACAGTATTAACAGCTTCCGTAACTTTCACTACATTAGTAGTGAAACACACAAACGATCCAACTAATAATCAACAAAATTCGTTCATTTATGTATCTTAGCATTTCTAACAATTCTTGTAAATTTCATAAAGATCCGTCCACAACTTTTTGAGTTATTTCTCTAACAGACAATAAATGAAACTTAGAGACAAACTGATTCATCATAAAAATATTTGGTCATTTACTGATAGTATAATATGCCTAACATTTCTCTTAAATTTCATCAGAGTCCGTCCTTAACTATTGTAGCTGTGGTACTAAGAAAAAAAGACGCAGACCAACAAATAACCGCTTGAGAGAGGTCTTAACCAATAGTTAATCATCTGTTACACTTAACACGTCTAACAATCCCTGTAAATTTCATAAAGACCCGTCTATTACTTTTTGCGTTATCTTGGTGACATATAAACGACCCAAAAGACAGACAAACAAACGCGAAGAAAACATGACCTCCTTGGCGGTGGTAGTCAATAAAGAAAAACATAAACAAATAGACAAATAAATCTACATATAGGTAATTAGAATTTTATAAAATGGTGTTTTTGAAGAGTTCAGCACCAGTCGTACACTTCTCCTCAGCATAAAAATTAAAGAGAAATCAATAAAAACATAGATAAACTAGAGCTCTCTGAGAGCACATACCTCCGCCAAGCGAGGCAACGGTAACGAAAAATTCAATTTGGCTTTAAAACCATAATTTTCTTTGTATGAACGCAAAAATCTAATCATTTGCCCCCTTTAATAGTATTAACAGTTTATGGAATTTTCATGAAAATCCGTTCATAACTTTTTGAATTATGCTGCTAAAAAACATTATGACAAACATACAAAAGAACAAACCAATCTGCACCAAAATTTAATCATTTGTGTTTTTATTAACAATACTAACAACTCCTACAAATTTCATAGAAATCTATTCATAACTTTTTCAGTTAATGTGCTAACAAGCATAATATTAGCAACAGGGATTAACGAACGAACAAACAGAGCACTCCAAAAATTTTATCATTTACTCTTCGTCATATACCTAACAACTCATGTAAATTTCATCAAAAATCCCTCCATAACATTTTGAGTTATGTCATTGAAAAAATGAGGCTGACAAACAAACAAACATGTCGAACACTCCAACGAAGACTGAGCCTTTCTAACTGTTACGAAGGGTTTAAGCTAAAAAATATGCGATATAGCTTATGCACGAGAGGATTTAAAAACTCTAGCAGAGATACCGACTTGCATCTAGCACGCTGAGAAGAATCATCATCGTATCAAAAAGTACCGAGCTATTTTTCAAAGCGAAAAAGCGAGGTCCAGAAAATGCACTAATCTGTTTCTCTTAATGTTCATAACAGATCCTGTAAATTTTGCGCAGATCCATTGATGAAGCTTTGAGTAATATTGCTGACAGACCAACAACTGAGACAACCCAGTCGGAAATTTATAGGCACTTATCGACTGCCGACGAGTAAAATAATAGTGATCGGTACCAGATAATATCGGATAAATACCTATAGATTTCCGATCGAGAAACGGACTGACGGATCATAAGAATGGGTTTATTTTTTCCTCACTGCGGTCATAACACTCTATGTAAATTTCATGTTCTGTAGATCAGTCCATAAATTCCTGAATTGTTAATAGACAGAAAAAGAGACAGAGACAGAAACGGATTAACAGATCATCACAAAAAATATATCATCTGTTCCTAGTATCATTTCAAACAGTTCCTTTTCCTAGAAACATTCCAAACAGTTCTTGTTTCTAGTAACATTCCAAACAGTTCCTAGTAACATTTCAAACAGTTCCTGTTCCTAGTACCATTCCAAACAGTTCCGGATCCTCGTAACAATCCAAACAGTTCCTATATATTTTATGAAAATCCCTCCATAAAATTTTGAGTTAAGTTTCTAACAGATATACAAGTGCCGGCAAAAACACAACCAGCTTGACGAAGGTGATAAGTAGATGAATAAATAAATAACCAATAAATAAATAAAGTAACTGATTTCATTACGGTGTTCAACACTACTCGTACACCTCTCCTCTCAACCATTTGTAATAATATCAGTAACGGTTATGCTATGTTCTAAAATCAAAGTCTCCTTCAGCTTGCTATCTTCTCATGGATCGGGACCATTCCTAAATTGCAGCGTCAGCAAAGTTCCGTTTTTTTAATATATTTTTTTTATGGGTACGGCAGCTTCCAAGGTCAAAATGTGAACAAGAAATCCGGCGGAGCAGCAGTTGTTTGGTGCGAGTAATTTGTGTGGTAGCTTCCGGCTTAAATGCTGGTGCCGGTGATGCTTATCGCAAACTGCAATCATTTATGAGACAAGTGCAATACATTCAACTAACCATTTCGTGGCACGACGAGAATGAAATATAAAAACATGAGAAAATTTATTCTGAAAATCCTTAATTCCAGTAACAGTTCAGTCAAACAATCAGTCGCCGGAATAACTGTAAAACAGAAGGAAGTAGGCTATAGTTATATATTACAAATTTCAAACATTTTTCAGTTACATATATAAGGTGACTTGTAATTATCGCAGCTACTTTCCAACAAAGCTTGTACTTTTCAAGGTTCTTATATGGATAAATATATATATATATATATATGCATATGAACACAGTGATGCCTAGACTTACAATATTACCTTCCAAAGAAAAGTATAATCTTTCAAGTTTTCGAATACAATGAAGTGGAAGCACCATAGATACTTTTATACAGCATTTACACGTTTCAAATATTTCAAACAAGGCGACCGGCAAGGCTCACAGTTACTCTTTTATAAATTTCTTTATACCAAGTTTTCAGCTTTTCTGGATCTGGAAATCAATCCAGCTGCTCCAAAACTGTAGGAATCTTTTGGCTGAGAGTCCCAGTATTCTGTAACTTCAGCCATTTCTTGTCGTCACGGCAGGGTCGACTTAATTAAGCGTTGTTCAGAGATAGCAGGACGTCCGGGAAATGAAATTACGGGTCTGACCTTCATTCAATTTACCCGTAGAATTTCCCTTAATAAATTCATTAGTAGGCTTCGGAACCAAGGCTGCTTGGCTCGAGCACATCGGTATTTCAACTTCAGCCACTCGTTCCCTGCAGGCTTGACTAATGCACTTCTGACTAATCACGTCCATCACGGAGTTCGGATCACTAATTCAGAAAGCCATGTCATATTTAAGCGGCGCCTTCTGCAAGATGTTCTTCGGTTCCCTAGTGATGGAAATAGAGAGATGTAATGGGAGAGGGAGAAGGGAAGTATCAAGTAAAGCTAAATTAATACTGACAGTACACCACAAATGGGAAATTCACATGCACTGGTTTGTGCTGCAGCTAAATACCCACTAGGCCTATGTAGAGTGTACGGCTGCAGTCGACCTCAGATTATTAGAGCAATAGCCTCAGAGGCGGAATATCGATGTGGCAACTGCGCCCCCAGATCTTTCCAATATATGGTTAGGGTCAGTACCCCCGCAATGGAATGTGAGCGACAGAAATGCCGAAGCTGCAAGCTACGCTACGCGAGAATTCGTCTACCGTGTGGAGATTTGATCCCAGGTGCCCATGTGCTAGATTATTCAGGTGCAGCACTCTAACCACCTGTCACTGCGAGCAGAGAGCAGAAAGAGATTCCAAATTGATGGCTCTCAATATGACTACTCTGTTATACGATTGTCATTCAGTTGAAATTTCTGTTTCTACTATCATCAATGATGAATATTAGGTTGAAAACCAAGTCCTTGCCGCTCTCTATTTTAATTTATTTGAGACAATGTTTTTGAAAGTTATTAATAAAAAAATATAAATCTAATACTAAGAATGAATGTCGCGTGTTTATAAATATATTTATATGGTTGGTGTCACGCTCTTAACGAAATAGATAGGCGGAATTTAGCCCAGGTTGGAGGCTCTGGTTGTCCTCTCAAGCTCCAATAAAAGTGATATGCAGAAAATAGCCGGGTTGCAGAAGATGGCAAACGTATCTTATGCAGGGACAGTTGAAATTCCAACAATGAAGACATCGCAGGCTTAGTCTGATTTGTACGAGTATTAGCTTCTCCATACATCGAATCTACGGCAAAGTATAGGGCGACCTTATGTC
>LQNS02277997.1:11095421-11108068 GCA_001587735.2 Parhyale hawaiensis | reverse complement strand
TACTGTTTTCCTCTGACGAAGCAGTTTTCTCTTCATAGGTCAAAACTTGAGCACCTCAAATGAAACAGATATTTGAGGTGAAAAGACGGTATCAACGGTATCTTTGCTACGGAGCGAACACATTATATATAAGCTGGTATTTTGTTTAAGTTTGTTGAAGTGTTTTACTCAAGATCTTACTTCTTCCTGTCTATATAGAAGACCTAAGGATGACAGCACGACAAAGGATCAATGAAAAAAGAAGAAAATTAAGAAGCAAATAAGAGAAGAGGAGATTCCGCACCGGCCTAGAGGCATTACGCAAAGGTATAGGTTATTGCGTGAATTCTTCACGCACGGGTACATCAGTAAATAATAAATAACATATTCACCATTGCTGTTTATAAGTTTTTCCCAACGTTCAACAAGGTTTTCAATATCTCGTTCTTAAAAACAAGCCGGTTTTGACTCGCAAAGCTCATCCAACTAGGCCTTTAATTCTGCAACAGTATTAAACACAATTCCGCTCATAGCATTTATTGATGTACAGACACCATTTTTGGAATTGAGTAGCGATTCTATAACGAAATCGTTCCTTGTACCCATGAGTGAGAGCTGACAAACCAGTAAACCGGCGGAAATCGTGGCTCGTTGATTTTTATTGCTGTCAGTTGACGCATACAGAACCCATGGTCCATACTTCTGAATCTTACCCATTGAATGAAAATGATTATGTACAGCAGTGTGGAAGGATCCCTTTTTCTCTGCCAATTCTCTTGTTGTTTGATGAGGATTTTCGTACAAAAGATAATTTTAATCGTTCCTCATTGATCTCAATTGGACGACCAGGTGCGGCCTTGAGGTTAAGATTTTCATTTTTGAACTTGACACACCGATAACGAGCGGCCCTTTCAGCTATGTCACCCTCTCCACATTCGGCGCAAGTAATGGGAGCAGCTTTTGTGGCCTTAGAACAGTGGTTCTTAACCTGGATTCGATCAAACCCCAGGGGTTCGGTGAGTCCGTTTCAAGGGTTCGGCGATTTGGTTCACCTCACTCGTGACGTCACGCTCTGCTTGTTGGTTTTCATCGGCGCAATATAGGCAGTGTGCCACTGAAGCACTAGTAAAATTTCTACTTCTTGCTGGTTTTGTTCTCTGAATACAGACAGGGATTTTGTGTGCAAATGTTGTATGGTACTGTTTGCGCTATAATAAAGTATACGTATGATTATACACATATGCTTTGAATCTGAAGAATACCAAAAGTTCATTTTATTTTTCATAATACGAAGGGTTCGATGAATGCATGTATGGAACTTAACGGGGTTCGGTACTCCAAAAAGGTTAAGAACCACTGCCCTAGAACCTTGGTTGGAAGCAGAAGAAAAGGAAATATCAGAAATGGTTATTTTTCTCCACTTGACCTTCCACATTGCCGGGCTAAAAATAAAGAAAAATTAACGTGGTATACTCGGAAACAAGAAAAATAGACGGCAATTGTATTGAAAATATAATTTTCGACAAAAAATCGATTCCATAAATGAAAAATATAATACATTTAAAAATGTTGAAAAAAAAACACGCCGAGAACTAGTTATTTTATGCGACTGCAGCTACACGGAGACAGTGACCGGCTTGGTATAATTATAAGAAGGTAAATCATATACAAGGCAGCTTGCGAGCAACTGATTACATTTTTAATTTAAGCGCAATGTCGACGATTTTGCGACGGTCTGCGATATCGGCGCCTAAAGCCCGGTGCACACTTCGGTCTTTTGTTCATCTTATAGAGTACAAAGGATCTGAATAAGTCGTTGCTTTCGCGTAAACATTAGAAAATTGCATACCTTTTATTCCATTTAAAGATACATCCGAAGCTTTACTCGTGACACTTGCTAAACAAATTGACCAGACGGTTAACTTCTTCATAAGTTCGTTGGTAGCAGTAATTTTACAAGACGTACAGAGAACAGAAGACAATAGCATGAACTCCCCTCGATGACACGAACTCGCTGTCGCGCAACTTACGACAGTTTCACCGTACCTTTCTTAGACGACTTCGAGTCATCACACGCGTTGCATGTAGCACTGTCTTGCCCTCAAAATAAAAAAATCCCAAATCTCCGCAGGCCGCAGCCATAGCTCAACATACACAACAAGAGTCTAGGAGGCATTGAACATAGAACAGATATTGCTTGAGGAACGCAGACACAAGAAGAAAGCTCAACACTGTCGTTGATGCAGCACCTCTTTCTCTTCGCTAAAACTAACTGTAAAATAAACCAATAACAAGCCTTCACCCAAATTACGTTAACAGTCAGCGGTCTAGCTAACGTATTAGTACAGCTGGTATCATAACAGTCTCCAAATATTCCCGCCGAAGAAAAGGAGAAGCTGTAGACCAGTTACCCCTTTTATGGATGCCGTTATTTACTGGAATTTACAAAGCTGTCATGAGCGAAAAGATAATATATTACTGCAACGGTTCGTTGCAATGTACACAGAACTGCCGTGAAGAAGAAAAGGTTTCGCGTGAGACATGGGCATTGCTGCAGGGCATGACAGGTTGAGAACATTCTTGAGAAACGAAAATATGAGTATTGGGCAAAGAGATGTCACAGAGGGATCTAGAAAATAGCTTTCACTTGCATATGGTACGACGAAAGACCTCCGCCATCGACAAAACCACTGTAACGTTGGCAATTTATGTTACTCCATTGCATCTCTAACAGTATAGTACGGACAAAATATTCAAAGGGCTTGCCACTGTTGTGATGACGTTAAAGAACGATAAATGTAGAAATACGGAAGCTATCTCGATACTTAAGTGCACGCAGCCTAAGCCCGCCAAAGGAAGCCGTGCGCTATCCAGCGTCTCTGAGGAAATGCTTGGATTCTCTTGAGAGAAATTCACTTGAGCTCCAGACAGTGTCCATCATGATATTAATGGTCGCACTTGGACGCCACAGAAAGATAAGGTTTCACCGAGCTGTAACGAAGAACAGCCTACTTGAAATACAAGACTTGGAGCTTCATTTGAGCTAAGGGAAGCCAAAAATCCTAGAGAAATTTTACTGAAAGGATGAAGATTGATGCAGAGGAAATGTTAGAGTAAAAGTAATAAGAAGAACAGTTCGCTTAAATTACAAAACACTGGAGCTTCATTTGAGCTAAAAAAAATTCTAGAGATACTCTACTCAATGAGTAAAGAACGATAAAGAGTTAAGGATGAATAAAAACTAAAAGGAAGAACAGCTTACTTGAAATACAAACTTTGGGGCCTTTATTGGAGCTGAATGAATACGGATAAAATAAAGACCTAAAACACTTCGAGAGCGCATACCTCCGCCACGCAAGGCAACGTTAACAAAAAATTCAAATTGATTCTGAAGCTATTATTACCATTTTATCAGCTCAGCACCAAAATCTGGTCATTTGTACCTCTTAACTGTAATAACAGCTTCCGTAATTTTCGTGCATATCCATTCATAACTGTTTGAGTAATATTTTGCTAACAAACATAAAAGCAAACACAGAGACAAACATGCAAAAGGAAAAAGAATTGATCATCACGAAAATTTGGTCATCTACTCTTCGTGATATACCTAACAACTTATGTAAACTTCATAAAAATTCTTCCATAACTTTTTGAGTTACGGTACTAAGAAGGAATTGGTAGACAAACAAACAAACAAACTGATGAACGGATCCCCACTATAAGTTAATCATCTGTTACTCTTAACATGCCTAACAATCCATGTAAATTTCGCAAAAGTCCGTCCATTACATTTTGAGTTATCTTACTGACAGTCACACTAACTGACAGACAAATTCGACAAAAACATAACATCCGTCGCGGAAATAATAATGCAGAGTTAACATCCACTCAAATCCCCAAGCAAAATCATTGTGTTTGAATAAAAAAAAAACTATCGTTCTCTATCACAATCGACACACTCAGAAAATTCTTGAGACACTTTATTGCTGAGAGAGTAAAGAATGAGAAATCTATATTGAACCGAAACTTGAACGAGAAAGCCTCGTGTCGTTAGACCATCACCCGCGGTGGGTGTAAATTTCATCGCCGTCATTTTTGATGGCCAACTAATCCTAGTTTTTTTTTGGCATGCATCACATCGAGGACAACCCACCAGACTCCCTGCAAAAAATTGTGAATTTTGCTCAACTCCTTCTACTACTTTTTGGGTGGACAGACAAATATATATTTATATATCGGAGTATTTGGGTAGCAACCCTTCATTTATACATGTTTGATAAAAAATATCGCCCTACATTTTAGTTAAAATATCTTTATTGCCAGCAATATCTCCAGACGCTTGCTCCGCCCACTACCTTGACTTTGGCCTGCAGATGGTCATAAGAAGTGACCGAAACGCGTCGCCTAACATCTCCACTGGCAGCGAACAAAGAATTTGTACCAGCAACAATGAATATCAACACCAGCAGTTTTGGTCAACTTCTTCATCGGACGGACCAAGAGACCATTTTTATGTCAGAATGTACGAGAAACTCATTAAAGATATTTTAACTAAAATGTATGACGTTATTTTTAATCAAACAAACAAACATACAAATAAATCTTCAAAGAAAAAACATTATCCCCTCTCTGACTTTGTTCACTGAGAGTCACAAGGAGTCACAAGGATACGGGTCCACACAAAAGGCGCTTTTTCGCCCATCCGAGGGTGGCCCAAAATATGCTTTAATATATATATGAAATATATTAAAACTTATGCGTGCTGCTTTGGCCCAGCACGCGACTCTCTCCCCCCGAGACCTAAGCTTCCCGCACACCAGCTAGATGTTAGTCGGTGAATGCTCGCAGGAAGCGTCGAGCAGTCTCGGGTACCCGGCATTGGTTCAGTCCCGTACTCGACTCCAGAGTACCTAATGGGACCTTAACCTCTCTCGCCACGGGAAGGCTCCGGGGGTTTCTCTCACGAAGAAAAAACTAGAAACAGCCGGACTAAACCNACGACAAAGGATCAATGAAGAAAAGAAGAAAATTAAGAAGCAAATAAGAGAAGAGGAGATTCCGCACAGGCCTAGAGGCATTAGGCAAACGTATAGGTTATTGCGTAAATTCTTCACTCACGGGTCCACTAGTAAATAATAAATATCATATTCACCATTGCTGTTCATAAGTTTTTCCCAACGTTCAACAAGGTTTTCAATATCTCGTTCGTAAAAAACTACCCGGTTTTGACTCGCAAAGCTCATCCAACTAGGCCTTTAATTCTGCAACAGTATTAAACACAACTCCGCGCATAGCATTTATTGATGTACAGACACCATTTTTGGAATTGAGTAGCGATTCTATAACGAAATCGTTCCTTGTGCCCATGAGTGAGAGCTGACAAACCAGCAAACCGGCGGAAATCGTGGCTCGTTGATTTTTATTGCTGTCAGTTGACGCATGCAGAACCCATGGTCCATACTTCTGAGTCTTACCCATTGAATGAAAATGATTATGCACAGCAGTGTGGAAGGATCCCTTTTTCTCTGCCAATTCCCGTGTCGTTTGATGAGGATTTTCGTACAAAAGATAATTTTAATCGTTCCTCACCGATCTCAATTGGACGACCAGGTGCGGCCTTGACGTTAAGATTTTCATTTTTGAACTTGACACACCGATAACGAGCGGCCCTTTCAGCTATGTCACCCTCTCTACATTCGGCGCAAGTAATGTGAGCAGCTTCTGTGGCCTTAGAACAGTGGTTCTTAACCTGGGTTCGATCGAACCCCAGGGGTTCGGTGAGTCCGTTTCAGGAGTTCAGCGATTTGGTTCACCCCACTCGTATGATTTGTGACATTTGCTTGCTGGTTTTGATCGGCGGGATATAGGCAGTGTGCCACTGAAGCGCTAGTAAAATTTCTAGTACTTGCTCGTTTTGTGTGACGTTTGCTTGCTGGTTTTGATCGGCGGGATATAGGCAGTGTGCCACTGAAGCGCTAGTAAAATTTCTAGTACTTGCTCGTTTTGTGTTCAAATGATGTATGGAACTGTTTGCGCTATAATACAGTATACAGTATGTATGATTATATACATATGCTTTTAATCTGAAGAATAACCAAAGCTCATTTTATTTTTCATAATACGAAGGGATCGACGAATACATGTATGGAACTTGAGGGGGTTCAGTACTCTAAAAAGGTTAAGAACCACTGCCCTAGAACCTTGGTTTAAAGCAGAAGAAAAGGAAATATCAGAAATGGTTATTTTTCTCCACTTGACCTTCCACATTGCCGGGCTAAAACTAAAGAAAAATTAACGTGGTATGCTCGGAAACACGAAAAATAGATGGCAATTGTTTTGAAAATATAATTTTTACATGAATGGATTCCATAAATGAAAAATATAATACATTTCAAAATGTTAAAAAAAACCGCCAAGAACTTCGTCTTCAACCTAGTGCGACCAAATTGATTATTCTCTTATACAAGACGATTAACGACATTAATATTTAGTTATTTTATGCGACTGCAGCTACGTAGAGACAGTGACCGGCCTGGTATAATTACAAGAAGGTAAATCATATACAAGGCAGCTTGCGAGCAGCTGATTACAGTTTTAATTTAAGCGCAATGTCGACGATTTTGCAACGGTCTGCTATATCGGCGCCAAAAGCCCGGTGCACACTTCGGTCTTTTGTTCATCTTATAGAGTACAAAGGATCTGAATAAGTTGTTGCTTTTGCGTAAAAATCAGAAAATTGCATACCTTTCCTTCCATTTAAAGATGCATCCGAAACGTTACTCGTGACACTTGCTGAACAAATCGACTAGACGGTTAACTTCTTAATAAGTTCGTTGGTAGACACACAAACACACAGTTGCCTTTGTAAGGTTCCAAGAAAATATTCAGTAATTTTATACGACGTACAGAGAACAGAAGACGATAGCATGAACTCCCCAGGAACTCGCTGTCGCGCAAATTACGTCCGTTTCCCCGCACCTTCCTTTGACGACTTTGAGTCATCACCGTTGCATGTAGTATGTATTGCGTTGCAGCCATAGCACAACAATCACAACAAGAGTCTAGGAGGCATTGAACATAGAACAGATATTGCTTGAGGAACGCAGACACAAGAAGAAAGCTCAACACTGTCGTTGATGCAGCACCTCTTTCTCTTTGCTAAAACTAACTGTAAAATATTCCAATAACAAGCCTTTACCCAAGTTACGTTAACAGCCAGTGGTCTAGCAAACGTATTAGTACAGCCGGTATCATAACAGTCTCCAAATATTTCCGCCGAAGAAAAGGAGAAGCTGTAGACCAGTTACCCCTTTTATGGATGCCGTTGTTTATTGGAATTCACAAAGCTGTCAAGAGCGAAAAGATAATATATTACTGCAACGGTTCGTTGCAATGTACACAGAACTGCCGTGAAGAAGAAAAGGTTTCGCGTGAGACATGGGCATTGCTGCAGGGCATGGCAGGTTGAGAACATTCTTGAGAAACGAAAATATGAGTATTGGGCAAAGAGATGTCACAGAGGGATCTAGAAAATAGCTTTCACTTGCATATGGTGCGACGAAAGACCTCCGCCATCGACAAAACCACTGTAACGTTGGCAACTTATGTTACTCCATTGCGTCTCTAACAGTATAGTGCGGACAAAATATTCAAAGGGCTTGCCACTGTTGTGATGACGTTAAAGAACGATAAATGTAGAAATACGGAAGCCATCTCGATACTTAAGTGCACGCAGCCTAAGCCCGCCAAAGGAAGCCGTGTGCTATCCAGCGTCTCTGAGGAAATGCTTGGAATCTCTTGAGAGAAATTCACTTGAGCTCCAGACAGTGTCCATCATGATATTAATGGTCGCACTTGGACGCCACAGAGAGATAAGGTTTCACCGAGCTGTAACGAAGAACAGCCTAGTTGAAATACAAGACTTGGAGCTTCATTTGAGCTAAGGGAAGCCAAAATCCTTGAGAAATTTCGCTGAAAGAATGAAGATTGATACAGAGGGAATGTTAGAGTAAAAGTAATAAGAAGAACAGTTCGCCTAAATTACAAAACATTGGAGCTTCATTTGAGCTAAAAAAAAATTCTAGAGATACTGTACTCAATGAGTAAAGAATGATAAAGAGTTAAGGATGAATAAAAACTAAAAGGAAGAACAGTTTACTTGAAATACAAACTTTGTGGCCTTTACTGGTGCTGAATGAATACGGATGAAATAAAGACCTAAAACACTTCGAGAGCGCATACCTCCGCCAAGCAAGGCAATGTTAACGAAAAATTCAAATGGATTCTGAAGCTATTATTTTCATTTTACCAGCACCAAAATCTGGTCATTTGTACCTCTTAACTGTAATAACAGCTTCCGTAATTTTCGTGCGCATCCGTTCATAACTGTTTGAGCAATATTTTGCTAACAAACATAAAAGCAAACATAGAGACAAACATGCAAAAGGAAAAAGAATTGATCATCACGAAAATTTGGTCATCTACTCTTCGTGATATACCTAACAACTTATGTAAATTTCATAAAAATCCTTCCATAACTTTTTGAGTCACGGTACTAAGAAGGAAGAGACAGACAAACAAACAAACAAACTGATGAACGGATCCCCACTAAAAGATAATCATCTAGCTGTTACTCTTAACATGCCTAACAATCCTTGTAAATTTCGTAAAAGTCCTCCCATTAATGTTTGAGTTATCTTACTGACAGACGCACTAACTGACAGACAAATTCGACAAAAGCATAACATCCGTCGCGGAAATAATAATGCAGAGTTAACATCCGCTCAAATCCTCAAGCAAACTCATTGTGTTTCAATAAAAAAAAAAAAAAAAAACTATCGGTCTCTATCACAATAGACACACTCAGAAAATTATTGAGACACTTTATTGCTGAGAGAGTAAAGAATGAGAAATATATATTGAATCGAAACTTGAACGAGAACGCCTCGTGACGTTAGACCATCACCCGCGGTGGGTGTAAATTTCATCGCCGTCATTTTTGACGGCCAGCTAATCCTAGTTTTTTGGCATGGATCACATCGAGGACAACCCACCAGACTCAGAATGTACGAGAAACTCAATAAAGATATCTCAACTAAAATGTATGGCGGTATTTGTAATCAAACAAACATATACAAATAAATCTTCAAAGAAAAAACATTATCACCTCTCTCACTTCGTTCGCTGAGAGTAGAGTTGACTGATGTAAAACATTCTGAATAACTTTTATTAAAAAGTCAAGATTAGTAAAACCGAACCAAAGCTACAATGAAGTTACACTGAGTTTGTGAAATTTACAGGTCATGAGGTCGAGTTTAAGGGATCTCTGGTAATTAACTGTTTATGCAACTAAACGGCTCTGCGCAGCATGGGTCCAGCTCTTCGGAGATATTTGGTGTCCTCTGTAAAGAGAAGCTTCAGCACGATGCACATAATAGGCGGCTAGTATTACAGATTTTTTAGTAAGTTCGTGTCCGTGGTGTCCGGTGACCACAAAGTAGCCCGTAGATACAACTACTTTTTTTTATACTGATATCGCTAAGTTTTGTTTCCCTGTCTGGGCTGCTGCCACTTATATTAACGTTATAAGTTTAGGATATCTCTTCAATTTGGAGGGAATTAAAAGTCAGAATGCTGTACACTTTTCTTTTCTTTGAACGGACGCAGCACTAATTCATCCTGAAGCTGAGACGCGCCGACGTAGAGCAAGAGACCTAAATAAACCGCCTTAAGGCTACCACTAAGGTGATTCTGTAGTAACTGCATAGTTTTCACTCCTTAATTTTTGCACATTAATGATAACACGCATTTTCCTATTTTCATCAGTTATTTCCTGAGAACTGTTTAATATCTTAGCTTAGCTTTTAGTCTTCGACGCCGAATCCCAAGACTATCTACCGTATATTTATGGTTTTATAATCTTACCCTTTGAGCATTGGTGGCAAGGTGAATTTTCCTGCTTAATTTTTATCCGATGCACCTACAAGTATTTTCTCAAAGCGGTTTAGAATCGTAGAAGAATTTTAAATATTTACGCGTTTTTCATAAAATGCCAAAAATATCCGTCCTATTTTCAAACTGACTTTCACTCCCTGAGTGTTGATGACAACGCGCTCTTTTAGCCGAAACACCTGCAGGTATTTTCTCAAAAGTTGCCTAAAATCGCTCAGGAATCTCCGACGTTTACACGCCTCACGAACGACGCTTCCCACACTACCAAATTCACTATTCGCCCAGTTTCGCTCGACCAAATCGTCTCAAAACTTGTTTGGATTTTGATGGAAAATTCATAGGAAAGTGATAGCTATTGCCGAATCCCAAGATGGATATCGAAAGGAGTTTGCAGACGAACCTTCGAGAGCTGGAGAGAATTTTGCTCAGCAAGCTCTTGTGTAAACTTTGCTGAAACGCAGGGATGTTTGCATACACGATCTGCTGCCTGTTCATTGGTCTTGTTGGAATATTTAATATGCTATGGGTTAGAGAATCTTTTGATATTGGGCCCTTGCAATAATTGTTTTACTTCTTTGTTCGGCTAATTAATTTCATTTGTATTTTCACTTCTAAGTCTCACATTTATATCATACACCATCATTCTGTTGCCTTTTTTTCTTCTCGTTGGAATACCTAATATGACTTGAGAAAGGCACTTATGTTACACAATATTTCACATACGTTACTGGCCATCTCGAATCTCAACTGTTTTACTGTTACTGGCATTGTCTCTTCGTTGGTCTTTTTGGAATATGAATCCATTAAGGCACAGAGTAAAATATTATTTCTTGTAAAAATAGCACCAATAATAGCGGCCAGAAAAAATGCATAGTGTGAAGTAATAGGCTATACAGGCATCATTAATAATTTTTCAACTCGTAAGCCCGCAGTTAGAAATTACGGGAAAATAATTAAATAGCTACATCTTCTTGATACGCTAATTCCCCGTGAAACGCACTTTGAATTCCCAAGTCGCCAACGCAACTTAATCTTCCAATTAACTGTTAATGGATGCGAGTGCGGCAAGTCACTTCCAAGTCAGCTACAAAAAAAAAAAAAAAAAAGAAGAAAAATAATCTTAATCTTTTCGAGTCGATATTCAGAGTTTAAGCTTTACTATTCAGGATGATGGCGATTATTGCGCATGGCAGCAGCCGATCGCAAACGCAACAAAAACTGCAAGTCAAAGTAAAATATTAATATCACCCGAAACAAATGATATACATAACTTACGTGATAGAGAAATTAGTACTGAGTAAAATGAATCAATAGCTGGTATTAGTTTACCAAGGCAGGAGCAAATCGATGAAGAAGGAGAGGGGAAACAAAAACGGTTAGAGTAGGGAATACTGCATGTATGGATAGAATGCATATTATACTTAAACATGTGATTCCCATAAACACAAGCAGTCTATGCCGTAAGTTTATCCAGGCAACCACAAAGCGCGAAAGCAAAGACCAGGATCGAGCAAAAGAAGTCTGTCAGAGTAGGAAATCCACTGAGTAGGAAATCCCCTGAGTAGGAAATCCTCTGAGTAGGAAATCCCCGAAGTAGGAAATCCCCTGAGTAGGACATCCCCTGAGTAGGAAATCCTCTGAGTAGGAAATCCCCTGAGTAGGAAATCTCCTGAGTAGGAAACCCCCTGAGTAGGATATCCCCTGAGTAGGAAATCCCCTGAGTAGGAAATCCCCTGAGTAGGAAATCCCCTGAGTAGGAAATCCCCTGAGTAGGATATCCCCTGAGTAGGCATGGAAAGTGCCACATAACACCAAAAAAGATTATCTCTGTGGGTAGTAAACACAAGTAATAATTGTGGCAAGTTTACCGAGGCAAGAAAGAAGAAACTGCATGCGCCCTAAGCCAATATAGAGCAAGTACCGAGCGCCTCGTTCAATACAGGCTATGGCGCCAGCCCCGATGCGGATCTGAACAGATGGCGTGGTAAACTTTACAGCCTGGTCCAAATTCTCGGGATGAAGTACGAGGGAGAAAGATCGAACGTTGTTAGCACTTGCTCTTGTATGTGTGATAACTAAGGGGCTATCAAATTTTTGTTGTAAACTACCTTGGCTGAATGGACAGGAGAAATTGCATGTAGTCGAAAAGAGAGGAAGTATACAGGAAAAGGATGGATTAGTGTTAGCTTTTGTTCTTGTATGTGCGACACCTGAGGGCTATCAAATTTATATTGTAAACTACCTTGGGTAAGTGGACAAGAGAAATTGGAGTCACCAAAAGATGAAGTACTGCAATAAGACCGAACGTTGTCAGTACTTTTGCTCTGGTATACGTGTCATAACTACGGAGCTATCAAGTTTATACTTTAAATTGTTTTTTAGATAGGGAGCACGAGCCAGATAATCGAGGTATGAGGGAATGGGTTGACTAGGACTGTGCTTTTCTGTGTGATGTCGAAGGAGCTGTTAAATTTATAGCATAGACAAGAACATGGGAACAGCACTCAAGAGGATATGCAGTACGGGGCAAAGAATTACAGTACATGTGCACCGGCTCGATAAAGTTTTATAGTAAGGTGGCTGAGGACCTTGCTATGCTCGGGGGTGTCGTCTCCTCTATTGCAATATTAGGGGACTGCATGCGAACCTCGCGGAGCTCGACTTTGTGTCCCGTGGTGTGGATATTGTGTGCTGCGCCGAGACATTGGTGACTGGCA
>LQNS02277997.1:11079095-11092779 GCA_001587735.2 Parhyale hawaiensis | reverse complement strand
TTGCTGGATTTCCTTTAGCAGCGTTTTGGGCTTCCCGGTGTTGCAAATGCTTCATTTGGGTTGTATTACCTGTCCGTGGGAGCCCAAGCGTGAAGTTTTAATAATAATAATAATAATAATAAAAGATAACACCTCCAACAGAAGGGGACAGGATAAAACGTTGACATAATTACTCTTCCATCTGGTATATTATTGTACTGTATATTGAAACATCGCACAAATACCCTACAGTGAACTGCAAAAAGAGACAAGGTATAAAAATACAGAACAACAAAGTATGAGGTAGCAATTAGGAATCAATTGAACTACTCTAGCGTATTAAAATTTTATCGAAACGGAATCTCTAAGTGAGAAAACCTAAAGTGAAAAAGGTAAAAGATAGTTGAAAACAGTCGCTCTTGAAAGTGTGCATTATTCCGGGGCTACTCTATCTAATTGCGCGCATCATTTAATACCAATATGTGGAGGCCGCAAGTCGTCCATGCTGCCATATCTATGCTGCTGACTTTAAATATGTAGTAGAACGACGTGCGAGCAGCATATCCTCGTACCAGGTGGAGCATGCGAATGCATAGAGCTGCCATGGCAGCGTTTGAGTCAAAAGATGAGTGCAGCACCCATGCGAGTGCGTTCGTGCATACGTTTAATGCAATGAAAGGGCGCCCTACCTTTCTAAAGTTGCCAAATACCGCCATTCTACAGACCACTAGTGGACCCCCCCGTGAACAAATTCGCGCAATAATCGATATTTTCATTAATATAGGCCGTTGCGGAATCTTCTCTGAATTGCTTCCTTTTCTTAATTGATCCATAGTCATACTGTCAACCTTGCATCCTCTTTTCTATGACTTGCTGTTTCCACATTTTCCCGCTCACGCTTATCAGCGGCTTTCATTCACTTTTGTTACCTTTCTGATTCATGTCTTTCTTGATTGTAGCTATCGCATAAACGATTCATCTCTCTCTCCATTCGTAGACTGTAGTAGTCTTGTACTCCGTATACGTTCCCTATCTTCCTTCTTAATTACACGTGCTTCTTCAATATATTGAGAGGCAAAAATAAATCTCGAGTAAAACACTGCAATAAACTTTAATGTAGCCTTATGTAGGCCTAACTCCAGCCAGCTTGCGTACCTGTAAGCTCTCCGTATAGCTAATATTCCGTTTTGCGAACTTAAATATCTGCTTCACTGAAGTGCTAAAATTTTTGGGCTATGAAAATTCGCACCGTCAGAGCATGACAGTGTGAGGGATTATATGTGTGATATGGAGCTGGAGGAACACATGGTAATGAACAGAAGTACATGGAATAGCAAGATCTGCTTCAGCGATCCCTTCTGAACAGGGATAGTACTGCTGTAGAAGAAAAAGCGAAAGACAATAAGCTAGAAAAAATAGTTGTCTACTGCCCGTGAAGAATCATCATATCGTGAGTGCTCTGTTGGTTATCTGCCGAATTTACACGCCGTGGCCTCAGAGAAAAAAGTTACAAAATCGGACTCCAGAAGCTGCATACATATTGTTCTCATTTCAAAAGTGTTTCAAGCAAGACGAGTTTTCAGAGAAAGGGATAAGGATCAGCCTTCGCCATCTTCTGCAACCTTGTCATCGATTTACGAAATTTGCAGTCTGGCCTATTTTTCGCCTATCTATTTCGTTAAGAGCGTGACACGAAAGATAGCTTTATATAAATGTATATAAAAAATAAACTCAAGACGGTGCTTATTAAATTTTGCTGATTCTTTATCGAAATGATGAGTGTATCTAGATAAAATGCTTACAATACTAAAAGTTATATAGTTATATTTTGCTGTTGCAAGTATCGTCACGATAATTGCAGAGACTGCGGTCGGTATTTAATTCTGTTGCGGAAATATGAAATGATATTATATAGCTTTGGGCCCTTTTGGTCCTGAACGAACCAACTGTAGTGTCAGTAGGTAAAACAAGGAAATGTATTGCATTTCGAAACTGTTCATTCGTGTCACAATAGTTCGATCGTCCGTGCACGTATTTCTATACATCATATGACATGCTTTTCTGGCTCCGGCAGTCGTATCTCCATACCACAAAATTGTGTTTTGAAAACTCCTTTAACCAGCTTTTGACTTTTATATAATTATCAATGTCTACTTCTATCAGAACCCCCGAAATAATTTGCATTTGCTTCCCAATCAATGAAGCTGGAAGATTGAAATTTTCCACAACACCATCTGGCTATGAAACGTCTGGTGAATGCAGTTTCGGCACTCCACACTTATTGGCTGTACTATAGCTGAACTTCTCTCCAAATTCTCAACGTCCTGCACACGGTACTCCTACTTATCGAAATCGCTACTGCCTGAGCTTATTGAGTGGATGTATTGTAAATTTGTAATATATTCAAGCAGTTGGTGCCAACATGCTTGCCATAGCCTTGACAACATGGTGACACGACAGAATTTCTAGCAAAAGAAAAAAAAAAAAAGAGAAGCCTAAACAAAAATACCAATGGAAGCAAGCCTAATGCTAAAATTCATTAACTTATCGAGAAGACACTTACGACAGCAATATATAATTGTATAACTTGTAGCATTGTATGTTGTTTATCTAAATAATCTTGTCTTTTCGATGGGAAATGGTCTGTAGAATGGCGGTATCTGGCAACTTCAGAAAGGTATGGGCACGGCGGGCAAGGGCGTCCTTTCATTACATTATACGTATGCACGAACACACTAGCATGGGTCGTGCACCCAGCTTTTGACTCAAACGCGCCCCGGCATGAGATTACGAATATATCCAGTGCACAACGTGCTACAAATGGAATAAAAAAAAAGAACCCAACTCTTCATTGCTTGGTTTCGGAAATTACTAATTTTATGCATATTCAAATTATTAGCAAGCAAAGATATTTATACGGAATGTTAACTTCTATAGATGTCTGTATTAACTAGCGAAGCATAGTTTTCGATATATAACACTGCATTTTTTTATGCAGCACCCTGTTCATTTCGAATTATCTTAGATGAAAGGATGAGATGAAGTAGCGTCAGCAAGAGATGAAGTATGGGGGAAGCGATCGCAATTACCTCGGGGCAATCAAATTTATTACAATGGATTGCTCGACGAGGATGGGAAGCTACTTCAAGAGGAGAAGGGCAGGGAATCAAACGATGGCAGTACTTAGAGCCCTTTTCAATTAAACCTAAGGGCAGACAGATGAGTTCCCTGTCTGGATACGTCCAGGGGTTGTTGAGACCAACATCTGTGGGGTTTCTTTTGTTATTATAATTAAGAGGAAAGCCGGATGAGCTCTCTTCCAGACACGTACGGCTGTATAGCTTAAATCAATGTGCATAAGAGCTGCGGGTAGGGCTGGAGCTACGTCTGCTGGCGTTACTTTTAGGTACCTTTGCTTGGTGCTATGGTATTGGCGTTGTAAGCAGGAGGTCCCGGTTCAAGCCCTGAGTTGATCCCTTTTATACATATATAATGGTTGTGGAGCTGTCAAATGTGCACCATTCATCGCACTGTGAGAAGTAGAAATAGCAATGAAATAGGAAGAGTTGATAGTCAAGTAATACGTAACTCAAGTGACATGAATACGAGTACCCACGCACTGCGTGACGTCACCAGCCATGCAACTGATGGCACGTACCTCCCAGTCGCTCCACCTTAGACTGTTTGCACGCGACGACGCAGCCAAGCGACAGACTTGCTTTTCAAGCGCCTTCAGGCGCAAGAGATTCCTTGAAATCGCCGCCTTAAGCTCTGAATGGCGGCCGTCTGATACGTCGCAGTGTCACGGAACATTCATGTCGCAGCAAACGTCGTTCAAACATTACTGTGGCTATGTAAAGATGGTTCCTCGAGCTGAGAAACAATAATTTTTCAGCAACAAACTCTGTAAAAGAATACTGGGAGTAGCAACTAGATGTCGCCAAGAAGCATTAAGAGAACGAGGAAACACGTCCAACAAAAAATCGTCTCACAATAAAGCTCGTAAACAAATGGCCAGAAACAGTCATATCGTAAGTGCCATCCTGAAAATAAAGGTAAACGCCTGACTATTCAATATGCTGTAGCAAACGCTTTGAAGAAAGTGTTTCGGAACTAACCAACTGCCTGAAAAACTTTTTTGCGATTAACAACTTCTGAGAAACAAGGGCACTTACTTGAGCTAAGAAAGTGCTCGAAAGGCATCTGAGTATGGCACGGCAAGCCTGGAAAATTGTTTGTCAAAGTCATTAGTTTCATCAAAACATATTTTTAGTTCCACTTGCACCTGGAATTATCCAGGAAGGCAGCTTAAAGTTTTACTATTTTTTCCGAGTCTGATAAATATGTAAGGTGGTTCATGGGATCGAACCCATGACTTTAGTGCCGCGGCTCAACCACAAGGCAAAGCAGAAGAAGCTAAGCCACAGTACTGCAGCAGTCCTACTTCACTACAGCGAAAATTTGACTCGCGACACATATCGCTTCATATGGAAGCGCACAGTCGTCTTGAATTAATAATTACTACACGATATGTCACAGACTCTTAGTCCCTCTCACACCTGGCATCATCCCGGGAGGCAGATCTGGCAATTGCTGTTGCGCCTCTCTACGCAAAAGTCACGCGTTCGATCCCGCGAACCACCAACTGCATTTATCTAACACAAAACATCGTCAGACTGTAAGCTGCCTTAATGCATAGTTCCAGGTGCGAGAGGGGCAAAAACTCTGTAACATATATGCATGTATATAGTTGTTCTTGAGGCGCTCTGCATTAAGGAGCTAAGACCTACCCTATATGGCCAAGAAGAGGAAAGAGATACAATGTTGAATGTTTTTTAATCTTGTTCTGCTCGGGATATAATCCTTCGCTGGGGGCTCCTTCCCCTATGGCAGTGGTTCTTAACTTTTTTGTAGGTTCTGAATCCCACAAGCTCCATGCATGCATTCATCGAACTCTTCGTAGTTGGAAAATAAAGGGTGTTTGTTTTTTCTTAAAATTCGATGCATATAACTATATACTACAAATATTAGTGCACAAACTGTGCCATGCATCATTTGCTCACCAAACTGCTGAACCCCTGAAACTGACTCACCCAACCCCTGGGGTTCGATCGAACCCAGGTTAAGAACCACTGCCCTATGGCAATGCTGGGGGGGATTGTGGCGGGGTGGGGCGTGGCCTAGGTGGGGTGAGATGTGTGTCCCAAAAAAATTTATTTATTGCTTCAATGAGTAAATAAATAACTTGTATTCATAACAGTTCATGACTGAATAGATAAATAATGATAATAATATATAAGTAACTTCCATTTAGAACACAATGGGTTCACAAAATACGCTTACAAGTACAAACAAAGTAGCCAAAGTTCAACCTAGTGATAAGGCCCAGTCACAAATATTGGTGGCCACGCACGTTTAATGAGAAGAAATGGATACACTCAGCCTACACTTGCACACACGAATGACATTGAGCAGCTCATCCTCACACTAGAGTACAGGTAATAGACAAAAGATTGAGAACTGTTTGCTGCGTTAGTACAGAGAATTTACCAGTGACTCAAGTTTACGCCTTAACAGGGTGATGGAGACACATCGTTTCATGATTACTAACCTGGCCAAGGGGCTTGTAACAATGATAATGATATAATTGCAGCCAGAGCGCAGTCACTAATATACCAACTGGCTCAAGGCCCAGTCACACTGACAAAACGCACAGTACGATTTACGCATGGATTGCGCAGAAATTTTGAATCGTGCGCCATTCATGGGTACTGTGCGTAATTCATAAGTTTTTCCGACGTGGAGCATCTGTAGCTGTCAGCGGATGTTCGTCGCATCGAGTTCGTGCGCGATTCCAGGTTTTGAGCCGTGAAGGCCCAGTCACACAGACGATTACGCATCAATCACGTATAAAGTTGGCTTGTGCGTCATTGTTAGTGGAGAAGTTGACCAGTTTGAGGGGTGTGCGTGGTCGAAAATCACTAACGAATTGCTCATGACGACGTACAAATTAATGACAATCACTTGTGTAGAGCACACATGCCTTGACAGTTTGGCAATGTCGGGATGATGATTCATGGTGCTCAGAAGAACTTGGAACCTGTTGGCCAAGACTCCAAAAGAGATCTCCACCACTCTTCTGCATCTTGACTGGCTGTAATTGTAGATTCTGTACTCCCTGCAAAGGTTCCTATAGTGCTGTAGGGCTTCATCAGGTAGTGCCTCTGGCTGAAGGCATCATCTCCCACCAGGAAGTTGGGCACATTTTGAGTGTCATTAAGAAAAGGCACGGGCTGTGGCCACCTCATGATGCTGTTGTCCTCTACGTGTTCTCTCAGCTCACTGTTGTAGATCTGAGTATCGGAAGCAAAGCCATTACCGGACACGTCCACCCACAGGAACTTTTAATCAGACGTCACCACGGCAAACAGGATGATACTGAAGAAGCATTTGTAATTGTAGTACTTATATCCAGACTCAGGGGGAGCTTTGTATGCCAAGTGTTTATTATCAACAGCACCTATTATTATTAGTAGGAAAAGCATCAGCTTCCAGCCCATATAGGAAGTCGTGCAGCAAACTTCCCAGGAAAAGAAAAAGTAGCAAAAAGAAAAGGTGGAATAAAGTAAAATTAACTTAAAATGCGACAATACACAACATCACCGATCTTAGACATTTACCAAACATGAAATAATGATAAAATCACACCCAACTAATGTATAATGAATAACAAATTCTAAATTTAGTTATTTACTAAAGAATTAAAAAAATCACTTACCGGAACTTAAAATATAACAATTCCCATAAAACTTGCACATCTTGGTCATTTACTAAGATATGACCGAATTACTAAAATGACTAAGATTTTGTCAATCGGCAGTTCACTTGAATGTCGTTAGTTAGGCCGGTGTTACCACTTCTGTTCCTTCCTTTGCATGGCTTTTACATAGATTATTACTTAGGCTGTTGTTACTTTGTTTTGTTCTTCTTATTTACGTCTCGTAGTGGGTTATAGTGAATGCTTTCGTCCCTAACTTTATTCCGATAACTCCCTATATGGTTTCTTTTTCTATTTTACGATACTGATACTGGATATATTACGTTCCGGAACGTTTGCGGTATAGGCTATATAGTAAATACATTTTTATATGTAGTGTGGTTCTCCTTTTTATTCTACGAATTGTTTCATTTTTATCGATAACTTAAAAATTGGTGTTAACTCTCAAGCTCAATACACCTTGAAAATTTGTGCACAAGGTACTGCATATTGAGTTAAGTCGTCCAGTTGGATCGGTTTTAAGTGACTGGCCGGGAAATGCGGAGCCGCTGCCAGCCGACCCAATGTTGACGATAGCTTGGTGAATTATAAAATTTTAATCAAAACGTATTCTTTTTCATTTATGTTTAGCACATTTTAGTTATTTGTAGTCACTCGGTTATATCTTAGTAAATGACCAAGATGTGCAATTTCTACGTGAATTATGGTATTTTAAGTTCCAGTATGTGATTATCAACTTCATTTAATTATTTTATTCCGTTAACGACTGGATTTGGAATTTTGTTAATGAGTAATTTTTAAATTTTTTTCTATTATTTCATGTGTGGTAAATCACTAAGCTCGGTGATCATGTGCATCATAACAATTATGGTTATTGTATATTTCAGTTTATTCCACCTTTTCTTTTTATTAGCCTTCCTTATTCTAGGAAGTTCTGCTGCTGAAGCTGAAACTGTTTATAATAATAATACCATATGAGGTTCGGCGTGGCTAGGTGTCATTTATATATGTGTTACCACGCTGTTTATATGACATCACGGTGAAATGCCCTCACGGCGAAGTGACCTAACGGCGGAAAGACCAACGGCGAATTGACTCACCGGAAAAAGACCTAAAACCCTTACACCATGACACCCAGCGGCTTTGTAATGACAGGGCTTTCTTTCAATATCCGCCGTGTGTGCTCTATTGAAATAAAAACGAAGTTTCGCCAAGTTGAAAAAAGAAAGCCGTAAAGGTTTCTAAACTCGGGAGTCATCGTCGTTTTAATGAAACATGTACCGATATAATTATATATATACATATGTGTGTGTGTGCATGAAACACTAGCATAAAACGTCCCTAGCTAGAAGAAATTCTTATGATGAATTATTGTAGTTTGCCAGCGTCTTTCATTATTAAATAGAGATACATGGTGGCAATATCGTCTTCCTTCATCATCTCGACATTTCCCTAATGATGTTTTCTGACTGACACTGTAATGAAGCTAATAATGACTCATTATCAACTGTGGAGGAGCGAAACGTAACTTAAGTGTGTCCCAATGATGGAATAATAACGCTAGAACTTTTCTCTTGCTAAATTCTTACACACGTGCAGACAATAACAAACTTCTAGAGTTGGTATTATGTAACTAGAGTGCTGTTTGTTTCTGTGTCCGTCACGTGTTTTGTTTTGGACCGGGGGCGGGCTGGAAGATATCTTTTATTTATCTAAACAATCCATTAAATGCGTAAGGTCTGTGCCGGCAGCATTCAGGATCGACAATTTTTAAAGTCAGGCTCGTTTAGTGTGGGTTAAGACTCTCAAAAAAGTACAATTCAAACTTAGTAGCTTCAAAACCTTATGCCTAATTAAACACTTGGAGTTATATAATTTACCGTATCTTACTCAGACTGTGCTAACTCACTACAAAGAGTGTGCTCCTGTGGAAATGCAATAGAAAAAGGAAATTTTGTAAAAAAAAAAAAAAAACAGACCACACTTGTGACCCTTTTGACTGCTGAGTTTTGAAAACATTAGTTTTCATAATTTTACTGACAATCTTAGAAGTTTTATTCTCTTTTTAGGCGCCGGACAAACGCGAGGCTATGAAGTGAGAAAATCTACCATAAGCTAGACGGCAACTTTATGGTCTACGTATATATTGAGTGGAACACAGGACGTTCAGGTTCCATAATGTCGCTTAGACGTGTGATAAAGTTTTCGTTTAAGATATAAGTATATATATTTGCATATTTATCTGTCCACCCAAGAAATGGTCGAAGGAGTTGAGCAATCTTCATAATTTTTTTTTGGGAGATTGGTGGGTTGACCTAGAAGTGACCCATGCCAAAAAAATAGTCCTAGCTGGCCATAAATAATGACGACGGCGTTGAATTTTCCTCCATCGAGTCGAATTTGCCTCGATTGCAGCAAATCGTCTCGCGCTACGAGGACTCCCATTTTTCCTAAGTTATTATTAAGAGCGTAGTGGAGCCCAGCACCAACCTTAATTGTTTCCTATGTTATTATTGATAGATCTGCACGGGGCTGGCAGCGCGGCGCTAGCCTTGTTGGACACAGCATCCATATGAGAAACTTGGATTACCTGGCCACTCAATATGACTTCGTTGAATTTGCTCCCACCGCGGGTTATGGTTTTACGCCACAAAGCATTCTAGTTTCTTCCTCTGCTAGATTGCTTACTTATTGGTGACAGAGGTTCGGAACTTTACTATATATTATAAATAGCTCATATAATTACACCTGTATGTACTAATATATTAGAACAATTCATGTCGTTTACAAACTCTCACATATGCGAGCATGTGTACTGTTATGGAAACCTATAAATAATTAAGTCAGAAATACATTTAAGCACAGAGGAAAATAAGAGTCACTAAATCGTATTTTAATCTAAAATGCTCCGGAATTATTTTTTAGTCATACATATATTAGAACCTATTACTCTTTTCTCTTCTTCGCTGTAATGGTTCTGAATTCATGGTGAGCCTAGCACAAGAATAAAGGAAACAAACGCACGCCAGGCCTGACGTAAGACCAGCTGCACTCTTCGCTAATTTTATTTCTTGCCGCGAGTGCGAAGTCTTCGAGCTTTCCTAATGCAATTCTTTCTCTCTTTTCTAACGATTGGAAATGAGAAATTCAATCAATTATTGAGAACGACTCAAGCTGCTGAGTGTCCTCATGCTCCTGGCGGTGTTTTGACAACCTGCTGTGCAAACATATTTCCCTCCCGTATGGGCATGATCGATATTGTCATCAAAATCAAGTGTATCTTTATCCAGAATTACATACACTGGGCTTCGCTCTGATATCAAAGATATAACTTGTTTCGCAAGTCAAAGAAATTCTTTGAGTTGTAGAAGGAAACCCATAGAAAGCGTACGTATAGAAATGCAGTGTTTGCCCCAACAATGAATGGGTTAAAACATATCTTACTGTGAAGGACTTGGATGTTATAAAAAATAATAATAATAAAACAAGCAGGAGAAACACGAACCTCTGTATTACATACATACATCTTTCCTTCCTTGCTACTTTCCTTAACCTCAACAAGAAAGATCTCGTCAAAAACTAGGTCTAAGAAAAATGCATGATCCCGTATTACTTGGAAACCAGTTTTTGTCGAAAAACCAGTTCCGCAAGCTATCAAGGAGCACACTATTTTCTCAATGTGATGCTTAAGTGTTCGTTTCACCGTCAAGAACTAAGACCAGATCAAAGCCATGCAAGACCACGAACTAGAAAGTTAGACTGCGGGTAGTCTTCTTTCCTACAGTCCTTACCCTTAGCGTAAAAGTTGTCTTTAGAAGTCAAGTCCAAGAAAGAATGCAGTGCGGACTGCATTAGTTTAGAGAACACTTCATTGCAGAGCTGTACACGTCTAATTAATTGCAGACCTGCCCTGGTCTTTGATATAAAATGGAAACTGCAGCAGGATTCCCATTCCTGCGTCCAGACGAGCGCCGAGAAAATCTTGGTATCTTGCAGTTAATTAGTGGACGAGTTACAAAGCGATACGCGTTATAGCTGCGCGTGTATTATTTAAGACTTAAGGTGCCATTTGTTTACAGGAAGACTTTGAGCGGCGCAAGAACGGTATAGATTGGGTTCTGCAATAATAATTAAAAAATAAGTAACACAATAGGAAAAGACGGAAGAAAAAAGATACTGATAGATGGAAGGCATTGGCGCCACAGCGGCTTAGATTCGCTTCTGTATTGGAATATGCAAAATAACTAAATATAAAGCTGAAAATTATGGCAGCTACAAGGCTTTTAAAAAGAGGAAGATCTAATACGAGAAGAATTTCAAACAACTGCACACCTGAAAGCAAAACAATTGATGTTTATGATCAATATTATGTCGTAACTGTCAAAATAATCGAAGACGTATCTCCGTACCTTAGTCCAGGCTCTGGGGGAGGGGGGGTGTCAGTGTACATTCTCTTTTACGGCTCTACCATGTATTTTCCTATTTACGATGAGGACATTAATAAAAGTTGGGTAGAACTTTCGCACCTGGTACAATTTTGAGGGGAGCAAGGAGGCTTAAAATTATCAATTGTTGATCGATTGTTGCAAAACTTACTGAGAATGTGTATTTTTGAAAAAAGAAACACATTTTGCTCCCACAAATTTTTTTGATTTAGGCCTTAGTTTTTTTTAAATAATGAGAAATTTCTAAAAATATATAAGGATATATTTTTTGGAAATTTCAAGAGAATAGAACTTAAGGACTTTTCATGCTAGAAAAAAAAATACAATGGCAGTTTTGGAATCCTTGAAACATTCCTAGCAAAACTATAGTGCTGGATTCTCCATGTTCTATTTTGTTACGATCGCTAACTAAAATATAGGGAATAAACAAAAGATTCGGTTTTGAGCCGAGATAAAAAAAAATATTATGAGGGCAAAAAATGGAAAATTTGGCCCTATAATTTTGATAGGAGTGTTTCAAGGATTCCAAAACTGTCATTTTTTTTCTAGCATGAAAACTCATCCAGTTCTATTCTTTTGAAATTTCAAACAAATACATATATATATATATTAATATACATATCATTCCCATCATCTCAAAAACTAAAGCCTAAATCAAAAAAGTTGTATGAGCAAAATGTGTTTCTTTTTCAAAATACATATCCCGAGCAAGTTTCAGAATAATCGGTCCACAATTGATAATTTTAAGCCCTCCCCCCCTCTCATGCCCCCTCAAAAATGTACCAGGTGAGAAAGTTCTACCTAAATTTTTTTTATAGTCCTCATCATATGGAATATGAAATACTTGGTAGAGCTGTAAAAGAGAAATGTACACAGACATCTCCCCCGGAGCCTGGGTGTAGGAAGTTATTAGAATTTTCCTTTATATATCGTATTTTCATGTCAGTTTTCGAGCTGTCACCTTTCCCTCTATCTTTTCTTATATCCATATTTCTTAGCAAGAATATATTTAAGGGTTCTAAATCTAGTGTTGTGTTCAGATATAAACGTGAATGTGCAATACTTTCAAAATTACCTCGACAGTCTGCTGGTAGCCGATCGATAATAGTGTATACAGTTTTGCTGACTATCTGCATTCCAACCTTAATAAGTTCATAGAAAATATAGACAATATTTCTACAGAGTATTAATAGATTTCCAGTTTTAAATCTAATAAGTAATCGGGATTTGCGAAACGTGCTAATTTGCTTGGGCTAAAAACTGTGATCCAATTTCAAAGAGTAATTAGCTATACAGAAAATGACTATGTTTTCTTGTTATGTTAACTATGTCAAACGTTCTAACGTAAATACGCGAACAAAATTTTCCAATACATTTCACGTGACTGCTGGAGATGCCGGTAGATATTTCAGAAATAAAAACAAAGATCTGAAGCGGGCAGATAGTAGAATTGGGTAATGACATCTGGTGAGGAAGTTAGTGGCTTCCAAGCTCACAGTAAAATTTACTCCCTAGCAGTTACCCATTCATCAAATGCCTATTTTAGCACGACTTGGGGCAGTAAATCCACCAAAAATTCAATTTTACGGGTATATTTCAGTCAGAAAATTTTAAACAAATATTCAATGTTAACCGATGCTCTCTCCCGTAAACATCATTTCTTTGCCTAAAATTTTCAATTAGGATTAAGCTAAAGTGAGCTTCAGCTTTCACCTACATCGAAGGCTTGTAGCACCTGCTCAAGCACGAGAACCCCTCGCATTTCTTTTCCATTTCTTAATACGATGTTTTGTACCGTATGACTAGAAAAATTTTTTATTATCACTCAGATTCGAAAATGGTCATTAATTCAAATCGGATTAAAAGTTCAAGCTACCTCTTCATTTTCACGCTACACCTTGATTTAAAAAGATATTGAGCAACACACAAGTGTGAAAACCGTCCTTAACTCAAGTCTAAAATATTTTTATGTTACTTTTTGATATGAGTACGCTATTAGAACTTCTTAGTTACAAAAAATAATAAATAGTTTATCGTCATACGTTAGGGGGAAAGTTTGTGCCATTTCTTTTTTTTTTCCGAAATTATATGAGGCTATATGCTATTTCATAACTTGCATACGCTTTTAGCAGCACTCAGCTATAAATATTTTTAATTCAACCATGAGAAATATTATTTATTTTCATACTACCACGTAATTTACGTCATCTGCAAAATAAACCTTGCTTTAAACAAACAAAAAAAGATTATTACTCTACGTCTTGACGTATGCCTATAAATATTCTTGCAACGCCTCTCAGGTACGAAAACTGTCCTTAATTCAACCGTAAGGTTAATATAGCAGCTGTCGTAACAAACCAACGACAACCCTTGGTCTCAACGTTTGCCTAGCACTGCACTACCCATTTTACGTCTCGGTGAGAGGCCCACAAGATTTATTGCTCATGAACTTACAGCCTGGGACAGTGCAAGCTATTATTGC
>LQNS02277997.1:11019592-11032470 GCA_001587735.2 Parhyale hawaiensis | reverse complement strand
GAATTTCAATCTCGCTCTGATGAAAATGCATTTGCTGAGTCCTTTATTTTGGGGTCCAAGGGTTGTAGAGGAGAAATGCCGGGTGTCCATGCTGGATTTTTGGGACCAATGGATGTAGAGAAGAAAGGCCGGGTGTCCATGCTGGATTTTTGGGACCAATGGATGTGGAGGAGAAAGGCCGGGTGTCCATGCTGGATTTTTGGGACCAATGGATGTGGAGGAGAACGGGTCATAACGGATTTTCGGGAATATTGGATGCGGAGGAGAAAGGGTCATGCTGGATTTTGCGACCAAGAGATATGAAAGACAAAGCAGAAATCTGGTGTTCATGCTGGACTTTTTGGGACCAATGGATGTGGAGGAAAAGGGACTTGTGTCCAATTTGGATATTGTCACCAAGGAAAGCCAAAGGGGTTAGATCGAACTTTTAACGTACAATGAAGGATTAATTTACTCTTTGAAGAAGTTGCAGGTATGAATGAAAAAATAATCACGTGTAAACCGTGGACTGGTATATTCAAATACAAACTAGCTGGAAGATGTGGAAATTCCACAGAGCAAAATGAATGTTCTCCAATCATATCTCAGACCAGTATCATCCTAACTTTTCCTTATCTAATAATGAAGGAACCTGGAGAAATTCCACAGAACAAGAATATTGTTCCTTAATCATAATGCCTTCGGACCAGTAGAATGCAAACGAAGTGTAAAAAAATGTTCCAAGTCAGGCAGCGCCTCTTCTAGCTGAGACCTGCGAACAGTAGCAGCTTACACTGGAAATTGACTCCTTCTCGTAAGGAACTCATCCTTGGTCGTATCAAGGATACCTAAAAGGTATACTGACTTTTCCCTATCTAATAGTGATGAAAGCGCAACGGTCGTACTAAGTAACTAACTAACGGAGGGACAACCAGCATTGTAATACAGATAATTATTTTACTGCCTAGACACTACTGTTACTGCCAATTTAACCCCAATGGGCCACACATTAGTCAATCCTGAAGCATATTGAATAACAGAAGCTATTTAGCCAGCACAACACTAATCGGACAGTGGCGGACGAATCTTTTTCCTGTAGGTTTCTTGCTTGCTGTAGGCGCTGCCCCGCAATCTGCCGAAAAGAACGCTTGGCGAGAATATGGTTTGTCACTGAAATAATTACGTATTCATGCATTCATAATTACGTATTCATTTCCAAATTGTCAACATATGCGATGTAGAAAACTCGTAATAAAAGAAAAAAAAAACCTCTGCCGTTTATAAAGTCATAGCTTTTCAGCGCTCATGTCTGCTCAACGTGATTCGGTGAAATAGACTATCAAGTATGCAAATGAAAAATTATCGTTGCGATAATTGAACTAATAGTTTGTTAAGATGATATAGAAAACTAGTTAATGGATAATAGCTTTTGCCGTTATTACTGTCATAAAAGTTCCTTTTGGCAGCCCTGCCGACATTAATTGAAAAAAATAAGAATCGAGCAATGCCACCGTTTTAATTAACTAAAATGTTCGTGGAATTACAAGCATGGAGCGTTAAAGAGCTTTTTATTCAATATATATGTATGAACGTTGCCGTGACCTATTTTATCGTTGATTACTTTTAAACAAAAGTACACACGAACGCTACAGTCGACTTCAGGAGATACTTCAACTCATATCAGCAATATATCTATTACGATTAATTATTTACTTGCAAGCTCACTACATCGTGAAACTAGAACGCCTCGTCGCGTAAAACTATCACCCGCAGTGGAGGGGAAATTTCAACGCCGTCATATTTGTGGCCATCTTACTCTCGAGTTTCGGCATTTTTCATATCTCAGCTAACTCATCTGACTGTCTGAAAAAGATTGTGATGATGACTCAACCCCCTTTGACTTTTTTTGGGGGTAGAGTTACATCTTCAACGCGTTCATTTTTGATGACCAGCTAACTCTAGATTATTGCCATTTTTTCACATCTCAGTCAACCCACCTGCCTGCTTGAAATAAAAAGATGATTAGTTATTATGACTCAATTCCTTCTGCCTGTTTTTGGGTAGACAGACAGCAAAATTTATCGCCGTCATTTTTTATGGCCAGCTAATTCTACTTTTTTTGGAATTGTCCACATGCATCTATGCATGTCATCCCACCTGACTCCCTACAAAAAATTGCGAATACTGCTCATATATACAAACTTCAATCGTCAATGAAAACAATATAACCTCTCTTCGCTTCGATCAGGGATGATAATTAGCAATGCATGACCCTACATAGACGCCCGTCAGCCGACACTAATGAGAACAACATCTACAACAACACTAGATAACATGTGTCTTCTTTGTTTACTTAGTTTCAACGATATTAATCGTGATGCATTTTACCGTCCCATCAACAAATCATAATCGTAATCGTGATCTTCCTGTTGATCGTGATGGTGACTATGACTGTGATTATCATGAAACCTCAGAGAAAGTGCGAAAAGTAGACTGTAAACAAGTGAACAGAAGTAGAGATAAGAGGTTTAATGCATGAAAAATAGAGATGAGATTAAAAAGAATGCTTAAAATGTAGCGAATAATAGATGACATAACCTTTATAATATTTCCAATTTTTAGTGATGTAAGACTTCTTGCCGCCACTAACGTATATCAACGCTCCCAGTGATGATAAATAACAGAGAATATCGAATCAATATCATACAACAATTACCTCCTGGAAAAATAGGCACAGGAAAAAATGGCATTAAGTGAATAGAGTCTTGCCATTGTTGATGACGCAGCCTATCTTTTATGCAGCTCTGCCAGACGGAAGCCGGAAGAGAAGCCGTGCGATATCGCTGCTTTAAACAACGTCGTGGCCAAATTACAAGCACCAATGATAGAAAAGCCACTTAGCAATACATGCCATAGCCTTGGTCATTCTTTCGGTGGTAGCCTTTCTTGCTTGTATCGACGCAAGACAAGCACCGGAAAAGAAAGACTGCCGATACCGGCCGATGCCAGCGCCTATTCCGCCACTTCTTTACAGTAGCCCTGACTTGCAACACTCCTTTCTTACCGATAGCGAAAGTCACACGTGGGATGACTCTCAAGATCATCTCCTTTGCCCGAAAGCCTCTGAATGGAAGCTTTTCGGTCCGATGGTCATGAGTGCGAGGAACTCTTGAGCTGATGTTTGGTCGTGTGCCTTACGGAAGAGAAGGTCTCTCCAATAAATGGATATTCCCCTTAGCGACGGCACCAGGCTCCGTGCTACTGGTGCTCACAATGCCTCCGAAAATGTTTACCTTGGTGTTTGGGTACATTTACGCATTAGATATTTCTTATTATTTTTTTAATATTTTAACATCGAGTTTGCATTGATATGCAAGTATTCTTTAGGAATTAGGCTATTTTTTTTTCATTTGTGATTAACGCTAGAGCTCTTCTGAGTGAATGGATATTTCCATACTAAGAACGCCACGAAGCTGTTGGTTAATATTTATAGCAAAGTGAATTGTACAGTAAACCTCCGTAAAGGTATCACCAATGCTTGGCCAGATTTGTGCTCATCTGCGTATCTCGCTCTAAACCGTTTCGTGGAGATGTCAAGAGCACTAGTTATCACACGCAAACGAAGTGGGAGATGTGATAATGTTTTCGTTGATTTAAGTACAAATATTTTGTATAACTGCCTGTCCACCCAATAAGTGGTCGAAAGAGTTATGCAATGTTCATAATTTTTTGCAGAGAGTCTGGTGGGTCGCCCTCGATGTGACCCATGCCAAAAAACTAGGAATAGCTGGCCATAAAAAATGACGGCGATTGAATTTGTTCTCCACCCAAAAACAGGTAGAAGGAATTGAGCTATGCTCATGATTTTTTGCAGGGAGTCTGGTGGGCTGTCCTCAATGTGACCCATGCAAAAAAACTAGGATTGGCTGGCCATCAAAACTGACGGTGCTGAATTCTCCACCGCGGCAGATTGTCTTACGCCACGAGGCGCTCTATTTTTTCTTGTGTTATTATTGAAGATCTACACATGGATTGGGGCTGTGGCCTAACCTCGTTCATCAAAAATAACTGCATTGAATTTGCCCAACTATGGGTGATGGTCTTACGCCACGTAGCGCTCTAGTGTTGTGTATGAGTTTGCGGAAGTAATGCGAGCAAAAATGCCAATTCTCGACGGTTACTGGGTTTTATGTTTTATTTATTTTTTTTTGAAGAAATAATAGTGAATCGACAGTTGACTTTATTTAGATGTCTTGAAATTCAGACAGCTGACCAGCAAGCAGAGGGGGGGGGAGCCAGAGATGCGCGTGGGGCTATTTTTACATAGTCATATCATGGAAAAAAATATATGTATGATATTATCGAATTTCTTTGACCATTTCTTAAGAGACGCTGATAAAATGCTACGTCATCTTAGTAAATTGACTACTCTCATAGCAACAATACTGTAAAGGCGCTGATGTTGGGGGTCTTGCTCTTGTAACCTCCAAACCCACCCATACACGGCGTAGGTACACTGGTTCGCGTTGCCGCTGCTCGGGCAAGCCTCACCATCAATAGTGTCTTTCGTATCGCACAAGTGTTCCCAGTTAGAACTACTTGCAGACACTCTGTAGGTATGTCTCTATCATAGTGATCTCCTATCACTCGTAATGGGGATACTTCAGGATTCTTCACTATCTTCACGGACAACCGTAGGGTCACCAGTTGCTGGCAGTAACACACAGAGGTCCTCGTATTCCATATATTTATAGTCTATAGCACAGGTTATCACTGACATTACGATCAGGTAGTCTATAGCACTATACAATGCCCATATTGGTGTACTATGCGTATGTCTATTGCACAAGCACTCTATAGCTATTTAGGGGAGACAGGTCTTCTAGCGGGATATTCAGTGACACACCCACCAGCACCAACCGGTGTTGGTCGTCGGCACACCAAAGATCTGTCTGCTGTATGTTCCAGTTAGTATTTATAGCCTATCAAGGGCACGTCACATCTCCAGTGCACTGGCGCCGTCACAATACTACTTGCACCTGAACATGCTACCGACTTAATATGCATGTTCTATAATTATTTGTATTATTTGTTCATTCTATGATTTGTGGGTTGCATAGTTGATTTTGTGTTTGCGGTTTCTATAGTTAATTTTGGAGGCAAGTGTGCGCGATCATATCACACCGTCAATATGTGAATATTAGTTTGTGAAAGGAAATATGTTCACTATGAACGCAGATGACCATAAAAATACACTTAGAAATTGGCGCTCCCAATGCGCCTGAGATAATACTGTTTTCCTTTGGTGTAGCTGTGAATTAGACAGTCGTAATTATTAGTCAGCATAATATATATATATATATATACATTATACATATATATTGTTGTACATACGAAATGAGTGATTTTTCTATGTTGCCCTATGAGTGAATTATGACATCTGTACATTAGGTTTTGTTTGAATTTATATATCACTTCAAGTAATAAATATGCTTAATTACAGACAATTGTAAAGAGTTTCCTGATAATGAATTCCACGAATACGTTTCCCGACTCATATTCAGCCCTACAGAACACGCGTAGTTGAATGATGACACACAACGCGTTCAGAGACACTTTGGTTCTTGCCAATAGTTTCCAATTATAGGTTTCCTCGCACTTTGTGCTATGTTGATATTGGTCATGAGAACTTAATCAACCGTAATAAATTACGACTACTATTATTATTATAGCCAGAAGCGCGTTTTAATGAAACATTGCAGTAAGACGCCGATTTTCTAAAATTAAACATAATCTGGTAACGGCAATGAGAGCGCGTTTTAATGAAACATTGCAGCCGATTTTCTAAAATTAAACATAATCTGGTAACGGCAATGAGCGTCATGTGGATCGCACATAATATTAGCGTATGTTGTCCTTCTTGGCCTTGAAGTGAAGTTTGTGAGACGTTAACGTTGCAGCTCTCTTAGGAATAACACAAATTGGTATGTGCCCTATGTCAAAGTCCCTATCAGAATTCAGAATTTTAGCTTTCCCAAGAGTTGGTTTGCCGGTCTAAACCTTATACTTCACGTAGCAAATGGTGAAATATATCTTTTAAGCTCACATGTTGGATATAGAAACAATATAGAGCAGAAGGCTTGCACATAAACGGAGGGTTAAATTCCTTCTGTACATCAGGACCCTTCGTATCATATTTTTCATTCAAGTGGAACACCTAAAGTTGGCCTGCATGCTAGCCGTATCAGAGCTCATACATGTATTACTAACTATTTTCCCTCCAACTTATTAAATCATTAAATAATGCCGTGGACTAACTATTATCATTCTGTTGAATTTAGCGTTCTTACGTGAAATACATGCGTGAAATTATATTGTACTAGACGAACTGTTTGGAAATTTCAAGGTCTGACGAGATATCGCTCGGTAAACATAACAGACACTTATTCAATGCCTCCGCCAAGGAGGTTATGATTTCGTCGGATTTGTCTGTCTGTCTGTCTGTGAATCTGACTGTTTGTCTGTCATCAAGATAATTTAAAAAGTTATGGACCAATTTTGACAAAATTTACAGGGATTGTTAGATATGTTAAGAAACACAGATCATTAACTTTTGGTGAAAATCCATCCATCCGTTTGTTTGTTTGTTTGTTTATCTGCCTCATTTTTCTCAATGCCTGAACTCAAAACGTTATGGACGGATTTTTATGTAATTCACATGAGTTGTTAGTTATGTTATGAAAGGTAAATGACCAAATTTTTGTAACGATCTGTCAGTTTGTTCGTTCGTTTGTCACTGTTTTTAATATTATGCTTGTTGGCACAATAACTCAAAAAATAATGAATGGATCTCTATGAAATTCATCGGAGTTCTTAGTAATGTTAAAAGGCATAAATGATCAAATTTTGGTGCAGATCGGTTGCTTTGTTTGTATGTTTAACTCATGTTTGTCATAACGTTTGTTAGCAGCATAATTCAACACGTTACGAACGGATCTTAAAAAAATAAAGTCGCTGATGCTGTTAACACTATTGAAGGGCACACACGATTGGATTTTGGTGTTGATACAAAGAAAATCATAGTCTCAGAACCAATATTAATTTTTAGTAACCGTTACCTTGCTTGGCGGCGGTATGTGCTCTCAGAGTGCTCTAGTTATCATTGAAATGGGCTCTTCCCATCGAGCAAGATTTTTCAGAATAGCTTCTGACCTACTGTAGCTCTGATGTGCGGGGGCGATTACTATGGATGCCCTGGGAAACTTACGACGTTGGCTAACTAAGTAACTAGTGCAGCCATTGCAAGAAAGATAAAATTGATGTGACTGCACAACGCGAAAATGAATAAAATAAGCAAGTAATTTAAAGTACCAACTGCAGTTTTTTCGAGTGAATGATAGTGGATTTTATTTTATTTAGCACATCCACAGACCTTACAAATGAAATTTTCTTCAGCTACAATACTCTTTTAGTGTCCTCAAATCTCACGTAGAATATAAATCACAGTTCACATAAATGACTGGTACGGCAGAGAATGAAAGAACAAATCCATTAAAAGCTGCCTAAGTTATACGGCACAAGTCTAATAAGTAATTAATTAGCAGAGGCTACATTCCTAGGCAACAATTTCTAAAAGCAAGTTTAAAACAGCTATTCGACATTGCTACTACAAAGTCATTTGGCAGGTTGTTGTAGGCTTGTACACACTGAAAGACTGTAAAAAATTGGATATCTAGTCGTACTGCCAGTAAAGTGAATCTCGTTGCTAGTGTTATTTCCCCTTTATTGGAGAGAAGCCATCCGAAATAAGTCCAGTGTCTGTCTGATTCTTCAGACAAAGCTTTGCGCAAAAAACTTGAGAACAATGTACGGTATTTTGTGAATGTCATAAAATTTCAGTAAATGCAGATTATAATGCATTGCATTAATAGCCATGAGCGCTATGTTATTATTATCACGCTTAACTCGTGCATTCATTGATTATAGTCGAAATTTGTCTTGCCACCTTGTTTCTTGTTTCTCCCTAGATAATAATGCCGTATGTTAATTACACATACAGCAAGGAATAATATACAGCGACTAACACTTGCCTAGGTAAAAATTTCAGTATAGCGTATAGGTCCTTTTCTTTAACTCAATTTAAAACATAAATGAGTAATAGGATTAGAAAATTTCAGATCATCGTCAATGTCTACTCCTAAGTATTTTAAAAAAATACCCATTCCAATGTTGTACCATTTAAAGGACAGGCGGTAGGACTAATTTACTACAGGGCTTAAAAGCGTGAGCTCGTTTCGTTTACACTGGGAGTTACCAAGCTTGCAGTAAGCCACACCATAAGGTTGTCAATCGTCTCTTTATTTTCTGTACTGCACCTTCGAATGATCTGTCGTTTACATAAAAATACTGCGTCGTCCATAAATAAAACTACATTTTATTCAGGTATAGAAGCGTTATCATAGATAAAAATATTAAAAAGCAAGGGCCCAAGGACAGACCCTTGGGGTACCCCTATACCCAACATCGGACTACGAGTCATCGATAACAATCAATGCTTTTTACTTGTAATGTAGTTCCTTAACCGATTGTTTGCCATACCTCTGAAATAATGCATTGGGTGCTAAATTAATGTGTCAGACACAATGAAAATTAATTTCCTGCAACGTTTAGAATACATCCCCTACAACCACCTGCCAATTATGGACTGCGCAGCCTAAGTATAATGCAAGAATGTTTCTTCTGTCCATGCTGCACAGCTCCCTCTGGTTCAGCAAAAAAATTAATTTTCAAATATAGATTTCATTGTGTTTGCGGTGTGCACTGCAGCTAGATGAACGCTGCTGCAGGTAACTTCATTATTGCGACTGAATTCCCTTCATTGCAGTGCTTCCAAGAAATGCTTTCAGAGCTACATGTAATAATTTGCACCGACAGCCACGTCAACAGCGTTCTATTTAATGTTTTAAGTTAGGTGACTTAAACTATTTGTAAATATACTGCTATTGTTACTTGCCCTTTCAACAGGGCAGGTTACCGTTCATAATTCACACAGCTAAATCCTACATAACATGTAACGAAATTTAACTAACAACGACATTAAGTATAAGTTCTGCTACTAGGTTGAAAGTTGAACTTTACACCTGAATTCACGGACTTCTGGGCCTTTCTTAGTCCGCCACCACCACCACCCTACTACAGAGCCCCTTTAAATTTGCTCCCGCTCATAAGGTAAGGTGCGGCCAGGACTGGTTCCTGTTGCTTCCCGAAGTGTTTTTATTCGACGTATGTAGGTTTCTAGTGTTTTTATCGGTTTTCAGTGCTTAATTTTTTTTAGGTTTTAATGCTTTTTACTTAGCGTCAATCTTTGATCGTGAGCAGAACCAGTCCTTGCTTTCACCTAACCTTAATGAATGACAGTTCAACAGGACATTATCCCAACCAGTGTTGCTCGCACCTAACCTTAATGAAGGCTAGCTTATTGGCCTGTAAGCATTAGACCTAGACGCAGTATTAGTTAAAAAATTACACTTATGGTAAGCTAATTACACTTATCGAACCAAGTTACACTTAATGTAGAACTTACTTATGTATTTATTGATTGTCCCGAGGTTACAATAGATTGTCCCAATTTATAAACATTTCCTCACACAGCACAGTGATAAATTTAACTTTACGACGCAATACTTTTTTAAGAATCGTTCATCAACCTGGATCTATTTTTTGTATAATTATTTTCACACTAGCATCATCTTAACGTACTGAAAATGCTAGAGATTTCCACTACTTTACGTACCATAGATGAAGGCGTCTCTTTGGAAGTCAAAAGCTGTTGGACATCTAAACTTTTCGAAATCTTAAATGGGAGTGGGGGGGGAGACATTTTTTTGTATTATCATTATCACCTAATAAAGGTATTTACATTTAGTGAGTAAATACATCAGACGGTTCAGTTATTTAGAAAATGCAGATGCGCTCTGCAAAACTAATGAAAATATATATATATATATATTTGGGGCGGAGGTTACGAGGCTAACACCATGAATTTCGTTGGTGAAATTCAAATATTTCTAGTATGGTTACCGAGGTTGCGTTACTCACCTTCTCATTGTATCATCTATTACTTATCCAATAGTTTTAATGAGCTATTATTTGTGGGACATGATAGTACATATCAATAGTAATTTGTGAGATTTACCTCAGTATATGCGAGGTGTGATTCAATAACATTATGTTCACTGTCAGAAACTTAATAGCGCAGAAGGTGAAGCATGAACTTAAGGCTGAAAACTTTAGTAGACTGCCAAGCATTATCTCTAGCCAAGGTAGTCTACTGCAAAAAAATCCTGTTTCATATTAGCAGCACGTCAGTACTCTAGATGCAACAGACAAGGCTTGCACGAGATAGCTGAAATATCTTTTTCAAGAACGTATTTATTACAGAAGAAACCATTAACCTGTAATTCGTTCATTAAGGGCTTTCATTTAACAATTTAAACTATGCTCGATATCCGTAAACAAACTGGCGAATGTATCGAGTCCAAGTAAGCATTCGACTTATTGAACCGTGCAACTAGTCTAGTTAGAGTTTTATGATGCAATTTTTAACCATACTTGATCCCAACAAAGAAATAACTACTACAGAAAGGAATAACTCAGCATACTTATACTATTTTTCAAGTAATACGGTCTTATTTGAGCGTCACTGTTTTGCTGCTCCAACAGTTCACTATCCTTTCAGGGAACGGTCCATCAGGAAATATTTGTGATATGCAGAGCTGTCAATAAGGTTCTACATTCTTTTCCCTAAATAATCATGCTCTGCAGCTCTATGAGTATCAAAATACTAATCAAAATTAGGCCACTCGTTTAGAATTTTTGGAAGCTCAAAGGCAATCTTTGTGAGTACTGAGTCACTCTTTTACATACAATGATTCAATGGGCTAGAGTAAATATCGTGAATGTTGTATATTATATCCTTTACTTGGAATGTTGCTATTGTCATGGAAAATATTGCAAATTGTACTCATCAATCCGTACGTTTTGCAAGTGGAGACGGTTGAGAGTGAAAATTCTGAATATTATTAACATTATAATAATATAAGTATTGCGAATATATGTATATTAGCTTATTGAGCACTTGGATCATACAAAGAAATGTTATGTGAATACTGGGTATTATAGTACTCCTCAATCCTAACATGTTCAGACTGTGCTGTCTAGCCACAAAAAAGTTGGTCTTGTAAGAATAGCTGCAGCGAGAACGACCCCGTAGTGAGAACGGCACAGCTGAATAAAATAAGATTATGATTTTCTAGGCAAAATGTTTCATCTCTCAAAATACTTGCCATGAAGGGCATACCCACGTAGAAAAAATTCTCGGAATTTATCTTCCTCTTATCACAGTAACCATCTGCATTCTACACCATCCACAAAACTATAACCAAATCACTGAGAGAAACTCCAAACGCTGCTCAGCTTTAGTCAGCATGAATCCCAACTTAGGAATTGGTAGGACTGTTCCCAAAGCATCTACGTTATTCTAATCCAATGAGTCACAAACCGATTATAAAATCACAAAGAAAAAATTCAGAATTACTCTTCTCTCATCAAAACATTGCTGAGTGAAACATTCACAAAACTACTATACTATTGTATCTCCAAGAAAAATTCCACAATTACTCTTCTCAAAACAGAATCACTTCTTAATCAGGAACTTACAGTAACTCTCAGAATTACATTACTACCATCATATTCCCTCCTAATTCCGAAATTTGCAACATCTCCCCAAAAGTACAATAAAGAACTCTAAGAATTACTCTTCTTCCATCAGAAGTCGAGCGATTCGCAGCAATGGATCAGCAATCCACTGTAGCGGAACAGCGGCACCGGTGACTGTTCTCCCACCCGTCACGGAAACAAAGACGAATGGCATTCCATGCTACAGAGACTCAATCGACCGAGATTGAATTGATAAAATTCCTCGAACTTGCCAGAGTCTTCAGTGATCGAGGTGCACTCAGAATCCCCAACGCCTTAACAAACCTAAATATTTTATACTAAGTGTCACAGTAGACAAAATTTTAAATTTCATAATGCAATGCATACGAGTAGCTGGTATTCAAAAGGTAGGAAGTTTCCCCCAGATAGAAGGAATTCGCTGTCCAAAAGGAAGATGTTTTATTTCAAGTAAATTGGCAATATATGGTTGACTATTACACGGCAAACCGTGCATCTTGACACATCTTCAAAAACTAAATATGGTTGTGATCTCTGCTACCAGACATGTAATAACATGAGGTGTCTTGTGGGTTCCTAGAACTAGACACGGTTTTTCGACTTAATCTAGACAGCCTGAAATTTGTAATTCAGTTATGCCTGACTTGAATGACGTTTTAGACCTTGTGCCCTAACTATTTGTTCTACCAGGTTTGAACTGGCATAATGCCAAAGATGTCCCAAGAAAAGGAATCAAATTCTAAGCTATCTAAACCAAAGGTTGAAATATTCTAAACCCAAGCTCTTAATTATTTCGTAAGGAGAGAGAGAGAGAGAGAGAGAAACAAAACAAAAATACTACTGAAAACGTTCCCGTATTTGATTTAAAGCGTCTTATATATTCAATGTGGATCACGCTATTTATACCATGCAGTCAAACATCTTAAATTGGCAGTCTGTCTTTACGAAAAATATGATAACTCTGCGGTATTAATTCCAAGCCTTAAATACCACATTTCCGTAGACTTTTGAGAATATCTCCACAGTATTTACGACAAACATTCTAGTACCTCAATAGCTGCAGAAGTTGCTAGTGTTTGAAGGCTGTTGACGTCCCATTATCATCTCTTCTTTGATTAAATTAGCACCACCATAAATTCAAGGGCCGACGCTTCTGCAAAGCA
>LQNS02277997.1:10969284-10983249 GCA_001587735.2 Parhyale hawaiensis | reverse complement strand
TTATGCCAAAGTCGCTATCAGAATTGGTACGTGCCTTATGCCAAAGTCGCTATCAGAATTGGTACGTGCCTTATGCCAAAGTCGCTATCAGAATTGGTACGTGCCTTATGCCAAAGTCGCTATCAGAATTCGTACGTGAGCTATGCCAAAGTCGCTATCAGAATTGGTACGTGCGCTATGCCAAAGTCGCTATCAGAATAGGTACGTGCCTTATGCCAAAGTCGCTATCAGAATTGGTACGTGCCTTATGCAAAAGTCGCTATCAGAATTGGTACGTGCCTTATGCCAAAGTTGCTATCAGAATTGGTACGGGCGCTATGCCAAAGTCGCTATCAGAATTGGTACGGGCGCTATGCCAAAGTCGCTATCAGAATTGGTACGTGCCTTATGCCAAAGTCGCTATCAGAATTGGTACGTGCGCTATGCCAAAGTCCCTATCAGAATTGGTACTTGCCCTATGCCAAAGTCGCTACCAGAATTGGTACGTGCCTTCTGCTAAAGTCCCTATCAGAATTAGTACGTGCGCTATGCCAAAGTCGCTACCAGAATTGGTACGTGCCTTCTGCCAAAGTCGCTATCAGAATTGGCACGTGCCCCATGCCAAAGTCCGTATCAGGATTCAGAATTTTAGCTATCATAAGAGATGTTTTGCCGGTCTAAACCTTGTACTCCGCGGAGCAAAGCGTCAAATATTTTATTTAAGCTCACGTTTGAGAACTATCAATAATATAGAGCAGAAGGCTTGCACACAAACGAAGGGTTAAATTCCTTCTGTCCATCAGGATCCTACGTTCCAAACTTTTCATTAAGTGGAACACCTAAAGAAATTTCTACACGAGTTGGCCTGCATGCTAGCCGGCTCCCTGTCTCACTATTAGCAGAGTTAATCGTTTTTTTTTTTCTCGTACCTACTGAAAATAAAAGTTCGTATCAGAGCTCATACATGCATAAATAAATATTTTTCCTCCAACTTATTAAACCGTTAAATGATGCGGAGCTCTAACTATTATCTGTTGAATTTATCGTTCTTACGTGAAATGCATGCGTGACTTTATATTGTACTAGACGAACCGTTTGAAAATTTCACGGTCTGATGAGATATCGCTGGTTAAACATGACCGACACTTATTCATTATCACTGAAATTTACTCATCCCATCGAGCAACATTTTTCAGAGTAGCGTATGACCTACTGTAGCTCTGATGAGCCGGGGTGCTTATTATGGATGCCCTGGGAAATTTACGACGTGGGTAACTAAGTAACTACTGCAGCCATGGCAAGCAAGATAAAATTGGCGTGATTGCACAACGTGAAAATGAATAAAATAAGCAAGTCATTTCAAGTACCAACTGCAGTTTCTTGAGAATGATGGTGGATTTTACTTAGCACATCCACAGACTCTACAAATGAATTTCCTTCAGCTATAATACACTTTTAGTGTTCTCAAGTCACATTTAGAATCTAACTTACATTTCAGATAAATGATTGGTACGGCAGAGAATGAGAGAACAAACCCATTAAAAGCTGCCTAAGCTTATACGGCACAAGTCTAATATATAATTAATTAGCATAGGCCACATTCCAAGGCAGGAATTTCTAAAATTTTAAAAAAGCTAATCGACATTGCAACTATAAAGTCATTATTGTAGATTATTGTAGGCTTGTACACACTGAAAGACTGTAAAAAAATTGGATATCAAGTCGTACTGCCAGTAAATTGAATCTCGCTGCTAGTGTTACACATGGGTTATTGGATAGAAGCCATCCGAAATAAGTCCAGTATCTGTCTGATTCTTCAGACATAGCTTTGCGCAAAAACTTGAGAACAATGCACGTTATTTTGTGCATGTCATAAAATTTCAGTAAATGCTGATTATAGTACAGTACATTGCATTTGTTGCCATGAGTGGTATGTTATTACTACCACGCTCAACTCGTACATTCATTGATTATAATCGAAATTTGTCTTGGTACTTTGTTTCTCGCTTCTTCCTAGATAATCATGCTGTATGTTAATTACGAATATAGCAAGAAATAATACACAGTGACTAACACTTGCCTAGGTAGCAATTTCCGTACAGCGTATATGTCCTTTTATTTTGCTCAATTTAAAACATAGATAAGTAAAAGGATTAGAAAATGTCAGATCATCGTCAATCACTACTCCTAAGTATTTAAGAAATTTGCCCTTCCAATGTTGTCGAAATTTAAGGGACAGGCGCTAGAACAAATTTCCTATAGGGCTCAAAAGCGCAAGCTTTTTTCATGTACACTGGAAGTTAACTAGCTTGCAGTAAGCCCCACCATATTGTTTTTAATAGTCCCTTTATTTTCTGTACTGCACCTTCCAATGATCTATCGTTTCAATAACAATACTGCGTCGTCCGCAAATAAAACTACATTTGATTCAGTTATAATAGCGATATCATTGATTAAAATATTAAAAAGTAAGGGCCCCAGGACAGACCCTTGTGGCACCCCTATACATGCCGATATCGTTGGTTTTTGGACTGCGAGTCATTGATAACAACAAATGCTTTTTACTTGTAATGTATCTCCTTAAGAGATTGTTTGCCACACCTCTAAAAATAATGCATTGGGTGCTAAGTTAATGTGTCAGACACCATAAAAATTAATTTCCTGCAACGTTTAGAATACATCCACTACTACCACTTGCCAATTATGGACTGCACAGCTTAAGTATAATGCAAGAATTTTTATTCTGTCCATGCTGCACAGCTCTCTCTCTAGTTCAGAAAAAAAAATTAATTTTCATATACAGATTTCAGTGTGTTTGCGGTGTGCGCTGCAGTTAGATGAACGCTGCTGCAGGTAACTTCATTATTGCGACTAAATTCCATCCATTGTAGTGCTTCCAAGAAATGCTCTCAGAGCTACATGCAGTAATTTGCACCGACAGTCACGTCAAGAGCATTCTATTTAATGTTTTAAGTTAGTTAATTGAAACGATTCGTAAAAATAGTGCTGTTGTTACTTGCCCTTTCAACAGGGCAGGTTATCGTTTATATACATGTAGCTAAAGCCTACATAACATGTTTCGAAATTTAACTAACAACGATAATAAGTGTAAATTCTGCTGTAAGGTATAACATTGAACTTTACACTTGAATCCAAGAGCTTCTACTCGAATGTTTGCCGACAGATAAACGCGCTGGGCCTTTCTTAGTCCGCCACCACCACCCTACTACAGAGCCCCTTCATATTTGCTCCCGCTCATAGGGTTAGGTGAGGCCAGGACTGGTTCTTGTCACGTCCCGAAGTGTTTTTTTCAACGTATGAAGGTTTTTAGTGTTTCTATCGTGTTTTGGTATTTAAATTTTTTTTAAGGTATCTGTGTTTTTTTTTTACTTAGCGTCAATTTTAGATTGGCCTTACTTAGAACCAATCTTTGATCGTGAGCAGAACCAGTCCTTGCTTTCACGTAATCTTAATGAACGGGAGTTCATTTGGACGTTAGCAGAACCAGTCTTGCTCGCACCTAACCTTAATGAAAGCTAGCTTATTGGTCTGTAGGCATTAGACCTAGACGCAGTATTAGTTAAAAAATTACACTTAATGTAAGCTAATCAAGTTACACTTAATACAGAACTTACTTACATATTTATTGATTCTCATGAGGTTACAATACATTGTCCCAATTTATAAGCAATTCCTTGCGCAGCATAGTGGAAAATTTAACTTTATAACGTAATACTTTTTTAAGCACTAGTGTCATCTCAACGTACTAAAAATGGTAGAGATTTTCACTACTATAGGTACCGTAGATGAAGGCGTCTCTTTGGAAGTCAAAAGTTGTTGGACATCTAAACTTTTCGAAATCTTAATGGGGACGGACATTTTTTTTTGTATTATCATTATTACTTAATAAAGGTATTTACATTTAGTGAGTTAATACATCAGAGGGCTTAGATATTGAGAACACACAGATGCGCACTGCAAAACTAATGAAATATGCACAACAACTGTATTTTATCTTTTTTTGTTGTGGAGGTTACAAAGCAAAAAAAAATTTTCCAGTTGGATGATGAACATCAAACCGGGGCGCTAACATCATGAATTTCGTTGGTGAAATTCAAATATTTCTAGTATTGTTACTGGGGTTGCGTTACTCATCTTCCCATTGGATCATCTAGCACTTATATCATATATTCAAAGAACTATTCCTTGTAGAACATGACAGTACGTATTAATTGTAATTTGTGAGATTTACCACAGTATATGTGAGGTGTGATTCAATAACATTATGTTCACTGTCAGAACAAAGTGCAGAACGTGTAGCATGAACTTAGGCTGAAAACTTTAGTAAACTAAAAGGCATTATCTCTAGCCAAGGTAGTATAGTAAATAGTATCCTGTTTCACATTAGCAGCGCCTGAGCACTCTACCGTAGATGCAACAGACAAGACTTGTACGAGATAGCTGAAATATCTTGTTCGTGAAAGTATTTATTACAGAAGAAATCTTTAACCTATAATTAGTTGAGTAATAGTTTCCATTTAATAATTTAAACTATGCTCAATCTCCGTAAACGATCTGGCTAAAGTATTTACTCCAATTAAGCATTCGTACAAATTGAAACTTGCAAATAGTCTAGTTATAGTTTTATTCGGCAATTTTTAACCATACTTGATAACAAAAATCACTGCTACAGTAAGCAATAACTCAGTATACTTATTTTATTTTTCAAGTTACACCGTCGTGTTTGAGCGTCATTTCTCTGCTGCCCCAACAGTTCACTATTTTCAGCGGAACGGTCAATCAGGAAATATTTGTGATATGCGGAGCTTTCAATAAGGTTCTATATTCTTCTCATCCAAATAACCGTGCTCTGTAGCTCTAAGTATCAAACTATTAATCAAAATTAGGCCACTCGTTTAGAACTTTAGAAGCTCAAAGGCAATCTTTGTGATTACTGAGTCACTCTTTTACAATGATTCAAAGGACGAGAGTAAATATCGTGAATGTTATATATTATATCCTTTACTTAGAATTTTGCTATTGTCATGGAAAATACTCATCAAGCCATACGTATTAAAAGTGGAGACGGTTGAGAGTGAATATTCTGAATATTATTAATATTATTGTAATAATAATATTGCGGATATTATATTAGCTTGTTGAACATTTGGAGTATACAAAGAAAAGTTATGTGAATACTGGGTATTATGGTACTCCTTAATGCTAACATGCTCAGACAGTGCTGTCTAGCCACCACAAAAAAAGTTGATATTGTAAGACTACAGCAGCGAGAACAGTCCCGTGTAGAGAACGGTACAGCTGAATAAAATAAGACTATGATGTTCTAGGCTATATGTTTCATCTCTCAAATCCTTGCCATGAAGGGCATACCTACGTTGAAAAATTCTCGGAATTTATCTTCCTCTTTTCACAGTAACCATCTGCATTCTACACAATCCACAAAACTATAACCAAATCACTACGAGGAACTCCAAACACTGCTCAGCTTTAGTTAGAATAACACCGAACTTAGGAATTGCCAGAACTGTTCCCAGGGCATCTACATTATTTCTAAATCAATAAGTCACAAAACGATTATAAAATCACCAAGAAGAAATTCAGACTTACTCTTCTTTCATCAAAACCATTGCTGAGTGAAATATTTACAAACTACTATAATGCTGTATCTCCAAGAAAAAAGTACACAATTACTATTATTATTATTAAATCACACCAGGCTGGCGACGTAGGAACGGAGAAACTCCATGAGGTTAACAAACCCCCACGCAACCAGCCCAGCGGGTGGAAAAACAAAAGAATGAAAAAAAAAAGATCCGAGATCACAGAATTGATCTTTGTAGAGATCGTTTAAAGCTGCCAATACCAGCACAAGCGAAGACAGAGCCATCAAGACCATTCCAAACATCCACACATGATGGAACAGAATCTCTCCTTAACCAGAAATTTACAGTAACTCTCAGAATTACGCTTCTACCATCATATTCACTTCTAATTCAGAAATTTGTAACATCTGTTGCAAAAGTACAATAAAGAACTCTAAGAATTACTCTTCTTCCATCAGAAGTCGAGCGATTCGCAGCCATGGATCAGCAATCCACTGTAGCGGAACAGCGGCACCGGTGACTGTTCTCCGACCCGTCACGGAAACAAAGACGAATGGCATTCCCTGCTACAGAGACTCAATCGAGCGAGATTGAATTGATAAAATTCCACGCACTTTCCAGAGTCTTCAGTGATCGACGTGCACTCAAAAGCCCCAACGCCTTAACAAACTTAAAAGTCTTATATCAAGTGTCACAGTAGACAAAACTTTAAATTTAATTGGGCAATGCATACGAGTAGTTGGTATTCATACGGGAGAAAATTTTTCCTAAATCGAAGGAATCCGCCGTCTAAAACGATGGTGTTATATATCAAGTAATTGGCAACAAATGGTTGATTCTTATACGGCAAAACCATGCATCTTGACACATCTTCAAAAACTAAATATGGTTGTGACCTCTGCTACCAGACATGTAATAACATGAGGTGTTTTGTGGGTTCCTAAAACTAGACAAGTTTTTTCGACTTAGTCTAGACAGCCTGAAATTTTTTTATTCAGTTATGCCTGACTTGAATTACGTTTTCAGGCCTTATGCCGCAACTACCTACTTGTTCTACCAGATTTCAACTGGCATAATGCCGAAGATACCCCAAGAAAAGGAACCGAACTCTAAGCTATCTAAACCAAAGGTTGAAATGTTCTAAGCCCAAGGTCTTAATTATTTCGTAAAGAGAGAGGGAGAAGAGAGGGAGAGAGAAAAACAAAACAAAAATACTACTGAAAACGCTTCCGTATTTGATTTAAAGCGTCTCATATATTCAATGTGCCTCACGCTATTTATTCCAAGCATTCAAACGTCTTAAATCGGCAGTCTGTCTTTACGAAAATGATGATAACTCTACGGTATTAATTCCAAGCCTTTAAATACCTCATTTCCGTAGACTTTGGGAAGATAACAAAACTCCACGGTATTTACGACAAACATTCTAGTACCTCAATAGCTGCAGAAGTTGCTAGTGTTTGAAGGCTGTTGACGTCCCATTATCATCTCTTCTTTGATTAAATTAGCACCACCATAAATTCAAGGGCCGACGCTTCTGCAAAGCACTTGCTGATGTCTAGAGTTTCCTTATGACGAATTAAGCAACTCTTCTCATTATGAATCTTATCCCTGGGCTAACTTCCCTGATTAAATGTTAAAGAAGTTGGGGCTCCGCTTAATATCGATAGCCGGAGGGATGAAAGCCTCGTGGCCCGTCAGCTTTATACCAATAACATGACTGCCTTTTAAATATTACGGAGCTACAAAGGGCAAGATTGTGATTGAAAGGCAGCGGGAGAGATAGAGTCAATGTAAGGCTATAAAGGCTACATTCTGAACAGAGTGGCTTATAAAGGCGGGTGCACACGATACTCCCATGAACTGGGTTTCTCAACTCCGCGTCCAAAAGCTCTACTGTGCTGTTTCATGTAGGACAAAACGTCAATCTTTCTGTGTTGTAATTCGTTCCTAATGAAAATTGCAGTCCCAAATTTGCTAATGGCACTTAGAGCACTTTCGATTAGTAGCCGAAATGAAACCTTCGAGGATAGGCTCATGAGAGACTTCGAAAAGAAGGCTTGGCTTTTCCACTTTAATCGTATTGCAAGTGTAAGAAGCAACCTGATTACGCTGAGCCTGCTCAAAACTCCATATTACGAAAGCAAGCTTAAGTTTATGGAAGTCTCAAGGGTAACCGGTAAAAGGTCAGTATCTGAAAGTCAATTCAGTGAGTTGCAGCCAGCGCACCTGCCTGTAGTTCCGTACAAGTCAAGCATCAAGGGACTAATTTTGGCTCCAACCGAACACGCCCTTACTGGGGAATAGGACTAGACGTTTAATATTTAAGTAAGTCGTTTGATAGACTATATTGTGTTTAGGAGGGCTCAACAAAATATTCGATTACCAAGAGGAACTCGTTTACAACGTGTGAACCCAACTTAAGAAATTTCAGTGAAGTTGGCATGATGTCATCTTCATTCCTCTGAATTCGCTTGGTCAGAACAAGACAAAAAAAAAAAAAAATCTAAGGTTACATTTTGTGTAGGGCGCTCTATACCTAACATTCCCTTTTGTGCAATCAATTCGTATCAGCATTTTATGCACCTAGTCTACTGAGATCACTCTAGGGATAAATAAACAAGTATAGGTAAAGGAGTCCAATGCCGGCTTCTTTACGGGCTGACATAAAAGTAAAACACCCTTCCAAAAGCAGTAAGACATTCGCAAGTTATCGCTTTCACCTACGAGACTCGAACCAAAAGAACGTTATTTTCATGCAGACAGTGATTATCTACAGTGGTGGTTGACAACCCAGAGTCCCAGTTGACGTTTTACTGGTGCGAAATTATTGATAAAATAAAGTTAGGTACATGGATTTCTTCATGAATTTTGTGTAAATTATAGTCCCTATCATCAAATCAGTTATTATTTTTGTGAGGGTGCGGGAACATATTAAAAATTTTCTAGGGCTGCTTAGCTTAGAAAATGTTGGGACCACGGAACTAAAGCATTATGATTTCTGGCGTAGAACATTATCTTAATGTTGTGAACTTAGTAAAAAAAAAAAAAATCTCGTGTATTATCTAGCATGGATGTCAATTTGACTACCCATGGAAAAATAATCTTCAGTGTAGTGATTTATCTGTTACGATGAATAGCATTTGAGTAACGTTGTTCTTCAATCGCATGTAATGTGATCTCTGCCTTGTATAAATGAATACCCACCTTTATGGCTAACAGTAATGCAGATCTTAGACACATTGATCTCTGACTTGAATAAACATCAGTTATTTACCTGCATAAACCATACTCTGTATCACAAAATTATATGTTCCCGGCATACATAATACTTTATTTGGGTACTCTAAAATTGCACCCACTCTCAAGCTTTAAAACGATGATAATAATAATAATAATATGAGCAGTGGTCATCGGAGCGCTGGGGGCAATATCCAAGAATCTCAAGACTGCCCTGTGATAGCTGAAGTGCGGCCATCTCCACCCAGGAACCCTCCAGAAAAGAGCACTGCTTGAAACAGCGCACATCATTCGCAAAGTGCTCTGAGCCTTAGGTCGCGGGATGTGACCCGGCGCCAGAGCGTAGAGCTCAACATCGCTCAACCAATCCAAACTTTGGGTTGTGAAATCCCCTCGACAATACTAGAAATAATAATGTTGTTATTAATATCAACTTATAATAATAACCGTAACGTAAATAACCAATGCTTTATGCAGCTAAAATTAAACAACGGGCAGGAAATTAGCACCGAAGTTAAAAGGCTAGGCGCTGTCTCTGTGCTCAAAACCAGGACCAGAAGCAGAACACCGAAGAACAGGTTATGAAGAAACTTTGAGTTGCTCCATAATTTGAGGGACGAGAGCTGTCTGCCCTGACAAGCATCAAGCTAAAGTTGTGCTCTACCTCAAAGTTTAGAAACTCTGGGATTAGAGTTGTACTTTTCAATCCAGGTATGTGTTTAGGCGGTTACGGAGACGCCGCTTATGTATGCGAGTTCAAACAAGTTACAGTATTTAAATAAATACACGTACAGGTGTAAATGTAATTAAACTGTGTTGTAAATAAATAGCTAACTAAGGAAATAGAAATTGGCATTCCAGGCAAAAATGTGGGTAGCCTGCGCATGCATGTGTCATGCATGTATCATATACATATTTCTTGAACTATCATAAATATATTGTAGAATATATAAATGTATGGAGTTAACCCAGAAATATAAACATTTGCTGTCTATACTCGAGGCGTGACAGGAATGCACGCGAACATTACAAACACGTAGACTACCCTATACTTGACGACAGGTTCCTTCAAAATAGGTCCCACTGCTATTCATAGAACTTTGATGCAATCTTTCTGGTACAGAGCAATCTCTGACAAAGAATAATTTGTTCATGGCGACATAAGAAATGCATGCATCTATGAATAATTTAATACCGGAATTTATTGGTTTTTGACAAGAAATTTGCATAGAAACCGTGAAGAATGAGACAGAAAAGTATAGTGCTTCTTGGGAAAGTGATATTGTTGGCAAATTTGCCTTAATATTTAACTACTATTTATGTTGCTTCAGTCACAGGCACTCATAGTTGGATGCCGTCTGTCTGAAAATGGTAGCTGCTAATCCTGTGAAGTCATTAACAAAACCTGTCCTAGGCTCCTAATATCAAAAAGTAGAGCATCATTTGATGTAACACTCATCCATTGGTCTTTAGCGAACTTTGACGAGCAAGCTTTAACGATGTCATTTTCTAATATAGGTTCGATGTATGGAACCGGTTCAGCTAATAATTGCAAGTTACACGACACTGGGAAAACAGTAAAGCCCGGTGCTCACGTAACAACTTTCGTTGCCGCTAGCAGCATAGCGCCAACTCAACAAATCCAACTGTGTAGTCTTAGCCGTGACTTCAGCATAACGTCTATTAACATTGTGTCTTATTTTTTTAAATATCGATCTTTGTGGACTTAAACTAACCGTACGTAATTAGGAGCTATAGTTGAAAGTTTACAGATTGCCCTTGCTATGGTGTAAAAATTACAGTAGCAACTGAAATATTCGACAATTTCTTATACAGTTAAATCTTCAGCAAGCTGAAGCCGTGCCGCGACTAGGTAAACGGATTAGTAGAACTGCTTCTACGCTGCTAGCGGCAACAAAAGCGTTGCGTGGGCACCGGGCTTAACACTGGGCCGCGCGATGAGAACACAGTGGCAAATATGTTTCTATTATTTTTATCTAGCAATTCTTTTATTTCCGTGTAGTATGTGCAAACTTTTACTTTTGAATTACTTTTCCGGAAGGAAAGAAGCTTGTTTCTGTTCTTTTAGTATTTTCAGTGGAAAGCTTGTTAAAACATAAATTCATTTAGACGTTCAGTTAAATGAATCTTAAACGCATTTTTTAATAACAAACACACATTTATTAGTTGTGACTATGGTGGAAGGCTAACTTAATTTTGATTAATTGCTGGCCTTTTTGGCGTAAAAAAACAAAAATTGTTCCCTTCCGTTGACCTGCATTTAGAAATTTGTATTTTTTTCTTACATAAAAACGCACCCCTTGCATTCCAACAAGCAGTTGGCTTTTAGTTTAATATTCATATGTTACTTAGAGAGCGTTTTACCGACGTGTCATCTAGCGACCGTTGGACTTATTTGGCATTTTGAGCGGAATTTCAAGTAAAGCGCAGTTTACGGTATAAATAATTAAACAGTTTCAAAATCGAAATCAATTAACCAGTACTATACCGTGGACGCGAATATTCAGCTTTTCAAGAGAACGATTTCTATTAAAATCGAAAGCTTGGAAAAGTTTTGTTTTGCAATAATAATACAGAATATACGAAACTACTTGTCGTCACAAGTCGGTAGTTATTTTGATAAAACTGATATTTGGATCACCTGAAGAAGATTAGGCGAAGCACATTGGCACATGTTTATATACGTATTTAGGGCATTTATTTCATAATAGTAAAACCGCCACGGTCTAAATACCTCGCTTCGTTAAACTCGTAGCTGCTCTTGACATAAAAGATTCTTTGCACTTAGATCCTCGGAAAACTTAATTCCTGGCAACTCTTGCAGCCGCGCTAAATCTTTTCATTTCTAAACTGGAAGTCCTCCTCCCTGAAGCTGGCTTGGTAATTCGAGGAGCCTGCTAGCATTGCGTCCTTTCTCTTGCCTGATTCAAATAAATGCTGAGCTCAAAGTGGCATGTATTTACAGTGAGTGGAATAAGTCGGACGCTGCGCAGTCCAAATGATGATGCGGCAATGAAGGTGCAGCTTAAATAAAGGCAAGCAAGAACAGGCATCAGATGAAGGCGAAGCTCAACTGATGCGACGTCTCAATTTGAAAGCACAAAACTTAATGAAGAGAAATTTTAGTTGAAAGCAAGGCTTATATTGAGAAAAGGTGCAGCACAAATGAAGGCCGAGCTCAAAAGTAGTGCAAGGTCAAACTGAAGGAAAAGATCAAAAGCAGGGAAAGGTCAAATGAGAGCAACGCCCCAAAGCGGGAAAAGGTCAAATGAAAGCAAAACTCGAACGAACGCACAGCTCAAAGGCAACGTCTGTATAACGGCAAAGCTCAAAAGAGGTAGAAACGAAAAGTATAAATGGAGGCAAATTTCACATATGACAGGCAAACCTGGAATAAGAGCAAGCATGGCTTAGGGCAAATATCAGCAAACTAAAGGCAAAGCTCTAATGAAGGCAGAGGGAATGCACTACACAACTGTAGCCAATGCTCACATTAATTAAGGGACAGCTCAAATAAAGACAAAATGAAAGCAGGGCTCAAAGTGGAAAGTATTTAAAGCAGTGGGCGAAATAAGTCCTGAGCTCAAATTATAATAGGAATAGGGCAGGAAGAGACTGGGGCAGTTACCCTCCGCAGAATGACGCCGGTGTGGCGGTATAGACGAAAACAGGGCATTGCGGCCGTCGTAATTGCTGTAGGGAGAAATGGCAGAATTGCTTTAGGGAGAAATGGCAGAATTAAAGTGGCTTGTTGGTTGTGCGTACGCGACTCAGGGTATTTTTCGGTCACAAGTCTGCCGCTGAGGCTTTGATTGGGCACTTAAATCCATAATAGTTGTCTATAAGGTTTTGAAAATGTAGATGTAGTTTGCGATTCATTCTATCAAAGGAATCTTCCAATGAAGCTCTAGATGGGGCGTTAATATCCATAATAGCATGAAAAATATCAAAACATAAAAATTTTTAGATCCTTTCGTACCATATGTATCTAACAAATGGTGAGTTTGAGCTCTTCCTTGGCCATTACGTACACGACTTTAGATAATAAGTAGATAGAAGTCTGAACTTGAAGCGTTAGTGATTATTACGACAATGTTCCTCATATCAATACTGTGGGTATCACTAGTGAATACAAATTAACTTGCTATTGCCGTAAAAACCGTATCCTGCTAACTGCTTCCTACGTGCGCCATATCTGCAAATGCCAACTGTTTTTTCTTTTGCTTCAAATACAACACCTTATCTCTATTTTACGATACTGATGGCACCTCTAGTAGCTATTCTAAAACATGGCTAGGCTGCAAGTAATAATTTGCCTATAGTTTTCTTAACTATCAAGAAAACTTCGTGGAATTGCTATCATCAAATGCAACGCTTTGCTTCATTTTGAGCAAGTTCTGAGCGCATTGTTTACAGTAGACCGGAATGTTACCTCAATGCTTACCAGTATTCCAAAAATTACTCTGCATGCACAAATGACTTGCTATGACCAGCAAGAAGCCAATTTTCTATTAGCACGAAGAAATGTTAGCAAAAGTTGTGCTTCATTTGGCGATGAGTCTACGCAAATACGGCGTAGCAAACTGCTCCTGCAAAGCATATTCAGCTTTAATACAATCCTTTGATGTACAGCGCTCTTCAGCCATATTGCGAGATGCGGGAATTTCTCTTACCATCTTCATAATGCCACTCAGATTTAGGCTTGTGCGTCAGTATGACTCGGATCCTAAAATGTGCGGGGGCTGCTTCATTAGTGAAGGCAATACCAAGAAAATCCTTCGCACATGTTGCACACAGAATAATTCATACGCGAGTGACGGTGTCCTCGAGAATTTCCCTCGACGGTAAAGAACCTTAATGAAGCTCTGAACTTAAGTACATATGTACTCTAGCGTAATAGAATAAGTTTGATACGAAAATCAGCTGTCGGTATCTATGGTATAAGCCCGACTTGGATAGATCTTAATCTAACACTAGCGAAACCCATGGAAATTCCACGGTCGGTTAGTTAATGTCCTCACTTTGTATAATGAAACAATCAAACCTTACGCTACTATAACTCACTTTAGTTCACCTAATGCAACTTCTCAACCTAAACTAC
>LQNS02277997.1:10942302-10963594 GCA_001587735.2 Parhyale hawaiensis | reverse complement strand
CCGTGTAGAATATCTAACCCTCTGTTTTGTTGACCATGTACTTCATAGACTCGAGTGAGCTCGGAGTAAACATCGTTTCAACGTCAGAAATTACACTCAGAATCCATGAAAATCGCAAAAATTACTTCAGACTTCTTCATTGTTTTACATTCAAAATTGGTAATGTAAAAAATATTTCAATTAAGGCATTTTCTTAGATAAGCCAAGCTCTGTAGCCTGTCATTATTTCCGCTTACCGGCATTTAACAAAACGAGGCATTTATATATATAAACATTCCCGAAATTCTTATATAGTGTTACCATATAGCAATATATGCGTATAAAGGTATAAATCGCAAGTAGGTATTCATTTAAGCAATTTTGATTGAAGACCAGATAGTACACATGCGAAAAATCTTCGATTGTCATTAAGTATCATTACATGCCGCCCCTACACATCAGATAAATGCCTATGGTTTACTAACAGGGTATGTACTGTTCGTAGTTTTTCTATCGTTTCAATTTCAAATACGTATTGCATTTATCTGTACTGAAGACAGGTACCTTAAAATGGCACTTAGATTTATAATTTTTTGTTATACCTGCAATATTTACCAGTAAAATTGCACCAATTTCAAATGCGCCAACATTTATTCTATGATACATACATGCATTTTCATAAACGTTCGAGTTTATGTAACTGTAAACAAATATTTTAGGTTTTATTAGATCATTGCAATGAATTTAAGTCCCATTCTTAAGAGCTATCGTGTTGGTTTGACAGCACGAAAATAGTACACATTTTTCCACCGAAGCGCAGCACTTTATGCTGCCTCGCCCCACGTAATTTCAATCTTCTGGAGCTCAGCCCAAGGCCGTTCTTGACTTTACAGCTGCTGAAGTCCTCCACTTCTATTACATCAGCGACAAAAATCCAGTTTGTGCCATGCAGATCCACAAAAAACTCAACCATCAGCGGGTGGCAACAGCTGCAGCGATAAAAACCCGAAGCCCTCAAAGAAAATGAAAAAGGAACTCTAAAAGCGAAATCTCCGACGGCAGGATGGCATTTTCGTTACCAAAACGACGTGGCGAGTCGTTCGTGCAGTTTCAGAATGTGGCTCTGAAGATGATTTTTCCACGCGCCTTTTCTCAGGGACATTAGATTTGAAGTGAGATTTTGAAGACGGGATCTGGCGAATTGTTACATTTCAGTGTCAAGGGTTTTTGTGCATATCATCCAATTGCTTCAACCGAGACCCGTATTTTTCTGTGAAAATATAGGGATTACTAAAAATTTCGATGCGTACCATCCAAATGGTGGGTTTAATAGTTTGACCATGACGAATATTCAAATATTTGCAAAGTAGCAGGGACTCTTCTACCCTACCGTGCAAACTCGAGGTAGTATAATATTTTGGACGAAACAAATGGTCTTCTGTTCAAATAAGTAAACATATTCGATACGTACCCCCCAAACAGCAAGTAAAACGTAACTCTGGCGGTAAGAATTTTTTCTGGTATTAGATTTATATAGAGAGAGGATACGAATTTACATAGAGAGAGGATACGTACTCTCCAGCACTGCTTCCAGTACAGGACTTTGAAGTTCTGAAACTTTGATGAATATTTGAATTTCAATGTTGACATTTTTGTGCATGTTCTCGGACAGGAACTGCAAAATAATTTTGATTCCGTTGCACGTATCGTATTTATGCAACGTTTCACATTTTGTTGCAACGTCAATAAAAAAAATAGATCACTTTCTGTCTAACCTGGTGTTATACTTGAATTATGTATTGCGAGTTGCTACATATGAAATCTTATTATGAATACTATAACATTGGAATACATGTTACTTAGAAGCGAGAATTCAACGATGAACGCCTATACGTATACACCGTACTGACTGAATGAATTTAGATGCGTTCGTTGCAATACAGTATGTATGTTTTTTTTTAAGTAATATCGCTAACAAGTAATTCTACCACAAGTTAAAGGTGGCCTCGATCAGCTAATCTCATTGGAGTTAACCTGTCCTGAACCTCCTGTGCAAGGTTGAGTTAGACGTGGATCAGGAGTAATCGGCTTGGGATTAACAGCAGCAGAATAACTCCAGGTAGCAAAGCCATCTGGCGCGCCTCAGCTCCTGACAAAAAATAAAACTGATGAGATTTACACAGCCGTGTGGATCTGTCCTAAGCACTTACTTCTTAAATAAACTCACAGCTCTCAATATAGCACAACCTCACGCGATAACAGTCTGACGGGTACGTAGTGTACACCACAAACAACCTTAGACGCCTAGAGCGGACACACAATTAGCGTCCCATACTGTCGCCGACAAGGCCTCGCTTTTGGTCTTCCGCTGCATCGAGTTATAATTAATGAAACAAAGTGTTGCTTCCAAGCGAAGGTTAAACCGATTAAACTAAGCAAGATCGGAAACCGGTTCTTTGAAGCGCGCGGCCAATCAGCATGATTGAAGCTTGTGTTTTTTTTTTATATTTTTGCTCGACGTTTCCGTCGTTTTCCATCTTCGTAAAAATTGGTGACGCTGGAAATCAATCGTCGTCCGTTCGATTTCCCTGAGTGCAAAATAGCAGCCAGTGAGAAAATAAACATGAAAAATATTCCCGCCTCTCACTGCACGAATATTTTACCCTTTGTTTTTATTTAATTTGAAAGCAAACTGCACCGAACGTTAGCGCAATATTTATCTATGAAACGGAAAAGATAACAACAGAGGTTTGTTTTCTAGATATCGGAGATCTAAGCGGTGTTGCAGGAGAATATCTTCGATATGATGCAAGATGACAGCGAGTTGAATTCATGTTGCCTTATAGAAATAAGCAATTTTTTGAAAACATCCAATTTTCTTAAGAGAAGAAACGCTTCGCCTGGTTGTTATCGAGCAAAATTGCGTTATTCCAGAAACATGTTTTGGGAAGAAAATTTACCTGAAAAAGATGCTTTTCACTTCATCGTACAGGTTGCTGAGCGAAAACTGAAAGATGAAGTCCCTTAATGTTTCATTATACTGTGCAGAAGTTACAGAATAATTGCGTTCAGGGTGAAGATGAAAAGTTTGAGGCAAAGAGATTCTTCTGGGCAGAGATTACCTGGCTAGTCTTGTTTGTGTCGCTAGAACTAATACTTTAATTGTGATATATTCTAAACGATGCAAGTAGGAAATATCCCACGAAATTCAATGCCGGATAGCCTATAGGAGCGGCTGCGTTGAGGAATTACTTAAATAAATAAATTTTGTTGGTGTCAGTAATTATGTGGGTCAGTAGCAATTATTTGACGCAACCTCAACATTAACCGCTGACAAGGAAGGGCCTTGGATGCCATTCCCATTCCGGTGGTTCTCACAACCGTGGTTTATATTTAAAACTATTATAGATTTTTTTTAGTCTGCAGCGACCACAGGACCATATGGTCCCTTTTGAAGCAGCACTATTCCTACAAAAATCGGCTTTTAAATTGGGTCGTTAGAGGATTAAGGCGTTGCGGTTTGGAAATTAGATAGATTAAGTAGGTTTAAGTGTAGATTACTAAACTAATTAATTAATTAATAGATATAATAAAATTTTGCAAATGAGTAGAAAACATACGACGCAGAAGAAATGAAAAGAATAAAACAAAAATGAAGATATGGGATAAAAATATTTAGGAAACTATAATTACTAAACCTCATCGCCAAGTATTATTTTCTTGCTTCTAAGCCGAAAGTTAATACTAGTCTGAGAGGAAACAATAGATAAAAGATAACTACATGGAAACGTCATAATGGCCAACATTTTTGTAAGCGAACACTCTATGATACGACATCTTAGTGCAAAATTAATTCATAGAATAATGAGCAAAGACTGACCTTACATGAATTTTACGAGCTTCATGGTGACATGTCAGCTTTTACTACGGAACGAACTGTTAGCTGGGCGAAAAAACTAAATCTAAGCCACTTCTGTTGAAGCTGATTTTTTTATGCCACTTTCTTTAGAAAAATTTCGATAGAAACGAATTTGGTAAGAAACAGCTGCCAGCTTACACTATTTTTTTTTACTTTCTGTTCATGGAAGAAAAACGGTTAATTACTTAGTAAACATCAGTGGAGTTAGAAGAATTTTTATACAGTATCTGCGTTCCTATAGCCAATACACTGCTGTTCAAACGGCAGTACTCGGCTACTAAGTTATTCACTTGGGAACAAATCCATTAGTTAGGAGCAAAGATTGGATTAAAATGAATTTTTTTAGCCTTGCAGCAGGGGTCCTGAGGCCCGACGGCCCTCAACAAACAAGGTCATTTGTCATAAGACGGCGAGATGCAGGAGCCCCCTTAAGTGGCAGCTGAATGGCCAGCCTTCGGCTATTATCGAGGGATATTTATTCCCTTGACTGAGGGTATGCTTACGCTAACGAAAACTGCCCTCAAAAAAAAGGCAAGTAATGCGTGCTCTTCAACTGTGAAACACTAAGACCAATATTCTGTAATTGTAGTAGGGCATCTTCCGTTTCATTGCTTCGGGTCCAATGCTTAGTATAGTATTCCTCAACAAGGGCACTGGACTAGCCAGAAATGGGTATTATTCGGGTTCACAGGTTTCATGTATAAGTCTTTCGTCATTTGTTGCTATTACTCAGACTAACTGTGGTTAGGCACCTGCTGCCCTGCACGTCTCAGGGGCATATGCTAGATCTGCAGCACGAACTAGTGCATGTGGGTCTTCAGTTAGGCAGTGAGGTCAAGCTGACTTTGCCCTTAGTAAGAGTGTAGGCCATCTATTCTCTTCAGCTATAGTACATGAACGATTACTCTGTAAAGAAAGGGATGATCACTCACGTACACTGTAACGACCCACAAATTATAACTGATAGTGCAGTGAAATACTTATTGCATCTAAATACATACATACATTAAAAATCACATAGTTATGTATCTGAAAATAGTAGCACAGTTCTGGTGCAGTAATTTTTCTATCGAAAAGAAATTGCGGGTGCCTAGGCAACAGTTCCGTGCACTATGTTATCTGCTTGGGGCTCTGCCAGGGTTGTTGTAGGGGGCCAGGGCCACAGTTCATGTACTACAGATAGTTATGTCAGCTGTAAGTGAACACCCTTTCGCCCAATCTTAGCCAATCAGCGACCGCCGTGACACCATCTCAGCCAATCAGCGACCGCCGTTACCGGCGTCAATTTTAGCCAATGGGCGACTGCCACATCACTATGCTGGTGCAAACAAATCAGGCCGCGAGCGGCGGCTCCTCGAACTGCAGTATACCAGAAAGACTTTCTCGCTAATTTTTTATCATTTATTACCTAAAATTGGAACTACTTATACTGGCCATACACTTAATTACATACGTAAAGGAGAATAATAGACCATAGATTTGATGTATTGTATTGCATCTTGATTTTCAGCGCCATAAAAGGAACTGAGAAAATCATCTGAAAATGTTTGCTTCAGTTGAAGCGAATGCTGTGCGCGGAATATATGAATGATTTGCGTGAGTTTAAAAAGACAAAATTAGACGATTTTTCGTTCACCAAGAAAAATTTACGTTACAACAAGTTATAAAGTAGAATGTTATTCGCACATGAAAAGCACAATAAACTGCTACTGAACAATTTTACCAACGTTTATGTAATAAACANAAAAAGACAAAATTAGACGATTTTTCGTTCACCAAGAAAAATTTACGTTACAACAAGTTATAAAGTAGAATGTTATTCGCACATGAAAAGCACAATAAACTGCTACTGAACAATTTTACCAACGTTTATGTAATAAACAATTTGCAATACACATTTAACCTCTCGCACACACGACACCTTATTGGAAATTACCCAAGATGCCTCTTTCTTGGCATTACGCAGGATGCCCCGCTGCAAAGGAGTGATGCTAGTGGCTGATACATTTTTGTGTGACGTCTTTATACTGCAACTGCAGGAGCTGCAGGCTCTATTGCTTGACATAACTATCTGTAGTAAATGAACTGTGGCCAGGGCTCAGTGTCTGCCATGCTTTTGTCGTGTGAGCTGTGATACCATAGGGGCTATAAGTTTTCGCGATGATAACAGTCACTTCAGTCGAAATACAGAGCTTTGGTGACTATAAATATGTATTGCTTAAGCTGATGGCAGCCTATACTGTTACCAAACAGGGGCAAAACAATGAGCTGCAATGCAGTGTAGCATGTACTGATGCTGTAAAAATATTTGATAGACGGTAGACGGACCAACGAACCCATTCACAAAGAGCAGACGGGATTAGCGCACCGGCCCTCTATGAGCTTTTTCTGTAGATGGTAAGTTAGTTGGGGGGCGGAGACAGAGGCACGAGAGATAAATGATTATTGTGGCATCTAAAGATTTGACGCTTAAGATATGGGTGTTGGAGAAGGAGCTCGCAAAAGTGGATGTTGCTCCCAGAGTTTGTCAATTGAACGCATTGACTGTCTCTGCACCAACAAATTCAGAGGGGAGTCCATTTCAAACATCCACAATGAGGTACGAAGAACCGCTGGCTTAGACTAGTTCTTCGATTATTGTGTCGGAGTTTTTGGCCGTTGTTTCTAAGGCGATCATCAATGTCCCTGTCAAAATGCCACGCACGTCGCTGGAGCCATTCAAGTTCTTGAATGTTTCTATTAGATGTCTCCTGAATCATTTTTGCTCGATAAAGATGAGCCCTGTCCAGTCTCTCGACTGAACAAGCTTGGCTGCCTGTCAGGAAGCCAGGACCGGATCCAGCGTAGATAATAATCTCCCTGGATGCAGAAGGTTCCCAATTTTTATTACCGTGATGAGACTATGTCCAATGCCTTTTGGAAGTCTACGTAAACAAGATCCACTCCTTTTGTTTTATCTCTGATTTCTGTAGCTATAGATAAGAAGTCCAATAAGTCAGTTAAGCAGCTTCTCTTATCTCGGAAGTCGTGCTGGGTATCAGGATTGAGCTGGCGCAACCACAAGTGATCAGTGATACGCTAGTTCAGGACTTCAGTGGTTTTACTGACGACGGGGGCTTGACTGTACTATGTACTCCAGTTCATGTAGGGAAAATTAAAGTCTCTCATTAGAATTGATTCATTCTTAGAATTCACTGCTTATTCCTAGCTCTCAGTGCAATAACTATTTTTTTTGTCTCTAATTTACTCCTAGCGAGAAACTGTGCTCCAAGCATTTTTTTTTTTTTTTTTGTGCCATGTCACAGTGTGCAAGTAATGAAGTTTATTGACTGCTTGAAAAATAAATAAAATTTTCAGTGGTGGGATCACCAGCAGCCTGGAACAGCTTGCCGTAGATTAATATATGGCTTAGAAAAAGAACAGTGACACCAGTACCTGCTCAATATACATCGTAACTCACACTATGCAACAGCAAACTCAACTTATGACCCGACGTTCAGCGCGCAAGGCATCCCGATGCACACTAAATGTCGGTATCACAGATACGGTAGCATCAACGGCGCGCGAGCTGAATGTCCGCTCAACAAGTTGAGCGTGCAGTTGTATTTCATAATAACTAGCGGGACTCGTGGAAATTCCACTGTTGATTTATGCTTTCCCTTCACTTAGTTTGATCTGAGGGAGCGCTTCTAACTTAATTCTTCCCGTCTAAACTACAGTCATGTCCGCCTCTCTACCCTGCATACCATTACGCAGTCCGTCTACCTTACACATCGTCTAACCTCTCTTAGTATTCTAATGGCACCTGTGCACCTCGCATTTGTTCTGCCAGCAAAGAGTTCGCACTTGTATGTATCTTGATAAAGACATACAACGGCACTTCTTGCATTGTTTGCTTGTGTATTTGAACGCCTTTTCTAATCGCTGTTTCCCGACAGTTTACAAATAATTTAGCCCTTCATAATCTAACACGTTTAAATTTTTTGTTGGCAAATCCAATTTTTTTTCGTCTTAGCACTGTTACGAAACCTGCGGATGTTGATTAGTAGCGCATAATTTTTCAGTTTTGTTGGATAAGATGAAGGATGACCATACAACAAAGTACAACAGACTGGCAAGTTTCTTCAGTCACAGCAGCGTAACCTTTGGTCTCAAGATGGCATTGTATTTCCTTAGACGACGCACATTCACTTCAAGAAATACTTTAGAGTCGAGAAATACTTAAAAGTCGAGATGGGAGCCCAGAGCCTGGGCTTTCAGAGCGTATATATGTATCCTAGCTACACAACTGGCCCTATAAGAATGTCATCTGCCACCACCAAAGCAAACATAATTGTTTTCATCGTAAAAAAAATCTAATACCGTAGATAAGATACGGGTGAGGTGCATGATCTTCATGTCTTTGCTTCGAAATTGCCTGAATTTTTTTTTAAGAAGCGAAAAGAAGACAGCTATGGTTGATCTTTCTTCCAGCGAAAATAAGAGTTCTTGCAAGTTAAATTTCTCCCTATCTAGTACTGAAAAGCGCAACGTACAGACACATGGACGTACAGACAGAGCCTCAAGCAGAATTATATCATAAAAAATGATAATAGTGTTTATTACGAACACAATAGGTTCACAAAAACGCCTAAAAGTACATAGTAAACAACATTGTTGCATTAGCTATGGGTCCTTGTCACATATTGAGGAGGCCACGCACAGGTAAAGTACATGAAAACCCTCAGCCTATGCCGGCAGATATTAGTACTAAACAGCTTTACATAAAAGCAAAATTAATGAAGAGAAATTGAGCACAGTTTGCTTCAGTCTGGTAGAGATTTGCTAGTGTGGCTTCGGCAATACACTGCAACATGCCAAAAGCGCTAGGCAAATAATAACAACCATAACTAACTTTGATAATGTATGAAGTCAAAAATGTGATACCAGAACCCGAATAATTCAAACTTAGGTAAGGAGAAATTACTTTCATTCCACAGAGATTTGCTTCCATAAAAAACTAAAAAACGTACTTTAGAAGTAAAACTATGGCGCCGATACTGTCAGAATTTACCATTTGAATTCAAAATATGCAAAATGCAATGACCAATACAAAACTCCGTCAGACTGTAGCCGATGCAGACCACTATAAATTTAGCGAAATCAAAACTGTGTTGCCTGTGCTGGTAGAATTTGCATCTAAAATTGAAAAAAATTCAAAACGCACAAACCCTGAAAAAACTTCTCCAAAGCAGTACTACAAAAAATCCCTTTTGATTCAATAATATTTTAACTCTGACACCGCTGCTGGCACAATTTGCGCTTCGATTTAGCAAGAAAGACCACCAACGACCCAGGAATCACATCCAGCAGCGAAGTCCTCTGGCAGTTGTGCAGGTTGGTGAAGTTAGTGAGAGGCCCAAGTTGTGAGTGGCTGCGTTCCATCAATTGACGGGCGGGTAACACTTGTCGATGTGGAGTGGTCGTCAGATCGACAGTGTTTCAAGTTGACGGCGAAAGTTGAAGAGGTGGCTACTGCAACTGCATTCAACGCCACCGACAGATGGCTTCATAGAAAATGAACTGCAGCTGGAGTGCTTCGGTGAACTGGGGCAGCTGGATGCTGAGGCATTTATAGAGATGTACAAGTGCTGTACTACACGTCGAGTGCAGATATGAACTGTAGTTTCACCTGCAGTCACGTTTCCGTTAAATGGTTTTATAGAAAATAAATTCCAGTTGGAATGCTTTCGCGACTGTTGCTGTCACTAGGGCCAGGCATGTATAGGAAGTCGTTTTTAAGGTTGCGTCGCTTCATGCAATTTTTTTTGTCGAAGTTTAAAACTTTAAGTTCCAGGTGTTCAATACGTGTACTCATCAATCAAGAGTATATCGAATACGTGAAACTAATAAAGTTGAACTTAATTACAAATACTACACAAAACAGATGATCTATAACGAGGACTGCCTCTACATTAAGTAGACACCAGTATGAGCAGCATTGTAAGCAATAATGCATTCACACCGTCGATAGATAACACAGTAGAGACATGAACTCCACTGAAATGCCTCCGTGAACAATGGCTTCCGTTTTTGGGGCATCGAACAATACCGAATGTAGAGATTGTTATTGTAGCAGCCCTTCAGCTCACGCCACTACAAATAGCTTCGCGAAATATGAATAACCGCTGAAATGCTTTTTGAAACCGTGATAGCAGATGAAACAGAGATATGTACCATAGAAATGGAGCTCAGACTCAACTGTAACTGCTCCTATACGATGTACTTCAAATGCAACATGGAAATTAATCGTATCTCTGGCATGTAGACGAATGTAATTAATGTAGCCTAGTTTGACAGAAAAAAATGAACTGTAACCGCAATTTTATGGGGTGAATTGTTGTCGAAGCATATAGGGACGTTGCAACATAGACCTGTATCCTTACTTTTCATACTTTCTGAGGAACCAAGTTCTAGATAACCAAGAAATTTCGGGCGGATTTTGCAGTGAATTATCTCAAGCAAAACACATAACGGCTATAGCTCATTGAGGACAGGAGCGTATAGTTCCGTATGCCCTCTGGTAATGGGCCTGTTAGTCCGTCTACTGCCACCTATCTATTCTAATCTCAAGATCATTTGGGTTACTGATGGGTATTACCTTGCTTACCGTGGACAGCTCCGTTATCTTGATTACCGTTTCCAAAATTCAGGTAACAATTTAAGAGAACACTCGAAGAGGCCAAAACTACCCTCTTGCATCGAGAGAAAAGTTGCCACCTCCCAACATTTGGAGCTGCTTCCCAAACTTCGTACACGGTAATTCAAAGTCAGCGTTTTGAATACCAAGTGACAGAGGATCTGAAGCGGCAGAAATATGAGAAGTAACACCTGATATTGCAAGGGAGAGTTTGAAGTGAGGCTCCAGAGGAACATTTGTCTCTTCTGGTGCTGACGCATAGGCTTGACAGCAGCAGTATATGCACCACATGTTGGTAGAACGTAAATATATCTATTTAATTCTCACGACAACAGGAAAAAGAAGTGAACTTCCTCTAAATAGACCGCAGCTATTTTCATGCACTGTTTATGAATCCCAATGCAAGCTAGCCACCACCATGAAGATATTAATTTTCAATAGTAATTTCCATACGCACGCAAACAAACGAACAATAGGTATTGGGACCGTAAATTGCTCAATATTATTTCCATGAACGCAGAAGCAACTGAATCACACAAGTTGGTATGTTTTTTGTATGATGTTGTGACTATGTTAATGGTGAGCAATTAAAAACGGGTGACAAGTTAACGGTACTTGCAGTATTTCTTGTTTCGTGCCGAGATTTCGAAAAAGTCACCATCACCTGACAAAAAATATATAAAAATAAAAAAAACACTGATATAACTGAGAGCTTATCTTCTAGATAAGCTGCACTTGTGAATGGGATAAATTTTATGAATATTTTATGTTTCCCATTATTAGCCTTTATTTACTATCTTCCCCATTATTAATAATATACAGTACGTATGCAGTTTCCAATCTAATGTTAGTCATGTTGTAATATATAGCCCGCAATTAATTTTTATCATTCTTATTATGGAAATTATTATCCTATAATCTTTATCATTATCGATATTATTATAAACACGGAGCACCCAGTTATTTTGCTTTTCTTGATGTTCGTAATGCAAGCCCTTAATTATGCTACTATTGCTATTCATACTACAATGAGCACACTACTCGTTATAATTTTACTATTCTTCTCATAATTTCAGAACTTATAATTTTATTACTTATAATATCTTCAAGTGACACTCTATTATTGATCAAATAAATGGTAGCTGCTAAGTATATAATTTCTATTAATAACATTACGCACATCAGAGAACCCATGCAGCCCAAAGCTATTAAAATGCTTGTACCGCACTACACTATCGCACAATCAACTAGATGAACGAACGTTCAGCTCAAACGTCGTCCATGGATGCTACCATATATATATCACCCACTTTCATTCACGGCGTACCGGCACCACGGTCGAGCTGAACCTACACCCATAAGTTGAGCTTGCAATTGTATAGCCTGGCCCTCGGCATACGAGACTTGGTGTCTCCCTCTCTCAGCACGAGACCACTTGCCAACTCTATAGCAACCCACCGAGAACCTGAGAGGTTTCCTAGTGCTCGTGTTCGCGAGGGCGAGGCTCTAGAGATGTGCTAGCCCAAATGATATTATGACAGTCGCGCTCTCTCTGCCAGTGATCCTCTGCTACGCTCTGTTATCAGCGGGCAGCGGAATTTCCGCAGTAGGTCATGCCGAGACGAAAGTACTCTGCGCTGTCTTGTTATGAGCAAAGGAACGCTCCACTGTACCATGCGACAGAATTGTGTCTATTTCGCCGGCAGCTACATCGTCGCGAGATGGGGTTGCACGACCGTACTATGAGATATTGATATATTCGTACGGTAAAAAGTAGAATATGATACGGAAAAATTGCACGTTTTTCGCTAGCTGTTTCATTGGGATATCAAAATGAGCCCATGTATTTTAAAGTTCTTTCTGGTGTTGTAAAACAAAAATTAAAACCCAACGGCTGAAAATAGCAAAGTGTAGGAGCGCTTCTGCACCGCGAGTAGGAAATGCACAATCATACTATGGCATTTCTCTTTTAAATTTATAATTTTGTAGCAGATTCCAGTAGCTTATGGTGGATTTTTGGGTGTAAAAGCTCACGTATTTGTAATATAAGCACCATAAACCGTTCACTCGCTGAAAAAGCGAACACGGCCTAAAGGAAGTGTGCCTAGATCCAAACATTGTCGATAAACTATTCAAAAATGCATATTTTCGCATATAACTGTAAAACACTCTGAAGGGATATTCATATCTCACTAGCTGTACCCGTGAAACTTTCACGGCTTTGCAAGGCCTTTCAGACGGACCCGTGAAACTCTCATACTTGAGCATGGTAATGCCGCACTTACTCTACAACCCTGGGACTCGATATATTAAGACCATCCTGTTATTTAGGCTGATAATAATTCCCAGCACTGGCGTAGCCATGGGGTCGGGGAGCGTGGGAGGACGCACTCCATCCCAAAACAGTCTAAAACCCCCCCTCCTCCTCTCCCCACCACCCACAGAAAATGAGGCCTTAAAAAGGTTGCCTTGCTTAGGGCCTAGTTTGTTTTGTCAAGCAGTTCCTCACCCTTCCCCCCCACGGAAATTTTCCTGGCTACGTTACCGATTCCCAGTGAAGCTGCCCCGTCTAACCAAAAACCGCGGAATGCCCACTTCAGCAGCAAACGATACACGTTTATACATACAGGAGAGCTCAGCCGAAGAAAAATAATCGTTAAAAAGACCTTGCCCAGCTGCACCGAACAGCTGACCCCTGCCGTATCATAGATACCCAGCTTCCCGAAGTCATCGAATCTCTAATTTCCTTCCGTCTACTTGTGATGAAAAGTGTGACACACGCTGCAGGTAGGTAGGTAGGTAGGTGGATTAGGTAGGAACAAGCGTATCAATATATAGATATTACTCTACACACGTCTCTGTTTACATCATATCCTTCGCGACATCGTATTGTTATATACACGCTACCTCTCATCTCTTCCAATGCAGTACATTATCCTTCCTCTGTTGTACTTCATCGCCCACCATCCACCTCCTGGCTGGGCATACTACTTCACTTCACCTCCTATCGCCTATTCACTAACAATATCTCTATATAGCTCCACTTCACCTTGCATCACCCACCTGTTACGAGCATTTGGTCTCACCACTGCACTTCTTTGTGCCGAACGCGTCTGCAGCACGCACAACTATACTCATCTCCGCTCGCACGTACCGTTCCTCTATGGACTGCGCGTCATTAACAATCCTCTTCTAACTAACGACCGCAGTAGCTCAAGTGCTTGCACGTTAAAATGGGGTGTCATAAACTCTGTGTTTGCTTCAATTGAGAACAATTACAGTTCGCGGCTGCCATGTTTGGCTGTTAAAGCAATGAAAGATGTTGTTGAGAGCAAGCGCATCCAGTGTTCTCGTAAACTGCAGTTAGAGCAGCTGGACGGAGTTGCTGGACTGGTGCTGGTACTGCTACTGTTGCTGCTCTTCTTCTGAGGCAAAACAAGACGTAATTTGACTTGTTTTGCCACAAGACGATGGGTCCGTCGACGCGCTGAGCTTCCAGTTGCGTCTGCGGGTCTGCTTTTGGACAAAGAAAGTACCAGAGCTTCCGCGAATGCAGAACGGACCGTTAGAGAAGAAACGATAGACTTAATTTGGATGTTTTGCGCAAAACCACCAGCGTAGGAGGAGAGGCCTCATATGCACCTGAGGTTGCTGGATCGTGCTTAGGTAACATCTAGAGAAAAGTTACCTACCAGGGAAGGAAGTTTGTATGTCGTTACATAAGAACGCTTCGCTTTGCGAAATGGGCCACAAATTATCTTCGGAATTAAGAATGAGAAATTGACCAACAAATCTGGAATTCCAAAAACTGATATCTAAGTGCAATAGGGATAAATTCCTCCCAAGTCTTGCAATGGTATACCATTAGTGGCTGTCACACTTTGCTCATCCAAAACTTTGGTGGAATATGCCTGCATGTAAGCATAAGACAGAGAGCATGTACTTGGCACTACATATATGCTAAAGTAAATGAAGTAAAGTTTTTCAAAAAATCTGCCTCTAAGAGCGAATATGTTGGCTGTTGAGTGTTCAGTAATTATGATCATTCATGGCTACATAAAGAAAAGTGCCCTATTGACTACATTCACCAAGGTATATCACCGTCATCGTGTGCAAATCAGGTGTACTAGCTGTAACCTTTCGAAATTCTTAAAACAAAAGTGTTCCTCTTCAGTCATGCCCTCTTGGCCTGTGTCCTGGATACGAAGCGTGAAAACATATTCAAAGTTGGACTATTGATTATTGAGCCACAGACGAATGTATGAAAGACCGGTGTTTCTTTAGTATTTTTGTGAGAATATTTGCAGCTAGGATGTCAGAGTCGGTCTCGTGCTGGTTTTTGTCACATGTATGTAGTCACAATACCATCTTACCTTAGATATTGTTCGTGTAGTCACAATACCATGTTACCTTAGATATTGTTCGTGTAGTCACAATACCATGTTACCTTAGATATTGTTCGTGTAGTCACAATACCATGTTACCTTAGATATTGTTCGTGAACTCACATCAGTGCTATGTTATTGTCCTCCAACCTAGTACTGAAAGCTTAACGCACGAATGAAGGCACTTTTTAACAGCATAGCATGCGAAACTATTATATGGCTAGTGGCCCGGGCGGTCTTTTAATGAAGGCACAACATAATTACGCCAATTTAATCTCCGCTTTCTTTGCCGTTATAGGCCCTTCAGATGACTTCTCAAACAAAAATTACATTTTCAACCTGTGCTGCTATCTTTCGTGGCACTGATAATATCTTTTCTTCATTTTACCAAGTGCCACATACATAATTTCCCGGTCTCGAATTTCCATTTAATCTCAATACAGCATGTCAGCAAAAACACAAATTTATGAAACATAAATACATAAAGATACATAGCTATGAATCAATAAATACACTGTGCGATTTATTATATACTACCGATAGAAAAAAATCGAAAAACACCATCGCTGAAGGGACAAATATAATATAAAAACTTATCACGGCACAATGCCATGGAACTGCCGACGGCAGCGTTGTCGTTAGTTTCAGGGAATATTCCGGCGGCAGTTTTGAGAAGCTCGTAGTCGTTTCTTGCTGCTGCCTTTATGGAGCATCCAATAAACTGCCAATGACGAGTCCAATACCCGTCACGGCGGCAACATCAGACACCCGCCCAGTTCAGGTCATTGGATACAATAGGGCGAGGGCAGAAGCGTCGGGTCTTCTCTTCCTTCCTTGCTCTACCTCCTCTCCATAGCTTGCACTGGCAGCGGTTGTCTTTTACTCTCGTAACCATCTTCCCTTCCCTTTGAGTCTCCTTCAGTAACCGTGGTTGCCCTTCTCTTCCTTGTGCTTACCAACTTTTTCCCATTCAGTCGTTCCTTTCTCTCGGGATCTCTACTTTCTTTAACCGTTCAGTCTCATAGTTACAGGAGCAGCTATAGTTGTTTCCTCTCATGTTCCTACCTTCCTTTCCTACTGGGTCTCGTGATATAGCCCTTGTTATCCTTTCCTCTCTCGCTTTTACTTTCCTCCTTTTTCAGTTTCCTGCAGCAGCAGTCCTAGTCTCTCCTGCACCTCCCTTCCTTTCTCAATGCCTCACTTCCCCATCGTTTTCTATCTCACCCTCTATCCTTTTACAATGGAGTCTCTTTTAAGAAGGAATACGTCACTTATGTGAAGGAATACGTCACTTGTGTAAAAGGAATGAATTCCTTTCATGTAATAGAGAACGCATTGTAGTTTGTTGAGGAAACCTATCAATATCTATTACACTGCAGTATTGCAAGTGTATTGTATTTTTTCATTACAAGAGAAAAATATTCCACTGGAAGTGCACTATTGCATCAGGAAATACACTCTATTTAATAGAAAACGTGACCTCTTTGTTTCTTTGCCGTTTTTTCTTTAAATTATAGAAAATGTTTTATGTTTTGTCAAAATAAATTGATGGGGGAAAATTCTGATCTTCTGGTCGCTCAAGTTGCTAGCATGAAATTTAAATACACAGAAGTGTATTTCAATATTCAAAAGCAGCGATTGCCTTTGTAAGAGTACAAACATACTTTAGAAGAAAATCCATCTTACATGCAGAGTATAATATTTTGCCAAAAGTGACCACTTTCTGCAAGCTTCTTTTCGCGAAATCCATTAAGCAGAGTCGCAGATTTTAGGCTTCTTACATCAAGTAGATCTTTGTAGCTGTTTCGGTGTCGGGGGTAAGGACAAACCGGAGAAAAAATACATAGATAGCCTTCAATTTCGAGCTAGTAACAAAATCCCAAAGAGACTAAATCCCACACTTTTGCAGACTGTGCCAGCATACTTCCGAGAGGTTGGCCATCGTCAGCTGCAACTGTCCTGACTCAGTGTCTCTGTGACACTTGCGGTGAGAGGTTACACCGTGTTACACATGCAGCTTATCTGTATGAGCAAACTTTTGCAGTAAAAGGCTTGAATGTTTGCACGGACTCTATAGTTATTAACTTGCAAGTATCCATTTGGCAGGAATCAACTGTTTATTAAGCCACAGCTTCTCCCTAGCTGAGATCACATTTTGGAAAGCACGGGTCTAAATCATTTTACCGAAACTTTGCTCTTAGCTTTCGAAGTTCGAGCACGTTGTTCGAATTGCCAGCCGAAGCAAAACTTTAGTTTTCAAAATAATTTCAACGACCAATATTTGCAAAAATCCAGAGAAATTTGCAGCTTGTGTTTGAAGGTTTACACGGTTGCAGTTTGAGCGTCCAGGACCACAGAATTTCGCCCCATCAATTTATCAGCTTATATTCATGAAAAACCAAATTTCAAAGTCCGGTTCATTATTTTGAAGCTCTCCATCCCTAAAGCAAACTCGGCTCTGTATCATTTGGTCGTGTTGCGATATTTTTCGAATATTCAGAGAGAGCGCAACAGCAGCAGCAGCGGCGGCGTCTCCCGCTCAGCTTTATGTGAAGTCGATGTTAGCAGAGGACGGCAAATATTTGACAACGTCGCGCTTGCAAATTATCCTCGACAAACTCAGAGAGAAATTTTACGGAAATACAAGAGATGTAAACAAAACAGGAGGGCTTTAATTTCTGAGACGAACGTTCTATAGCTGACTGTAGAGAGAAGATTTGGCGACGTTTCCGGAGCAAAAGTTTAGACAAATGTACACCTCGCTGTTGTGAGACGAGCTTCCATAATTACCCAGTATCCTTTTGAGAAATCAGTTGATTCTTAGTCGAGCAGATGCAAAGAGAAAGTTAGTGCATTTTTAAAGAATTAAACGGCAGCGCAAAATACAAAGTCACCATTGTTGATGAAAGAAACTGCTATTTAGAAAATGGAGGATAGAGTTAGCGATGCCAAACGTTCCTTAAGGAAAATAAATTTAATAATAGATCAATTAAACCAAGACAATTTCACAAGGTGCATGTTTATTTTATTTTGGAGTTTTCATTGCAAATGGGCTTCAAAAAAAGCAAAATTAGACCTGCCCGGTGCACTGCCATGTCTACCCGCGATTGTTTTACAGTTTGGAATATGAGAATTTAGGAACTTGCAACTTACGTGTTTTTCGTGCAATATAACAACCGTTTTGGAACTTAGCCTTGCTTAAGCAACATCTATATTATAATTCTGCTGGAAGCTCCGTCTGTCCATACGTCCATGTGTTTGTACGTGACGCTCTTCAGTATAAGTGAGGGGAACTTCAATTTGCAAGAAGTTCTAATTTTCGCTGGAACGAAGTTCAACCATAGCTGTTTTTTTAGAGCATCTTGGTTTTGGTTTCGTTTATCGGCGGCAGAGGTGTACAACTTTAGCCTGGCCACCAACAGCGATGAGCGCTTCAAATTTTCGCGCGTCATAGTTTCCGCGCTTCGTATGTACTTGGATGATACAGGCTCGTTGTAAGTATAGGGGCCTAGAAGGAGACGACATTATTGAAATATTGCCCGGCAGTCAGCGGGCTGGCTGGATTGCTGGCTGATTTGCTCACTGACTGGCTGATTTGCCCGCTGGCTGGAATTGGTGGCGCAGGTGCAAGCATCGATTTCTTTTAGCTGAGTATAAACAAGGCGGTTCTAATAGAGAGGAGCGCACCCTCTCTATTTATCCTACGGGAGCGTTACGAGTAAACTTTTCCCTTAAACTGGCTGAGTGGCTTATCCAATTGGAGAGCAGCATTGCCCAAGGGCTTCAATAGATAGAAGCTCCTTGGGTATAAAGCAGTAGACTCGTGCTCTTCTTCATTTGCATTAGCTGCAAATAACGTACACGCAAAGAAAATTCAGATTTGCAGTTCTCGGTGCGCTGGAGCTAAATGGTTTCGGTTTCCAGAATACAACGCTCCATAAGTATTCATCCTTTTCTGTTTCCTCCAAGGAGCTTCTATAGAGAGGAGGGAGCCAGGTGCCTCGCCGGTGAAGCTCAAGAGTCTCTAATGGCTGTCAGCCAGTCGTGCATCACCAATCGCATGTCAGTGAGGAGTCTCTTAAGGCTGCAGCCAGTAGCGTATGCACCAATCGCATATCAGTAACTCGGTTTGTCTGCTGCTTCCCCGTGAAACTCACTGCTCTCCCGTAACTTCTACCAATCAGATCTCACAGCCATAAAAGATCAGGTTGACTCGCTGGCGAATCTGTGAATGAGCAGCAGGGCTCCCTCCTTCTCTATTGAAGCTCCTTGGTTTCCTCAACGATAATTGTTTGTAAGTCGGTGCCGCCAACTTACTCGTGCTTTTCCAAAGGGCTGCTGATCGGGTGTAGGCCAGGCCATTGATTCTTTTATATCTAAAGTGCTGTGGAGAACAGAGCTCACCGGGACGCCGTGGCAGAAGGCTGCCACGAGCCAGCCAGCGCGAACCAAGGAGGTTCTAATAGGGATGAGCGCACCCTCTCTATTTACCTTACGGGAGCGTTTCGAGTAAGCTTTCCCCTTCAACTGGCTGAATGGCATAGCCAATCGGAGAGCGGAATTGCCTCACGCAGCCTGTATAGAAAGGATACCTGAGCTCAAATTTTAATAGCCATTAACTCTCGACGAAATTTCGATCGGATGGAAGCATGTATACAAAACTTGTATCCTGTATACCATCTTATGATGAAAGTAACAGGGTGAGCACTGAAATATAAGTCTTCAAACACGATTTTCTGTCAAAAATGTTCAAGAACTGCCTGTCTGTATCTTCCTTAATTATATGCGGTGAACACTGCCTTCGTCTTAATGCATGAGAGCAGTTCAGCCACTTCAAGGACTCCAAACGCCAGCTTCGATCACGTGACAAAGCCATATGTTTACTCGCCCAGAGAGTGCTTTGGCTTGCTCCTCCCATTAGGAGCTCCTTGGCGCGAAACTATTTTTGGTACCACTGCCGAGGGCTTATGTCGTCTCCCTCTATACTTACTCCGAGGATACGGGTCTCAGATGTTGAAAACGAAGCTTAGCTCTTTGGAATTTCCGCTATCTCTTGTGTTTTGTAGCTCTTCTCATTCCAGCTTCTCAGTCGATGGACGAGTTCTTTGAAATTTTACTAGGCTGTAGGTATATTTAGAAAGCAGGTTTTCAGTCTACGAACTTCTTAATAGTGAAATAGATCCAAAAGTTTTCTGGGACCTTTATTTATATGTAGCTCGAAGCTATCGGACCATTAAGCGTTGTCCGTCTTCAGGGGAGCAAAATTAAAAAAAAATTCAGCAATGGAGTTCAGAAAGTACACAAAAGTCGTATAACAACATTAAATAATCATCATATTTTTGTCGCTCAATGTACTTCATTCTTCATCAGCTACTTATATATCGGATGTGGAGAATGCATCAGATCTCCTGCTATTTGCTGTTTGATGGTAAGCTCATCTTTCATTGTTCAGTCTTGAAGTATCGGTAGTTAAAGGTTGATTGTTCTTTTTTTGTATCAAAAACCCAGAAGACTTTCAAATCTCTTTCAATATGAATATGACTGGGTATCATAAGACATAAGTGAGCTTGATATAAATACGAACCGTGCAGATATAGCAGCAAACTTCACTGCAAAAATTCTTGTGAATTTCTGCTCATTTTCATTTGTTTATGAGTTGCACCACTTGAAAGAATTCGGAAAATAAGACAGCTCTGTCAAAGAAAGGCATGCTGAAAAGAGATATCAAACAACAATCAGGAATGCTTCACCTTAGCCGTCAGCTAGGCCTTCGGGACTTCTATTTTCTGTGTCCACTTTACTTCCTTCCGATTTCGTACTCTTGATATTACTTTCGTCTGTTTACCCTCTTCTTTCTCAACTTACTGTTCCCATGCGCGTTGATCCTGTTTGGGAACACCTTTGTGCCTAGGTTCCCCGTGACTATCGACAAACTGTATGTTCCTTTCTTTTCCTCTCTTACAAAAGCTTACTACATATTTAGGGAGGCTTAAACTAACTTATACTACTACTACTACTACTACTACTACTACTACTACTACTACTACTACTACTACTTCTACTACTACTACTACTACTACTACTGTGGAATGTTTAACAAAAAAAGGAGAAACGCTTTTCATAAATCGGTCCGTTCTGAACGCATTCACCGTAAGTAAAAAAATAAGAAGAAAATTCAACAGATCCTATAGTTAAATGTGTGATAAAAAAATCATAAAGCCTTTGAGAAATACAGTATATAGCGTGAGTTGAAAAGATTGAAGAGCATTACGAACTGATGTATCTCCGAATCGAGAGGCAAAACTAAACGTACTCACACACAGGAGGAAA
>LQNS02277997.1:10915885-10927471 GCA_001587735.2 Parhyale hawaiensis | reverse complement strand
CATAACTGCGCAGCCGTTGCGCAATTACTGCGGAGTTCGCGGGTGTATGTACGGCTTAAAATTGCGCAGCGCCACTGGAATGACTGCTGAAATTTTTAATAGGGTTATGGTCTGTAGTGAGTAACATCACTGGTCTTTAACAAAACAGTGTTTGCCTAACTGGTCTGCATAAAATAAATCTGCCCAGAGGAGGCGGATATGGTTATGGATAGCGTGCTTTAGCACCACCTCACTTTTGCAAAACGAAGTCTACTTAAACGAAAATCACTGACCTTTTATCACACAAAGACTACCTAAATGAAGCAAAATTATCTGTAGAGCTCGACATCTCCCGCCCTTCTCAAAAGAACTAGGGAAAGTCTACCTAAATGAAGCAGATCTGGAGTACAGAGTTCGATGGCACCCTAATGGTTTTTTAATTGCTTCCAAGAAGCCATCTCTTACAAACTGCAAAAGTTTCATTTTTTCAGTTGCTCGAGCTGTCTAATGAGCGCATTCAATTAAATTCACCTGCGGAGAAAATAGGTCTTGCCTCTAAGCGATATTTCTCGTCCTTCGCTTCATTTACCTGCAATAAAGAAGGAAACAGGAACAATTTGCATGGATTTGCAGCCCACTCGGACATAAGCCTAGCCTTTTGAAGACGAGTGCTGCACCGCATGGTACTTTTGCAGAAACTGGATACTATGAATATATAAGTGGGGCTACTGTAACGTTTCTAACTTTTGGTGGAAAACAACTGAGTGATAAAAAAAATAATGATTTTGCTCATTTTCAATTCAAATTCACACACGTATTGTGCCCCTTTTCTTAATAGATGCCCTTGATGGTTTCCCAGTTTCTCCTGAAAAGGTAGCTATAGTGTTAATTCACATTAAGTGCATTAAACTACTTTTCGCGAACTGAAGATGTTACTGATTGGGGCAGTTACATCGAGATAAGCTAATCTTATCAGCTTTTGTTCGTCCGGACTTCAGTCATGGGCGTTCGTTTTGTTGCATTAGATCGAGCTTGGCGGGATCCAAACAGACCATCGTAACTGAAATTCCGCATAAGCTAAAGCTAATCAGATTATAATGCAATCTATTGCGCTTAATTATAAGACCACCTGGTAAAGCGGCCAGCCGTCCAGTCGGACCAAATCGGCAGGGACGGAATCAAACACTGTGTACCGCACACAAATCAGCTTCGCTTATTAAGAACAACGTTGGCCAATACGGACCAATGCATTATCTTTGGTTAATGTCCTTCTAATCAAGGGATGAAACATTCAAAATCAAGTAATATTTCAGTGTGTTAAACTTCTTCATAATAGCAGGCCTTTAACACTTAGATTATGCCAGTATATGTCCAGATTAAAAAATTCTTCAAATACTTCTCTTACTACCTACAGGTGGCGTCAGCATCACATCTATTTCATCATTCAGACTTCGAACAATGAGCTATCTTTCAATAAACAGTAGTACCCGTAAGTTATTTTTATTTGATAATGTACCATCCGTAATTACAAACACGAGAAAAAATATCATCAGAGAGAGTGTGCTTATTAGCGATATTTTAGCACAGACACAACCAAAGTTTTTAATTTCGTTTTTAATGACTAGCCAGTTATAGTGGCCAAACCTATGGGAGGACTTAGTAAGCGGAATTGACTGTATTTCGATAGAACCGACCCATTCCATTGCGCCTTAATTGACTCGGCTGGTACCTAGCCAATTTAAGCTAGCACGACTACCCCAAGTTTTTTGCCTCAGCACTAACCCCTAAAGCCAAACTCGTAAATCACCTACCAAATAGGCGTCCAAAATAATCGTCCTGTTATCATATTGCCTGGGTCCGTATTGGTCCTGTAATATGGAGCTGTAAGTGTTAAGCCCGGTGCCTACGTAACAACTTTCATTGCCCCTACCGGCCATGAACCAACTCAGCTCATCCGACTGCGTAGTCGGGGCCGTGACTTCAGTATGAAGTCTATGAACATCGTGCACTAATTCCTAAAATATCAATCTTTGTGTACTTAAACTGCTCATAATTAGGAGCGTTAGTTGAAAACGCACTATTGCCATTTGCTATGGTGTAAAAATCGCTTCAGCGACCAAAATTTTCGATAATATTTGCACGGTAAAATTTTGCTCAAGCTGAAGCCGTACCGCAGCTACGTAAACGGATTAGTTGAGTTGCTTCTAGGCTGCTAGCGGCAACGAAAGTTGTTACGGGGGCATCGGGCTTTATAGCTCCGTCGATTGGAGTAGTGAGTCAAGCGAACTAGACTTGACTTGTTCGGACTTCACACAGGTGCACTGGTTTGACCAGACAGGTGCATTGGCTTGACCAGACAGGTGCATTGGCTCAGACCAGACATGTGCACTAGCTTGGACCAGACAGGTGCTTTGGCTTTGGCCAGACAGGTGCACTGGCTTGACCAGACAGGTGCACTGGCTTGACTAGACAGGTGCATTGGCTTCGACCAGACAGGTGCATTGGCTTAGACCAGACATGTGCACTAGCTTGGACCAGACAAGTGCTTTGGCTTTGGCCAGACAGGTGCACTGGCTTTGACCAGACAGGTGCACTGATTTGGACCAGACAGGTGCACTGGCTTTGACCAGACAGATGCATTGGCTTTGACCTGACAAGTTCACTGGCTTCGACCCAATGAATCGAGTTTTACATTTTAAAAGGCAAAAAACTCAATTGTACTCTGCAACATTGAGTTTTCTACCATCTCAAGTTGCTTCTAAGGCCCGTAAAAATATTCGAATCGTCGAAACCAACGTTCCTCTCTGACGTCCTGGCCAAGGCAATCTCAGTGGGATCGCCTTTGCAGATTTCCTTAAAGTGTGCCGTAAATGGCTTCTCTGATCGATTCTCTTTAGATGCTTTTCGGGGTCCTCGGGTTTGGGGCTCCGTTTGGTTTGATTCTGTAGCCCAGAAAGTTATTGCGTTTTTCCTTAAGACAATTGGCAATAAAATCTCACGAACTTTCTTGTCTACCTGATGTTAACCGTTCGTTAGGCCATAGCATGAAGTTTTAACAACAATGAACATAAAATAATTCACAACAGAAAGCCTCCCCTTACTAATCTAGGGATCCATAGCTCCACGTATAATAGGATGAGCTAATCTAGCTAAAACAAAACCCTATGGCCCATTCCATGCCTCTTGAGGAGTTATTTTTGTTAGATAATCGACATATCATGGGGGCAGTGTAGGCCCATTCTCATATTCCTTTATAATATGATAGATACTTGATTTTGGCTCCTCTAATAGCATCCGGGTTTTACCGAATTTCAAGCGTGGTGGAGTTCAATAATATATAGCGTCATACTTGTCCATTTTCTTACCGGGCAAATCCGAATTGTTGAAATAAATCTAAAATGATTTAAGGAATAGTTGTTGTTTTTAACAATTTTAGTTATTTTAAAAAACAGTTACATAACAGTGCATGTTTATTACAAATATAAAAGAAATTCCAAGGACTTTTGAGCACCCAGTTTTACTATACATACAAATGATTTTACATTATCAAATTTACATTTCCTAGAATCTTATGAGTAAGTACCCCAATGTAACCTCGCTTAATAATGTAACTGAAGGTAGACGAACTCTCTTTACCAATGATAGCCTTGCCTAGTTAACCTCCGGTAGTTCGCGATAGTTCGTTTTCCCCGTTTTACCTAAACGGAAGTTATTCAACAACAAGCGTTTCCTAGCCAAGGTAAAGGATGCTTTGTCGCTCTCCAAGTTTTAACTTTAACTAACTCACATCAATTTGTGTTGTTGCCTACCTAGCCTAGCTCACACTTTACCTATTCCCAAATTGTAACGTTACTGAACTTGCAGCATCTTCCGTTATCTGGTCCTCCTATACCCTACGCGCAGTCATGCACCAAGTTTAATCTGAGCGGAATTCACAGCAACAGCACCTAGCGTTGCCTAACCTACCCAACCAACCCTAACCAAACCACCAGAGTTCCGTTTTTTCACATCAGTTGAGCTAGACAATTAGCTGTAAGCACCCATTTCTCTTAAAATACTCTGTATCTGGCGCCTACGACCCAACCTCTTCCCTCGAGACACATTCTGCTTNCAAACCACCAGAGTTCCGTTTTTTCACATCAGTTGAGCTAGACAATTAGCTGTAAGCACCCATTTCTCTTAAAATACTCTGTATCTGGCGCCTACGACCCAACCTCTTCCCTCGAGACACATTCTGCTTCGTTGAGACTGAGTGAGAATTTAGGTTTTCTCAAAGAATTTTAAACTGCTCCAGAAATTCTGTAAGTGTTCATCCTTGAGCGCCAGTTGCTGGGCTAAGGAAATAGGCCTGCACTCCTGCCGTGTGCGGGGGATTGCTCTCCCGGGAGCAACACAGTGTGCAGCGAATTTTACAAGTTAATTGAGTTTTGGAGAACGTAATTGCAATCGATACAATGTCCGACGATTACTGTCGTTCGCTCATCCTCTGCTGCTGGCAACACCCTTTTACTATTAGAACCATTATTACAAATTCTATAAATTTGCCTCACTGAAAATTTTAATGGGGAAGGAATTATGGAAGTGAGGTTTTATACATAAATACATAGCTCCATGTACGTATACTTCTATACATATATGCTTATAGATAAGTGCACTACACATGTGTATTCATATTTTGTAATACATATGAGCTGTATATATATGTAGGTAAATCCCCTAATTTGTTGGGAAGACGTTCTCGAAAATCAAACAAATCACGGATTTGCACTGACAACGAGCAACTAACCTTGTTATCAAAAGATATTAAAGTTTCTTTCACGAGCTCGTAGAAAAAAATACACCCGTGAGAAAACGTTTCATGAGTAGCCTACTGAAGATTAGTAAAATATGCTGCAATTATGTGTCTTCAAATTCACCTATCTTACGTGTATTTATCAATTGTTGATACCTGAAAAGGATGAAGTCAAAATGTTGGTGTATATTCGCATGAAATATTACATTTTCTATGAGGACGCATTGAGAGAACAGAGTTTAAATTAAGAGTTACGGAATGAAAATTTTGAAAGAATTAGAGGTATCGGCAAGTTAAGATCAGGCGAATTAGGAGACTTACCTGTACCTACATATTAAGCAGTAAAATATATATTTGTAACAAAATTATTGTAAGGTGAGAACCCTACATACTATATGATATAGTGCATTAAAGATTCTAACGAATTCCAACAGAGTAGCAAAGAATAAGCATACGCTTACTAAGTAGAAGAACATATTAGACTACTAGTTGGATGTCTTCAACAATATTATTGTTCTTTTCTGACTGTTAGGAAGACGAAGAAAAGCAGGTCGGGATACATTAAATGCTTTTTTGATCACTGGTTATTCTAATGCAAGTCTTGAGACCTGACATATTGGGATACAAGAAGCTAAACTCGTCTACGTTCCAAGACTTCAAAAGGGAGTTATCCTGCCCACCACTTTCAGTCCTTCACTCAAAACGACATAAAATTCTGTCCTCTTTTCAGACCGTGACTCCACAAAAATTACAACTCGTCATCGGGCGGCTCGGCTCATGTATTTTAATGCTCCCATAATAGGATCAATTTGTCGCAAATCAATTACCTCTAATGCAGCACTTCTAACAAATTCGCCTTTTTTGCTGATATTTTCTAGTCGGCATTATGACCGCCATCGATCAAAGCTTCGGTCTTGAATCATTTTCTTTTTTACGGTTTTCCATTTTTTTGTTGTTTCGCATTCTTTTCGAAAAAAAAAAGTTGGACATAGGAGCTTTGGCTACAACTTCATTGACAACGGTTGCGAAGTCAAAAATAACGACGTAATTTTTCAATAATTAGTGCAGCTGTGCGAAAGGTGAAAATTTTAAGTTACAACATATTCCGTGGGAAATGTAGGCGACGTTGGATGCAGTTATCACATATATTAGATTAGATTAGATTAGAAAGGCGGCAGTAGACGAACCAAAAGGCCCATTCCCAAAGAGACACCGGGACTAACACCCCGTACTATGTACGGATGCGGATTTTTGCTTACACTTCTAGCGTATCGTGAATAGAGGTAGTAGAAACAACTGAGGAGAACAGGCAAAAGCGAGTAACATCAGTAGTGATAAGTTTTACTCGCAGATGTGTATGTTGGGAGTTTTGAGGGCACGGTGTGAAGTATAGCACCTGTTTAGATGTGTAACCAGAGAATAACGGATGCATATTCAACTACTTTTTCAGCAATATTGTAGATAACAACATCAACGCGCCGTAGTTGATGTTCTTAAGCCCCTAGTACATGCAGTATGAGCAAACATTGGTTAAAATAAATTAAACTAGAGCACTCTGAGAGCGCATACCTCCGTCAAACAAGAGAAAGCTAATGAAAAATTCAAATTGAAACTAAAACTATTATTTCTTGTGTATCAACACCAAAATTGAATCATTTGTGCCTTCTGAGAATGATAACAGCATCTGTAATTTTTTTGAAGATCCGTTCATAACTTTTTGAGTTCTGCTGCAAACAAACATTCTGACAAACATTAGTCAAACACACATACAGACCAACCGATCATCACCAAAATTTAATCATTTATGTCATCCAACAGTACTAGCAATTACTGTATATTTCATGAAAATCGGTTCGTAGGTTGTTGTTATATTTTCCTAACAAGCATAAAATCAAATAGAGAAAAAAACGAATAGACAGATCTTTATAAAAATTTGGCAATGTACTTTTCGTAATACATCTAATAACTCATGCAAACTTTACAAAAATCCGTCCTTAGCTTTTTGAGTAATGGAATTACGAAAAAAGAGGCAGACAAACAAACAAGCGGATAGAAGGATCTTCGCTAAAAGTTAATTATCTGTTCCTTCTAACATACCCAATAATCCCTGTAAATTTCGTTAAGATCCGTCCACGGTAGCAACATGCTTCCGTTCTCAGCTCTAACACCTTGTATCGCTCCTCAGTTCGATACCCGGTCTGGCACGTGAGCTCTTTGCAGATCTTGGTGTGCTGACTCGCAGTTGTGTGTGTATGCACGGCACCGCGGTGGAACTGCTTTCCTCAGAGATGAGGGGGGTGGGGGGTCTCGGGTCATTTGTTCCTTCTGTCAAATTGGCGCCATAGTTCTTGGTGACCCGAGGGTGACTGCGACTACACTTACTCATCTGGGGCCAGTGGGCCTATACCCGCGGCACAAACCACTGCATGTGGGTTTCCCAGGTGAGGGTGTGGTCTAAGTTGACTTTACCTTTATGACTTTTTGAGTTATCTTGGTGACATGTAGACTTACAAACTCGAAGAAAACATAACCTCCTTGGCGGAGGTAATGAGCGAATTGTGTTTTGTAATCCTGAGGACGCGAACAATGAGTGATAATAGCGGAAAGTACCGTTGAAAGGAGTAAATGAAGTATTTCATATGCAAATCTATTTCACCTTAAAACTACTGTAAACAAGAAAAATTTTCGCTATTCTCTTAAGTAGTGGAATGGATTATGTGGGGAAAAGGGCCCATGTTGTGCATGTGAAGTCGCGAGCTGGCAGCGATTGTTATCAAATGCATACAAGTTTAGTTTCTCTTGCAAATTTTTAAGTAATAACAGAAGTGTCTATTTTAATCAAGATGGTTCGTTCTGCAATAATTAGATGGAAATGAAAAATCAATTATTTTTTACTTGATATATTTTGAAAATTTCGGGAGTTTCTCAGAAAATGCCCAAAAAAAATTTTGCAGCTCCAATTATTCTAAGCTGATAAACTGGCTTGCGGCGAAAACAATATTACGATCCCCAAGCTTGCAAAATACAATATTAAGCGTTACTGAACAGACCGTATTAAACTGTAGATCTATATGCATACATATGTACCTTTCAGAATACTGTTGCCGTTACAGCGACTCAATTAGTGTTCTCAGGGTTGCACAAACCTCAAGATCATATAATGTACAACAGTACAAGTAGGAGGTAGTGACTGGTAACCAACTCAATCTTCTGGGTAAGCCAATAATAGCAATAGCTCCATATTAAAGCCAATGAGTGACCAGTAGCCAAAACTGAAGCATTTGCCACTTGCAAAACTGTGAAAAACTAAATAATGAAGGCAAAAACTGAAATTGTAACACCGAGTGTCAAATTTAATTCTGAAAAATCCAACTTAATATCCGCGAACTATATGTATCATGATATAAGAATTGCAGATGTGGATTTCAAATGTGATGCAGATATCCGTTGATACGGACATCACACCCTAAGATTCGAGACCTGCAACAACTGCCCACATTTAAATGCACTCAATTCAACGGACTTACAAACACTGCACAGTCATATATGGTTGAAAAATTCTGGAAGAAATTATTGTGAATGTCAATGGGATAATTCTTGTTAGATGCTCAGACTGTGTTGGTCACACTTATGAAGTACGATTTCCCATCAGAAATTGTGGCGATGCAATAGCCCCGAAATATTCTAGTGGCTTCACTGGCTAAGGTGTGAGGTTGTTCAACATAATGTCCGGTCGTATTCGTAATGCCACTGGTATAGAAATTGTGAAGCTTGTCCTGCGGGCTGAAGTCACGCGCTAGAGGAGGTAGGTTCGATGCCAAGCCCGACAGGCGAGCTTATAGCAACGCTGGCTGCACTGCTATAGAAGAATAGGTATGCACAACTACCGTGGAGCACTTACTTCCCTCAGAAATGGGAAAGGGGATGGTCGTTGAACCTTCCGCTTTGCGCCATAGTTCTTAACGACCTGTGGTCGGCTGCAGCTATACTTACTCCGCAGGGTTCAATTGGCCTATATCTGCAGCACGAACCAGTGCGGGTGGGTTGCCCAGTAGAGGATTCAGTCAAAGTTGATTTTACTTTTACCTTTAAAGACTTACAGGACGCATACCTGCTCAAAGTGCTAGATCAGTGGTTCTCAACTGGCCAATTAGCTAGCTATAGTAAGTACCTATTTGGTTCTTCAGAAATTTCCTGTGAAATCTATGACTTTTTGGTCTGAGATTAAAAAAATGCTTAAAACCGCTCATGTCAGATGAAACAGATCGTATTACGTTATTTAACATCTTCCATACACGTACCAAACGCAATTCAAACGAGATGTTGACGTACTTCGTACCGATACGCTTCCTCGCTCGTCTCACTACTGACCGACGCGCTTGCTCAAAGTATCCCGCAGGCGGGACAGTGTGCTGTTCAGTGACGGAGAGTTCTTACAAAACAGACAATAGCTATTTGTGTCTGTGTGTTTGTTGGTGAGTGAGATACAGTGCCTGCGGATTTTGCTTCATAGGAATGACTTCCGGTTCATCGACAGAATTCTATACACAGCTGGTTGCTAATAACTTCAACCATTTGCCATCTCGACCATCTGCCAACTCTCCCTCTGGTAATACTAACTCAACTTTTGATGAGCATGATAGCATGATACCCTGTTATGTTCCTAAATTTAACCTAGCCTAATTAACATATCGCATCACTTCGGTAAGGAGTGGATAGCTTCGTGGTCCAGCCATAATAGAGTTATTGGTCCTGGTGGTCGAATTGACCTGATGCGCGCCCAGCTGCCTTTGCGGAGGTCTCAGCTCTCTGGGCGTTTATTTCATCAAAGAACTGCTAGTTATATGCAAGAAATATAATACATTTGATTTGATGTAATTTGGTTTCACCAAATTCGCCTTTGGACTAAGAAAAAATAATTGTTGCAGGTGACAGGTGCGCCGCACTTTTTTCCATACTAAAGAAATATTTGAGCTAGTGTGAAATTAGTCTGTTAAAAACTTTCTGTGTTACTTTGAGGTTCATTTTCCTGTTGAAAGCTTTTATTCCCAAAGCACCAATTCCATAGCTTATTGCCTGTGTATCTTAGAATTGAGTTGAAATACTTTATTGTACTAAGTTTGATCTTTGTAGAACATTTCCTGTTTGATATGTTGAAAGTCTGTCGAAAAACTTCTGTTGTGAGATGCAGGATTTCAACTACAAGAAGTTACTTCTCATAAAGTTTCATTTCGGTTAAAATCGTTGAGGAGCGTCTGGTAATGGCTAGAGACGGATCCTTGCTTGGATACCTTGAGAATTCTTCTAACGAGGTCGAGGTGGCGTGATTCATGCCGCCAGTCCGGTGATGCTGCAGTCCGTGACCAGCGGGAGGGCGAGTAACGAGTTGTCTTTACACTGCACACAGCCGCTTGCCGCTGGAGTATCTAGCACAGCGGTTCTCAACCTGTTTCCATTGGCGGCACACTAATTTAAAAATTTAATCCCAAAACATCAGGATTTTTTTGATAAAACAATACCTAAGACATTGTCACTGGAATTGATCAAGCAAGTTTCTGCAATGATAAAATCCAAAGTTACAGGAAGTTTTTAATTAATACCAATGATCTTAAATCAACCGGAATTTGGTGCTTGGAATTTATACTCTATGTTCCACCTTGAGCTATAACTCTCCTGCAAGTACTTCACCGCTGTTCTCTCCACCACCATAATATACAACGTGTTGTGCTATAACACAATGCACAAAGGCATCGTCCATTAGGCAACCATTACCGTAATGCGGGCAGCAGTGGGTGGCGTCGCCAGGCGAGTCATTATTGCTAAATTGCTATCCTTCCTACATGCCATACAGTCGGTGCGCTGTGGCCGGCGGTCGGAGTTGGCAGGGTTTTAAATATTATTTATATATGACGAAAATATTATTTACATATGACGCAATTGCTTATATCATCCCCTTGACCAATCCAGACGAAGAGCTCATCCGTCTACCTTTGGGTTTAATAGAAATAAATACTAGGAATCGTGTCATGACTTTAACCAGGAACGGCCAGTCTTAGAGCAATAGAGCGACAGGCAGAGTTGGCGTTGCGTGTGTTTGCTCTGTTTTTTTTTTTTTTTCGTTTGGTGCGATGGTATCAGTGTGGTATGTTGGAGGTCCTCGGTTCAAGCCCTGACTTGATCCCTATTATAACAATAAATATATATATATACATACACTAAAAATCGAGTCAAGAACTCGAACTGAGAACTTACAGCCTACTACACCCAAGGAGGTTTAGTAAGAGAAGGGAACACAGCCATTTTTCTCCTGGCAAGTCAGCCATCTGCTTCTTACGGCGAGGCTGACTTCTAATGGCTCGGTTTTCCGCAAAAACAATATGTCCTACAATGGATATATAAATTGCGTTACGCGTAGTCTTGCGATGATTATTGACGGAAGAAAACTAACAAAGCATTTGTTCCCCCATAGGCCCGTAAACTTAATTTTCTCCCATCGCTTTCTCTGTCCAGTCTCAACGCTAAAGCCTTCCAGCCATTTCTCGTACATTACGGTACATGCAACTTGGTGCTCGTCGTTTCACTCCTGCACACTATACAATATTTATGTATTTTTTGCCAAGCAGAACACAGATATCTTTAAAAAATACCAGTACAGCATTGCAATGCACATACAGTAGCGGCCATAATGGTTCAGACACCTGCGCGTTATCAGGCCGCCCCCATTGTCCGGCCACCGGACGCCTCTTTGTTTGTATGAGCCGGCTGTGGGTTTGGGGCTCCGGGTAGCCCCTGAGTTGGAGGAAATGCCACTCTAA